>ML685977.1:490165-634367 GCA_007922175.1 Pelusios castaneus
TAATTAATTAATTCTATTTACAGTCACTTTATCTTCAATTAATGCCTATAATTTCTGTCTTGTGAGTTTTCCCCAAAAATTTATTCTGAAAAAGTTTTTCACACGGCTTGAAAATTTTGCACACAAGCCACCAAACCTAGAGGGAACATTGGCTACTAGATGCGTACACAACAGCAGGCCAGCAGGCTAACATCGGTCAGTCCCACACTCTGGGCCTGGCCGGAGCCCACAGCACCAACAAAAAGTGTGTGGATGCATTACTGCCTGCCACCCAGTACCCAGAAACACAGGCCAGCAGCAGACGTGATAGCTACGCATTCACGTTTTTTTCTAATTATAATACGGCCCCCCAACAGTCTGAGGGACCGTGAACTGGCCCCCTGTTTAAAAAGTTTGAGGACCCCTGGTCTGGATGTTTCGAGAGATCCGCAAACTTTGCACCCGGCAGGCAAGTCACCCTGCGGTTCTCCTGGTCATCGCGAACCCCGCTATCTATGGGATTTTTACCCAGGAGAGCTCATGTGATTAATAAATGTGTCATGGAACTCCTTGTTTGTTTGGGTTTTGCCGGAGCAGACTAACGCAGCTCTTTATTTTGCGAGTCTCCTGTTCCTATTACCTCCCTTTGCCCAGTAACTGGCGTTCCCTCCCCACAGAGAGGTAGCCTCAGTGCCAGAGAGTACCATGACATCTATGGGGTCGTTTCCCTCCGCTCCACTTTGTTGTTCTCCTTTTCTGAGACTTCCATCCCCCTCAACAGCACAGAGGCTGTCAGTCTGGGGCTGGGACCATTCTCCTATGTCCCACGAAGTCTCATCTGTGTATGGCTCTGTCTTCCTGAGTGCCTCCAGTTCAGCCATCCTGGTCTCCAAAGCCCGTATGCGGTCGCTGAGGGCCAGGAGCTCCTTGCGCTTGATGCACACATACGGCCCCCCCACCCATAGGGCAGGTAATCATGTATGCTGCATTCAGTGCAATAAACTGGATGGCCCCGCTCTGTTGCTGCAGCATTCTCCTCTTTCTCCTGCTTTACTGTTTTTCTTTTATCGGGGGGTGTTCATTGCCTTCAGTTTGAAGACTTAATGAAGTGTATTTAGCCTCCCCACTCTCCCTCTAAACTTCCCTGTTAGCTGCTCCTGATGGCTTAGGAGCAGGCTTTTTAACCCCCTGTTCTCCCTGAGTAGCCCGCTCAGAGCATCTACATTCCACATTGGAGCGTTTGCGTCCATCAATTTGTCACTGTGTAACTCATCAGGCAGGAGCGAGACATTCACGCGTGTGAAATGCTGGCCTTTGACAGGAGGTAGTCTGTCCTGTCTTCCACTCTGCCCCTCAAAGAGGACAGAAGACACTGTGGTGTACGTTTCCTGCCCCATGAAAATGAGCCTTGCAGGTGAATTCCTCCCATCAGCTGAGTGTGCAGCTTACATCAGAAGGGGGTGGGGGGTGAATAAACGCCCCCAGCAATGAGGAATTGGCTCTTTGTGCTGTGTGGAATCTGGGAGGCAGGTAGTGTTAGGCATACGCAGCAGGTCCCCAGTGCTCCCCCGGGTTAGCACTAAAGTACCCCTGGCGCTTCCTTGTTATAGAAGCATCTACTACCTTTTCAAAGGTAGGATTGGGGCTCATTTGTGTGTGTAAGAACGCCCAGGTCGGTCCATCTAGTTCAGTCTCGTGTCTTCCAACGGGGGCCGACGGCAGGTGCTTTAGACAGACTGAAGAGAGCCGGCAAGCATTAAGTGGTCCTCTGCTGTCGCCCACTCCCAGCTTCTGGCCAGTGCAGGCTAGGGACACTTTGCATCCTGGCCTGGCCTGTCTGATAGGCATTGAGGGACCGGTCCTCCACAGACTTCATGAATCTGTAAACTCGGGTTGTGCTGTGTTACTGGAGAATTGCTAACGTAGTTCTTATTTTTAAGAAAGGGGAAAAAGTGTGATCCGTATAACTACAGGCCTGTTAATGTGACCTCAATTGTATGCAAGGTCTTGGAAAAAAGTTTTGAAAGAGAAAGTCATTAAGGACATGGAGGTTAACAGTAATTGGGATAAAATACTATATGGCTTTACAAAAGGTAGATTGTGTCAGACCAACCCGATGTCCATTTTTGAGAGAATAGATTTTTTTTTTTTTTTTTTTTTTTTTTTTGGAGAAAGGGAATTCAGTGGATCTAATTTACCTAGATTTCAGATATGGTTCCACATAGGGAATTACTAGGTAAATTGGAAAAGATGGGGATTATAAATTGAAATGTGGATAAGGAACAGGTTAACGGTGAGACTACAACAGATCATACTGAAAGATGAACCGTCAGGCTGGAGGGAAGTTACTGGGAGTTCCTCAGGGATCGGTCTTGGGACTGATCTTATTTAACCTTTTTGTTACTGATCTTGGCACAAAAAGTGGGAATGTGCTGATAAAGTTTGCGGATGACACGAAGTTGGGAGGTGTTGCCGATACAGAGAAGGATCGGGATACCATACAGGAAGATCTGGATGACCTTGTAAGATGGAGTGATAGGAATAGGATGAAATTCAAGAGTAGAAAGTGTAACGTCATGCACGTTAGGAACTAATAACAAGAATTTCCCTGTAAGCTGGGGTCACATCAATTGACAGTGACAAAGGAGGAGAAGGACATGGGCGTTCACATGATGACTATGAGCTGCCAATGTGATATGGCCGTGAAAAAAGCTAACATGGTCCTAGGGTGCGTCAGATGAGGCATTTCCAGTAGAGGTAGGGAGGTGTTAGTACTGTTATAGAAGGTGATGGTCACACCTTATCTGGAATATTGTGCACAGTTCTGTCCCCCATGTTTAAGAAAGTTAAATTCAGACTGGAACAGGTGCAGAGAAGGGCTACAAGGATGATCCATGGTATGGAAAGCCTGCCTTAGGAGAGGAGAGCTTGGCTTGTTTAGCTGAACCAAAAGAGGGGTGAGGGGAGATACGATTGCTCTCTATAAATACACCAGAAAGATAAATAGCAGGGAGGGAGAGGAATTATTTGAGTTCAGCATCAGTGTGGAGACGAGAACAAACAGATACAAACTGGCCATCAGGAAATTTAGGCTTGAAATCAGACGCAGGTTTCTAACCATCAGAGGAGTGAAGTTCTGGAATAGCCTTCCAAGGGGAGCTGTGGTGGCAAAAAACCTACCTGGCTTCAGAACTGAGCTGGATAAATGTACGCAGGGGACGTACAATGGGACAGCTGAGTTTGGCAATTGCCTGATCTTTGGCTCCCGGTGGCGGACATGCCAATGGCCTGAGATGGGACATTGGATGGGGTGGTTCTGAGTTCTTACAGAGAATTGTTTCTTGGGTATCTGGCTGGTGAGACTTGCCCACATGCTCAAGGTTCAACTGATTGTCATATTTGGGGTTGGGAAGGAATTTTCCCCCACAGCAGAGTGGCTAGGGCTGTGGGGATTTTCACCCTCCTCTGTAGCATGGGGCACAGCTCAGTTGCTGGTGGATTCTCTGGACCTTAAAGACTTTCAACCATGATTTGAGGTCTTTAATAACTCAGTCTCAGGTTAGGGGTCTGTTACAGGAGAGGGTGGGTGAGGTTTTATGGCCTGCATTGTGCAGGAGGTCACGATCATATTGGTCCCTTCTGACCATACAGTCTGAGTCGATGAATTTATCTAGGTCTTTTTTGAACATTGTTACAGTCTTGGCCTCCACAACATCCTCTGGGCTGTTGTGCATGAGGAGTTCATACTGGAGAATTGGTTGGTGAAATCTGAGTCTAGCACTCTCAGCCAGTTTGGGGTTTGTGCCTGCTTCTGAACAGTCTGCCCTGCGCTGGGAACTCGTGCTCTGGAGCCCCCGCAGGAGGCACAGGGGGGAGAGGTGACACAGTGGATCTGTGACGGAGCTGGGCCAGAATCTGCATTGCAGCTCAGTGCGTGCACTATCCCCACTGCCTCCATTGCACCCAGCGATGTGGTGGTGTGACGTCTCTTGCTGCACCGCTAGGGTAGAATGCGACCATTTCTCCTTCTAGCCCAGTGTGCCGCGGCCAGGAGAACTGGGGGTGGGCCATGAGAACAGTCAAAGTGTGCGGTGAAATTTTGTACGAAGGTAATGAAGATCAATGTACAACAAATATTGTTTCATCTTAAACAATATTCTCTCCAACCAAAATGACAACTTGTAAAACTCCTGAGAATGATTCATCAAATTAAAAGCGAGGGATCGGCCTTTCGAGTCGAACAGTCTAAACGCGGGTGGCCAAAGGGCAAAAGAGAGATGGTGTGTTTTTTCCAGTGCGTTTGAACCTCTCGAGTAAGACTGTAACCATAGGAAATGTAAGTAAATGTGACATTTACGAGCAATCACTTAGCTGACGAAGGTGGGTGTGCCGTGGAATTGTGTGTCTCGTTAAAGTGGCCCTGTTACTGAAAGGGTTGGGAACCCCTGGACTAGCCATATGTATGGCACACCTCCCTTCCCCCCCATGCCCTTTTATGGGCAAAGTTACTAAATGAATGAGATGCCAGGGATAGCCAGTAACCCATGGGAAGCCATTCATGTGGACGCTGGCTGTGTGAGATTTCTTGGGGTCTTTTACCCAAACAGCTCTTCCTCAGCCTATTTCCAGAGCTTCACCTGGATCTGTTCACCACAGCTGGTGCCACACTTCCACTAGTGAGTAATGGTGATGGATGGATTATCCTCTATGCTGGGTCAGTGGTGGGAGAAACTTCTGTTGAGGAAGGGACAGAACAAGCCAAGGGGGCAAACTGTGAGTTAAAAACCATGCGAAAAAATAGCACAGTTAATTTCTTAAATTTATTTTCCTTTTAGAGCTGTAGGCAGCAGCTGTTACACAATTAAAATACAGATTAATATAGAATCCGTTTCTGGAATATGACCGTATCTACATCCCTCCACTTGCTTAAAATTCCATCTAATAATGACTTGATGAACTTCAGAAACGCACCTAGAGGAACACTACGTTCATAAAATTAAAATTTCTCCCCTAAAAGGTATAGATTACCATTGCTTGTAAGTTGCTACAAGAAAATAATCTTCCCACATAGCGCCAGCCTATTCAGTGAATCAGGTATTTGGTATTCATTAAATGTAATTACACTTTAATTGGAGTTTAATCTTTTTTTTTAGTTTCAGTGCTGTAAGCCAAGCAGCCGAAGAAATGGAGGGATAGTTTCCCTTCCATCTGTTTAATAAGGCGTAGAGGCCCTTGCCTTGTAACTGGGCTGAACTCCTCTAAAATACAAGTGTTGCTCCTGGATGGGAGAAAGCCAAGCAAGAATTCTTCCCCTCTGTAGCTCGTGACTCGACTGTCATGCGTTGTGAGCATCTGGATATTGCATGTATTAACAAAATCATAGTCTTCAACCCCATTCACTCTTCCCTTTGCTTGGGGTTCAGACATGCTCCGACACCTGTGATGCTGAATGAAATAACATGGTTTGCATTTGAGTTTCCACACCCCTGAGCGAGGTGGTTGCACCCACACGAGTTGCTAGTGTGCCCCAAACCGTGCTAGGCACTCTGCAGACATGCACACCAAGCTGTGACCCTGCAGGCAGCCGGGCACGTGCTGAACTTTGAATATGCAAGAAATCCAGCTGGCGTCATTGCAACAACTGATGTGCATAAATGTTTGCACTATGGAAAACAAAATGCAGGCCTATTTGCACACAAAAGAGTTTAATTAAAAAACAAAGCCCCTCCCCCTTCAAAATATATATATATTTTTTTACTACCCATGGCGTAAAATGTAAAAATGGGGACCTTTAAAGTAATAGAAAGCATGGGTACACGCTTCTCCAATCCAGTGAACTCTACCCACCCTATTTTACAAAGCCGGCTTATGTTGTTTATCTATTCGTAGCCATTTGGGATGTGCCATCATCGCGGCGTGTGTCATAAAATCTGGCTGTGTAACTGAGGGCAGCAGCAGAAGTGTTACTGTGAAGAATTGCATGTTGAAATGGGGGGTGTTTCATTACAGCGGTGACGGCAAGGCTGGAAAAAGTTATATATTGCTCCCCTAAGCAAACGCGCATTGTTTGAGTCCCACTATTTCATAGCCGACGTGTGAGAGCCGGCTGCGGAGCGCTTTCTCGAATTGCGCTGTGTCCTTGCTTGCTGCGGGGGCAGTTTTCAGGGCTGCTCTATTGCGGTTGGCAGGGCTGGGGTTGCCCAAAGAGGTCAGAAGAGCAGGTTACAGTTTCAGGAAGGTGGGCAGCAGAGGAGACCATCTCGTTATCTGTGCATCGCTCCTCTGACTCTTCTTGTCTCTCTCTCTTTTGTTTCAGCTGACGGGAATTATTCAAGGCATGGTGGATGGGCAGCCAAATCTCCAGCAAGTGCTTGAGGTGAGCGGGATAACCTTTAGTTCCTGAACTTTGACCTCTGCTCCCCCTGCCCCCCGGGAATCGAGCTGTGTAATTTGACTATGATTGTGGCTTCATTAGACTAACATTTGCTGTCACGTCGGTGACATGCTGTTGAGCGTATTGAACCATTGATCTGTCATCCCCAGCTGTTCTTGTCAAGGGTACTGACATGATGTCCAAACTCCTGCCCGCAGACAGGAGAGGAGGCGATTCGTACTTGAGCCAATCTTAAACAGCCAAGACATTGCTTCAGAGCATTGTTTTCCTCTGCCCCCATTCAATTATTACGTCTACCTATTTAAATGTGCAATAATGCACAAAGCGTAGAAGAAAAATGCCTCGAAACCCTAATCTGTGGGATGTGCAAATGCTGATAAAGTCCTAATAATGCCATCTGTTTAATGGTGAATTCCTGCAGCATTTAGGATTAATTAGCTTGAAAGTATTTTGCCATCAATTGCTTTTGTTGTTAGTCCAGTAGTGAAGGAAACCTCCTCCAGGAGAGCCCGCTTAGGTTGCCAGTCGCAGTTCAATGCGTTGTCTTTGCCAGGATTGGCGCTGCTGTGTGATCTAATTGTTCCTAATCAGAATAATTGCAACAATTGCTTAGATAAGAAAATCAAATCGAAGCCTTTAACACCCTCTGTGGAGACGGCACTTCATGGGTGTTCACGTCAGGCTTTGTCGAAAGGTTACAGGTGCACTTTCTTGCTGCTTGAGTCCTCTGGTACTCAGACAGATAGGAGGGTGACGCTGCAGCCTGGGACTGGAGGTTGGGAGGGGGGAAGAAGAGCCTCTGTTCTAGAGTTTGAACCAGCCTCGTCTTCCGTCTCCAGCCTGAAAGATCAGGGCTTCAGGGACTTCTGTGCTTGGCCAGCGCCTGCCATCCAAATCGAGTCCCTAATCACAATCTGGAGAGACGTCATGGTGCAGCGCTAATAAAGTGCCCGAGTTAAAATTCGGGGCCAAGGATGGTACTGGGCACTGCCTGAGCTGAGAGGGGAGCGGGAGGAGATGGTGCTGGGCTTCCCGAAGCGTCTCTTGCCGAGGCGAAGGACTTGGAGGCACAGCGTATGGCCAGAGGAATCTGAGATGAATCTGTATGTTTGCCCCAGGCGAAGCCAACCAGGTCTCTTGGAGTGGGGGAAAAATGAAGCTTGGGGGTAAGGTGAGGCACTTAACCCTCAGTCTGCATCATGGTTGGGCCCGAGGGGAAGTGGGAAGGATAAATCCTTTGAACAAAATCAAGTTAGAAGCTATTTTCTCTAAACCTTGGCACTCCAGATGAGGGCATGCTGGTCCCTTCATGTCTGCTTGTCTCCTCTCCACCATACAACTTCCCCCCACTTTCTCTCCATCTCAGCACTATTTCTGTGGGTGGAAGTGCCCTGGTGTGTAAAATCACAAACCTACCCGCACACTCCCTATTGCTCCCACCTCCGGGGCCACCCAACGGTCATGTGACCCTGCTTTAACCAGTTGCTTTGGTGTCAAAACGTCTATTCATTGGAGTTTTGATGTTTAATGTTTTTGATTGTGCGACTGTGATTGGCCAGTTGGGTGGTTGGTCCGTTGCTGAGCGTAGAACTGCTCCATGCCCACAAACATCCCCATATGCACAGACTTGCTCTAAGAAAACCAGTAGAGTTCCTTGGAAATGACGGCTCAACTTGTAAAACTTCACAGAGAATGCAAACCTTTCCACGGGTTTTGGAGGCATCCAATAGAATTCTGTAGCAGGGATCCAATTCTCTATAAAACCCCAAACCAAACCCAGCCCACCCCATGGGGAGAACGCACAGAAAATACATTTTCTATTGCATTCTATAGGACTCTTCCATAACGGCCTGGTCTGCGTAAGCTGTGGGTTGTCTGGTCTCGAACCCATGCTCTGGGCTACGGACTGTCTCCTTTGCTCTTTGTCTGCACAGTTCCCAGCGCAGTGGGGCCTTGACCCTTGATTGGGTTTGGAAATGCTCCTGCAGGACAAATGATAATTCTGCCTACCCCTAGGTTCAAATGGCATTCTGTGTTTGACTACAGCGGGAGCTTGTTGATTTTGTAGCCGGAGGCTGCTATCTGTATTTCAAGCGTGGGTAAGGGAAGCAGTTGTCTGCAGCCGTGTGTGGCCACGTTCTTCCCCTCTCCTCTGGTCATGGAGGAACCCTTTGTGAATGGTTCGTTGTCAGGCGGTCGCAGCCAACCTGCAGGGAAGTCCGTATTGCCATTATGCTGCTTACCCGATTGGAATCTCTTCACATGCCAAGGCCGGGGGCCACCTCTAAGGGGAGCGTTTTGTGCCAGTAACGCACACATCAAAACATCACCCATTGGAACGCCATTGAGACCGTCAGGGGCAAGGTGCGTAACAGGGAGTGGTGTGGTGCCCGCTCTCTGGAGCTCTCGAAGCACTGCACAAGCACAGAATTCATTCTAGCCGCAGTAGTAGACCTCTGAGAAGGAAGGAAGAAGTTGCTCAACTCTTTGAAAGCAGAAGATGTGTAAGAAGGGTGTTGTGTCTGCTTGTGCACCCGGACGCGTCGCATTCGTTGCTCTCCAGGCTGTAGCTGAAAAATCCCATCCTGGGATGGTTGTCCCTCAAAAATGAGAGTGAGCTGAAGGGGCCTCTCTCATTTGCACCTCTTTTGTTGCTCATTTTCCTTCCGTTCACGTTTTGTGGGGGCTTTCCTTGGTCTCTTGATGAATTTCTAGCTTCTTTGAAAAGTCGGAAGAACTTCAAGCATGAAGGACATGCTCCTTATTGGTGGAAACATTGAAATATACAATGTGTAGTAACAGCGGGTTTGGTGAAGGAAAGGGGAAAATGGGGCAATGGGGAAGTGATATTAAATATATTGTCCTATAGACACGGTATGATTCCTGTTCTTCTATGAGCAGAACCGCTGTAGTAGTGCCTGAAAAGATCATCTCTGCTCTGGGCACCTGATGTTTCCTGTTGGAAATCTTCACAGGTCCAAAGGTGCTCTTGGTGAGATGATGTGATCAAAGAGAAGTGAGAGGGGTGGGGGCTGCTGCTGAATAAGATCGCAATGTTCTCCTCTTCTGATGATGAGCAGCTTACCTGCCTTTACCAGGTGTGTCTTTCCCTGTCACAAAGCTCACCTTCTTTCCGTACATTCCTTTCAGAGGGTCGATGAATGGATGGCGAAGGAAGGCCTCTTAGATCCCAGCGTCAAGTCGATTTTTGTAACCTGCGGAGACTGGGATTTGAAAGTAATGTGAGTATGGGAAAGGGGCCCCCCAGGGCTGTGGTGCTGAATGCTTCTGGGCTACCTTTCCTCTCCCTCTGGCTAGCTCTTGCTGGTGCAATGGGATGACTCGTGTAACTTCACACACCTTTTTATTTGGGGAGGCAGGAAGGAGCATGCTGATTTTTTCCTCTCTCCATTAATTCCCACACCTTAGTTCTGCTGTGCTCTTGCCACAGGTCAAACTGCTGCCCACTTTAATAGTGTGTTTCGGTTGCTGCTGGAAAGCCTGCACTTCGTTCTCACTCTGGCAGCACCCCCCGTCCACCTTACAGGCGTAGAGTCGCCCCGTGTCTTTGTCTCCCAAGCGCTCAGTGAGATTCGTGCATAATGAGAAGAGATAATGGCAGAGGGAATGGGAGGAAGATAGACTTTATACACGGTCACTTGAAGGGTTTAAACGGGGAGCTTTGGGATTTTTATCCATTATCTCCTCTGAACTGACATGGGCAGTAAGATGTTCCTTCTGGTCACTGGCTGCTTGATCCTGCGTGCAGCTGTGTGGGAGTCATCTCGAATAAATACTTTCTCCTTCCTGAAAACTGTTCTGTTGACGCCCTGTGCCGCACGCAGCTAGCATAGCCTGAGGGACTGAAGATTGTTATAAAGTCATGCAGGGACGGGGTGTGGCTGGAGGCAGCGGGGTGCACGTCGGTAGGGTGGTCACTGGTTCTGTATCATGGGATGACTCTTTGCTAGCCTTCGTGGCTTTCCCTCCCTTCGTGGTGTCCCAAAAGGGTGTGAGCTGCAAGGCAGTCATCTCGAAGAAGAATAAAAACCAGGGCTCCAAGGCCAGTGTGCTCAGATTGGTGCACTCAGCAACTGTAGTCACGGGTACACGGCTGGTGTTGCACGTGGCCATTTGCACACACGCTCACATGTAGTTGGGCTTGCTATTTTTAAAAAGGGCGGGGGGAGCCCTAAACCGACCAAAACGCGCAGCATAAGCTCCATGGTGTCACGTGGCGCCTGGATTCACTGGGGCAGCAGTAGCCGCTCTGCGGCTTTTCATTTTGGAGTGCCTGGCAAAGGCTGCTGGTTTTCTCCCGTCAATAAGGCCCAGGCTGGACCCATGCAGCATTGAACCCGACATCCACAACTCGTTAGCGGTGCTGCTTGGTTGGCCGTTTGCCATTAGGTTCCCCTGGCGTTAAGGATAAATAAAATGCACAAAACCCAGGTGGCCTCAGTGTAGCTCCTCCTCCTCCTCCTCTCCTCGGCCTTCCTGCTGTGCTGCGTTGGACCTGGATCCTACGGCTTGTGGTGGCAATGGATCCCTCTGTCTCTTTCACCGTCGGCTTGGCAGCCTTGGGTAGGGTGGTCACAAGCTGTATTTTGAGGAGAGGGGAGTTCTGGCCTCTTTATTTTGGGACTGCTGATTTTTCTTCAAGGCCCCCCAACAGCTGTTCAGCGCCCCACACGTATCCTCTGGCCTTGAGTATGAAATGCAGAGTGTGCTCTGAGAAGACTACCCTACCCCTCACCACAGATACCCTGGTGCCTAGAGTTCGGTGAGGTCCCCTTGTGCCCTTCCTGGCTAGTGTGTGGTGCAGCTGGGACAGTGTTTTCCGAACCGCACCCACTTCAGTCTGCCTCGTGCCTGCACTAGCTCGCTCCATCCCACACTAAAAATGCAATCGTCTTTGGAAGTCCTTCAGCTACAGAGCCCTGAAGAGAGTGGGATTAGCAGCATCGCCCTCCAGAAGGGATATGGGGCTGCTCTGCAGGTTGGCCGTCAGAGGCATTGTGACGCATGCTGGAGCCTGGATACTTCTCTCCATTTGTGGCTTTTCATGGCCATCCAGTTGTAAAGGAAGACTTCACACCCAGCCACAAGGGTGCAATGAGTGGTTCAGTTCTCCCTTGCCTGTGTTGTAACCAGTAACTTCAGGATTTGATCCCTGAGCATTTCCAGTACAAAGTGGGAAATGCATTTCATGTTTCCAGGCTCATGGAAACTGGCAGCCTGTTACTGAAGAGCACATCCCTCTGCGCCTGTGCCGACTGGACGAAGCCCTGTGTGGCGTCACATCTGATTAGCAGCATGCCAGTGAATGGGGCGTGAGTGAGAATTCACTGCCGGCTCGGGCTGCTCTCATTTCCCTTTACTTTTCTCCATCACCTCACATGCCAGTTCTCCCTCCCGAACAAATTAAGTGTGCATGTCTTTAGACACATTGCCAAATAGGGTTTAGCAAAGCAGAACTGAGCTATATCTCTTTTTAAACAGGCAAGTCAGAGATGCAACAGGGCCGTGTGGACACAAAGATGCAGCTTCTCAGGTGCCGTATATCCAGGAAGCATTCCAAAGGGTAACCCCGTAGTGCCGAGAGCCATGCTGTGCACGCTGGGAGGTCCCGTTACTTATTGCCTAAAGTACAAAGAACTGGCCATCTCTGGATGGGGAGAGGCCGCGGGCTATGTGTCAGAGGAGTGAAGGGCTAGATCCTTGCGTGCACTGCACAGATAATTTGGCAGCAAAGTCCTCTTGCATTCCAGAGGAGCCTCAGGAAAAATAAATCAAGCGTGTCTGGCTATTCCAGACTTTACAGGCTGTCTGCATGGAGGGAGAAATAGTCAAATACCTCCGTTAGTGCAGAGCCCTTGCATCACTCGCCTTCCTCTAGGATCCCGGTGAAATGAAGGATAATGTGGTGTTGAAACTCTATGGGGAATCAGAGACATGTGCACCTGACTAGGTACCAGAAGTGTCCCACTTGCTCGTCTCTAACAGACCGGGAGGGGCAGTCCCTTTTGATCTCTTCGGACCTCTGGTAGCATGGTGCCCCCTAACAAGATAGCTGTCTCCTTCAGGAGAAGAACGCCACCTACTGAGTCATTAACGCTGTTTCTCGCGGCATCTCTTCCTTGCTTATGAAATCTGCAGAGGTCCTCGCTGGAGAGCGGCCTGGTTTCCAGCCCTGGTTCTCCTTTTATTAGGCTTCCTGTTTCAAATCATTTCCACTTCTATAGCACCTTTCATCTAAGTCTCATGTGCAAAAGCCTTGAGACCATCCCAACGGGGCCAGCTCCAGCCTTTCTCCCCGGCTCACTCCTGCTGTGCAATGTCCTTCTTTCCCGTTAGTCTTTGAATCATGCGCAGTGGGAATGTTCAATGTTCAGAGCTGTCCCCGGGAGGAATCTTAGGCCTTCATGCCTTCTCGGGGTGGAGGAGATCTGAGGCCTTTCTGGGTTTGGGCTGTCCTGTCTGTCTTGGGTCTTTCCAGTCCCCTGTCACTAGGGTGAGAGGATAATGGAGGGGAGGGGTGCCAAGGAAGATGAATGCCTAGAGGCTGTTTCTCTTCGGCTGGACCCTTCCTGCAATCGCTATAACTGCGTTCCTCCCTGCCAGAGGCTATGGGGACCGTGGGGTGGGAGGCAAGCAGACAGGCTGAATGGTGGTGGTTGTGGGTAGAAGTGGGCAAGGCTGTTGCGTCAGTGCTGGAGGTGGGGACTGGACGGGTGTGGCAGAAAAAGCCGGAAGCAGGCAGTGGATTGCAGTAGACCCAATGGTGAGGCTGGATGCAGTGGGAATTCCTGTGTTGTAAGGCAGCACCCTGTGAATGTGACCTCTAGTGAACTCCAGAGCTGGGAGTCCCACTGCTTAAGGCCTTGGCACCAGCGATTGGCTTGGAAGCTCTCCGGTAATATGGATCTTTGGCTCCAGGCTTAGTTTTTTCCTGTGGAGTGGAGCTGGCTTGGAATGCCACAGATCTGAGGTGACTTCTGTCCTATCCGCTCCAGACAGCTGACGATGTGACTCATGACACCCGGCAGTTTGAAGAGCTGGGTTGGAGAGGCTCCGCAGAGCTGATGAGGATGCTCGGCCCAGCCACAGCCACCCGTGACAGGCTGTAAACCATCAGCATGCATGGCAGAATGGAGAGACTCCCTGTTTTTCCGAGGTGGGTTAGATCTCTGGCAGAGACAGTGTGCCACGCTCCAAATGAAAATGAGAAGCTGATCCTGTCTTGTGTTTGGATCGACTGGCTTTCAGCACCGCTGATGAGCGTGAGCCGGGCAGGAGAGGCAGAGATGGCTCTTCCCTCTTGTTAAGATGCAATTTCTGTAATGAGGAAAACCTCTTGAGTGGGAACATCACCTTTCTGAAGGCTTGTCCTGACAAGGCAATTCAAGCCGACAGTCACATATCAGCCTCAACAAATACAAGTCACTCATTATAAACCCTCTCCCCCACCCCCTGCAAAAGAATCCCCGTCCCCAGACAAGGAAATGAATCATCCTCCTGCTCTGAATACATCATGACAGTAGTGGCTTTAATGAGAGAAGACCATTCATTCTGGTGTAAAGTTCCCTGTGTCGACACAGAAATGTTATTAATTAAAGAAGAGCTACCTGAAGCAAAAGATGAAAGGGGCACCAGACCTGCCAAGCTAGAAGATGTGAGTGGGGATGCAGCCTCGTTAGGCCTGTGTGTGCTCCACAAGAAAATTCCCTTAGCCCATTGCAAGGAGTGACTTTCAGAGGCCATGCTCAGACCTGATGTAAAGCAGGCTCAGTCTGTGACCCAAATTCAGCATTGCTGCAGCGGAGATGTAACTGGCACCAGTGATTTAGTGGCCGAACGTACACTGAGGTAGTATGTCATGACAAGTGCAATGTAGATCTTGGAGGGCCACAAAGGGGCAGCAGCTTATGCGGGTGTGTGATTTCAATGGAAATAGCGAGTGTTTAACACTGAGCAGAGCTGAGCTCTTGTTCTGTAAGCTGTTTGGGGCAGGGATTTTGGTTCAGCATGTTTTCCTTCTTGTAAAGCGCTATCTTATCTGCCTGCATCTAGGGACCCCATCACCACCACATCTTCATGGATATGACCTTTGACATCCCTCTCATCCGAGAAGTATTACCCCCTTTCATAAAGATTAAGTGTCACGCCCAGGGTCATTTGTACAGTCTGTGGCAGAGCTCTCCGGACTCTTAGTCCAGAGCCTTACCCATCAGACCATCCATCTGCCCCGGGCACAGTTACAGCATTATATCAAAATAACGAACGCTACCAGATACATGAGCGTACAGGGGACATCACTGGCAGAGAGCAAAGATGTTCATATAATGCCGTCTGCGGCAGATCAAAGGGAGTGAATTCATTTCTTCACAGAAAACTACTTGTTCAGAAGTTTTTTTATTTTAAGGCAAGTGCCCTCTTCCTGCTATAGTGATAAAAAAACATAGTGAGGTAGCTTGAAATGTTTATGGCCCTTGGTGCGCTTCCACATTAGTGCACTCTTAGCAGTGCATTATCCCCTTGTTTTATTTTATTTTACCACTTCAATTCTTCTTTTGCGAGTTGTGCTGGCAAGTCAGCTGCACATTGAGAGCAAGTTACGGCGAAGGAGGCCACCTCGGCAGTCTCAAGGGAGGAATGGTTTTGCTCCCTCAAATCTGGGACTGCAATGGTTCAGTGTGGCGGCACTTCCGAGAGGCTTGGTTTAAAACCCCTGTTTGGTCCTGAACGAGAGAGATCGGTAGCATTAGGACTGTCATTTCTGCATCACAGCGAGTCTCTGCTTGGAGTATGGTATTGGGGTCAGAGCAGAGGTGCATTGACAAGACTGGTCATGGGGATGTGTGCAGCACACCTTGCTTTCTCCGGCTCTCGCCAGGCCTTCCGTCAGCTCCGAGGGGGCCTGAGACTGAGGTAGCTTTGGGTGTGGCCGGCCAGGAGTGAGGTGCAACAGAGGTGTGTGCTGGGCACACAGGACTGGAGCAGCTGTGGGGTGAGAGGGCCTGCAAGTTGGGAATGGAGCATCATCAGCAGAGATTGAGGTGCGTTGGCAGAGCTAAGAAGGAAAAGCTTGTGACGGTTCTGGCCATTGGGGGTGAGCCCTCACTTTCAATTCACGAGCCACACTGACTGAACCGGCTTATCCGAACACCACGGACTGCTGGTTTTTAAAAACAAGAGGAACCGACATCACGTCTGTAAAATAAGTTCTGTATTTTCCCTTTTAAGACTTTTCCCCCATATTTATTTCAAATGCCTAGCATTGGCCCTCAGTATCCCTTTGCAGTGACTGCCTCTGGAGGTCGTCTTCTCTTCAGGGTTCTGCTTCAGATCTGAATTGCTGCACAGGGGAAAAGCTTGTAACTAAACCATTTCTGTAGGACCCACCCTGCCAAGGACTGTACACATCCGCATTACTAAGTGTCAGCATGGACCGGGTAAGAGCCCTGTTCCTGCCATCAGAGGAGTTGGAGAGGTGCGGGCTGGAAACATAAAGAGCTTTGAGACAAATCAGGCTCCAGAGGGTGCGGTTTCTGCTGTTAGGCAATGAGGATAAAGGAGCTGATATTGCCGGCAATGGAGAAGATTGGAGAGATGGGGAAGGGTGAGAACATCTGGGAATGAAGCGGATCAGAACCACTGGAACGACTCACCTCAGGGTGGTGTGTAAATCTGTACCATGGGGTGTCCTTCCATTGAGACTGGAGACCTTCCTGAGAACAATGATCTAGTTCAGCCACTGGTTATTGGGCTCCACGACATTCACGTGTGTAACAGAGAAGAATAATTCCCTTCAGTGCAGGAATCTCTGCCTTCCCAAAGGCTTGACTGGGAATGGCTTTCCCATGGCTTCTCTGGAAACTTCGGGTGCCTCCAGCTCCAGGTTGTAAAATTCTTCTGACCTAGCAGCTCTTCTCTCCCATTTCACCTACTCCGCTTTAACCTTGGGGTCGTTGCGGTCTAATGTAACTTGCAATGCACACGCTTGCTTGAAAGTATTTTCCATTTCTCCACGTGGGTTCAGTGCCCTCAGGTCTTTTTCCTCATCAGTCTCTTCAGTGGCAAAGACCTATTGGGTCACTTTGAGTCCATCTCAGTGTTTTCCTTAGAGTGCCTTCCCAAGTGCTTTGCCTGGCCATCTTCTGCCATATCCTGAAGAGTGCGGGTGTGGGCATAATTCGGGGGTTGACGGAGTCCCAGCACTGAAGAAAATGTGAACGGAGAGCTAGGCTTCCTATTCACTAACATCATCCATTCCCACCTGTAGTCCTATTCCGTGTGCTTGATGATAGTACTTACTTCTTGCTGAGCTCTCCAGAGACAGCCCCCACATTCTGGGATCCTCTGGGGTGGACTTGGAAAGACAGATCAAGACACAGAGCAAAGAGAAGTGAAGCGGGGAAGAGTGGATGGGGGAAGGAAGAGGGAAATGGAAGAGCAATGGCGAGCATCAGCAGGGGGAGTGTGAGGAAAGCTCGCGCTGCCTTGTGCCGACCTCTAGCTAGCATTATTGGCCTCTCTTTGGACCCCTGCAATTCCTCTGGCCTTATAGCTGTTTCCTCCCCTCTCATTGTTCTGGGGTGTGTTTTTCCTTCTCTTCTCCATGTTCTACCTTGGCTGCATCGACTCCTTTCTGCACATCAGCCCACTGAAGTCCTCCGGGACGGTACTGGGGCTGCTCTGAGTTGGCCAACGGGACGTACTTATGTGAAGGGTGAATACGACTTGTCCTTCTCCTCTGAGGCCACCTGCGTCCTCTCCAGGTGAGGCTGCCGAGGCCTCTCCTCTGCCAGAGCTTGCTGCACTCCCCCTCTGAAGAGAGCTGTTACATTTTATGGACCATTTAGCTTCCCAGTGGTGATCCTAATTCTTCACAGCATATATGTGCCATTTCTGGGTTATTAAAAAGACCCCTGAAAGGGAGCTGCCCTGTGAGCGAGTGCTCTTCCATGCAGTTAATGATGGGAGGGTTTTGCTTGTGTCATGAGGTTTAATATCCCCCAAACTCTGTGTTCTAGGAGGATGAATTAATACCCATCTCTCCTTGCAGCTTCAGAAAATGACCCTTGTGCTTTGTCTCCGAGCAGCATGGGAGGAAGACTGTTCCTATCTGGTGTAATACAAGCCTTGAATTGCTAGCTTTCTGTGTGGAGATCAAGGGAGCGCTAAAGGCTAGCTGGCCAGGTGTCCTCCTTTCATGTGTCTCCACTTGTATTGTGACACACATCAAGGTGCCCAAAGAGCTTCCATTCCTCAGGGCCCAAGCAGGCTCCACGGTTACTGGGCAAGGTGATTGCCTTTGACTGACGAGGATCACAGCTGCCACACAGCAGGGGGAAGATGGATGGATGGAGGCAGTTAAGGGAGGTTCTCAGCATGTCCGTGAGCACGGTAACAGGAAACCAATCATTTGGCCATGTATTTCTGTGTGAGGACCCTGGCATTGGAAAATGGCCGGCGAAATGTTCCAGCAGACGGCATGCGGCCGTGAGATATCGTCAGGCAGGCAGCGTAAAGCAATGTAGAGCCCTTGGCTGGAGTGTGTGGACTGACGCATGCGCTGCTCAGAGATTGTGTGGGGTTTCATCGCTCAGTCCAGTGGCCAGGCCGCGTTCAGACACTAGAGCCGAAAAGGCTAGCGCATGGATGGCTGAAGTTCCTGGCGGTGGCTGTGAGCCTGCAGCACAGTAATGTTTAGGGAGACCCACCTGGCCAGGCGTGGGGTGGATTTGTGGCTTGACTAAGGTGGGAATTGGGCGGGAGTGCTGATTAATTCCCCTCGCTGTGGCCAGGGTGTGCGAAGATGCGGCTTGCCACGGCTGAGGTGTTCCCTTAGAACCAGTAAGGACTCGGGTGAGAGGCCCGAGAGGAGCAAAGAGACTCTGTGGGCGCCTGACAGTCCCTTTTCTCTGCTGATTCTCTCTCGCAGGCAGCCTCAGGCTGCCTGGCTCTTTGTTAAGAGAGTGACAGCGATGTGACACTGTGAAAATAATTACTAACAAATCACGGTGGTGACTGCAAACAGCTCGCTGTCTTCAGAGGCTTGTCGGGGAGCATTAGAGCAGGACTGCAGGAGCCGTGCCTGGGCGGGAGCTCTCAGACCTGCCCCCACCTCCTGCTCTTTCCGGCCATCTCTTCTTCCTGGGGCTGTCTTTTTCTTGCCGTGGAGTGAGGAAGCCGGTTAGTTGTGCCGTCAGCTTGGGAGAGGCGGGCTGTGGGTTCAGGGGCCGAACACAGTGCAATGGGAGGGTCCTGCTGGGAAGCACAGGCTGCGGCTCCTGGCTCTCTCTGGTGCCCAGGATACAAACGCCATGTTCAAATGTGTGGAGAGGCAGGGCTGGGGCCGTGTCGGTCTCTGCAGGGGCTACAGCTCTCCCTTTCCCCCTCCTTTGGTGCTTGGGACAACACAGCTAACTGCCCTGCTGGCAGCCATGCTTAGTGCCTACCCGCGTGACCCTTTCCCGGCCCCGTAACTGGGCCAGGCCCAGTCTAGCTGAGAGGAAATACAGGTGTGCGCACGCGCCTGCTGTGTTGGTGAGTGTGAGTCCAGCAAAGGGAAGGGGCCTGTTTGAATTCTGCTCTGCTGTCCCAAAGTGTCTAAGGTGGGAGCTGAGAGCAGAGGACGACTAGTGGGGGAAGAACAGTAACGCCAGGTGAGGGGTAGGAAGGGAGAGGATGGAGGAGACCCAGGTTTGGGGCTGGCTTCTGGCTTTGTGGTGCCGCAGAGGTTGGACTGGCAGAGACGTTGCGCTGCTCCGCAGCGACCCTTGCAGTTCAGCCTGACATGATTGGAAAGGTGGGACACAGACAAGGCAGCGCCTGGTGGAGGCTGGGGAAGAGGCTTCTCTAAAGGCAGCATTGAGAGTCTTTGGTGGAGGGGACAGAGGCGCAGGATGGAGAGTTTCTCCGAGTCGCCCCCATCAGTGCGCTCTTCCGTGTCCGACTGAGCGGTCCGTCAAGACGCGCTCAAACGAGCACAGAACCGGAGCTGTAACTCCAGCCCCGTACCTGGAGTAGAGCTGCGGCAGCCGGACGCCATTTCTGGCCGGCTTAGCGCAGCGTGTCAGGGGGAGTTAGGAAGTCGTCGTCGGGAGACACACAAGGTATTTTCGTATCTCCCGTTGACTGCCGCCGAAAAGCACGGCAAGTTGAGACGAGGGCTCAGACGCTTCAGGGCTAGATGGCGGCGTCTGTGCAGAATGGGACCAGTGTGTAGGCTGGGTGGGTTGGCCACCGTTGGGCCATCGCAGGGCAGGGGAGTGACGTGCTCCTGGGGGCTTTGGAGGACAGGAAGCTGCGGTGTTCACTCGACTCCCGTGACCTGGGAGGTGGAGAACAGGTCCGTGCCCTGAGCTGTCAGTCTGCGGTGTGCAGAGATGTGAAATGTGCCTCGTGTAGACGCAGTTAGACCTGTAAAACTGCACTTCTCCAGCCTAACATCCTTGGCTTGTGGGGGGCAGCGCAGGAGCTGAAATAAACTGCCCCACCGAGAGCCTGGTTGTGCTGGTATGAGCTGCATCCACACTGGGCGTGCTCGGTTACTGGTGTGTAGCACGCCCGGTGCAGATCTGGCTACGGGGGGGGGCTGTGAGAGGTCCTGAGGAGAGATGGGATTGTGGCTTTTGTGTGTCCCAGCCAGTCGCGGGGGAGACCCAGGCAGCCTGTGGCATGGGCACCATGGCAGTCTTTGAAGAAGAGGGAGGTCCCACAAAACCCTTCCTGATGCCCAAGTGGGTAGCTTTCCTCCTCTACCTCTGGCTGCTCCTTCTTCCCCTCATCTGGTCTGGTTAAAGAAGTGTTAGCACCACCAAGTGATTCTGGGCTAACAATTAATGCGGTGAAAGGGAAAACGCGGCATGCAGTGGCCTGTTCCAGCAAGCAGCCCCTTCCCTGTTCTTGCTCCTTTCTGACTGTCAGATCTGCAGATAATGTTGCTGGTGTGTCTAACTAAATGCAGAACGTGGTGGTGGAGGGGAGGCTCCGCTCACCGACTCATGCAATATTTATACAGGGGCTGGGAGTCAGCTGCGGTGACCTCTGGGGTCGCACAGTTAAACAGCTGCTGCACCCCTTGCATTCTAATTGCTGCACTTGTCCTTTGCTCTGGAGAATTTGCCTGCTCTGTGTCTGGTGAGGCACGTGCTAATGGCAGCCTGTTCCAGAGGTGGAGGACCCTCTCAAAGCCAAACTTGTTCGCTCACGCAGGTCTAAACTGGGGCTCAGTGCTTCCATGGAAAATCCGATTCAGCCCCTGTTACCTGGGGCGCCCGGCTTCTCAGACAGAGAATCCTGGGCTGGTAACTGTGCCGAGAACAGGAGCAGGTATGTTCCGCTTTGCCTCACACGTGTGCGTGGTTCTCTGGCGGAGGAGAGTTCCCTTCTTCCACTGACTGCTTTTCTTTCCCTGATGATGTTGCTGCAGTTATCTTCAGGGAGGGGGCAGCTTAGGATGGCAGCAGAGGAGCTTGCTGAAGAGGCCAGGGCCATGCCAGAAGAGAGTCTTTGTCTCTTGGTTCAGGCCGCAAGGCTGCCTGGTAAAGGGACGCGAAAGAGGAAGCTCTCCTGTATGCGTTGCTGTGAGGAGAGGAGGGCAGGTGTGTGCAAGGCAGAGAAATGCTGTGTAAGGGACAGCCGTTCCCCAGCCCTTCATTGCGCTGTTGGGAGTCTGGTGAGGAGCGGGGGTCCCCAGTGATGCTTTCCTAGAGGGGAGAGTCTTTCTGATGGAAATTGAGAGCCACGGGCTGAGCAGCCCGTGGAAGCCCGAAGAGAGTGTGCACTCCACCTGCCTTAATTGGAGAGCTGTCGTGAATTTTCTGATGTTGCTTTCCCTGTAGGGTTCCTTGCGTGCTTGGGGACCCGGTGTTAAGTGCCTGCTGAGGGGGAGCTGTAAAATTTCAATACGCACCATTCAGCCCCTGGGCTGCGAAGCCGCGTGGCCTCTCATTAGAAATGCAAAGGCCCGCAGGACATTCCGCCGGTCCAGGGACCCAGCTGGCTGCCCCTGGTCCTTAACCGGCTTGGTTGAGTTCATGGCCGGGAATCCACTGCTCTGAGATTGGGGACTACGGGCACTTACCTTGTTTTATTCATTCCACCATCAAAATTGGGCCAGCTGTGCTAAACTCTGGCTCACTCTGCCCCGAGAGATGGCCACCTGAATAGCCCGGGTGTGTGAATGGTGAGTGGGGACAGAGACAGAAGGGAAGGGACCGGCTGGCACTCACACAGAGGATGCCGTTTATTCCGAGATTTCCGGCAGCAGTACCGTTTGGCCTGGCTATATATTTACCTGCCCTGTAGCGAGGCTCTCCAGAGCTGCATGGGCGAACCGTCTTGGTTCCTTCCCCGCCGCCTGTTTCCCCTGACACCTGTTCTGCTGTGAGTTGGTTCTCCTGTTCTCCATCGTCCTAGGCCAGCTGCTGGGAGACAAAAGGCTGGTTTAATGGCAGGGCCTCCATTTACTGTGTTTTTCAAGGAATTTTTTTTGTTATAAGCACATCCTAAGTTCCTACCTAAAGTGTCTCCTGAATTTCATATTAACCAAGTCACTTAGCGCCCAGGATTTTTCCAGAAGCCACATCAGACCGAAAAGGACACTGCCTTCCATACCTAGCTGGAGAGATCCAGACTGTTTGAATTGCAGACAGATCCAAAGGCTCCGCAATCCCCACCCAGAGTCTCACGGTGGATCTTTGGGTGGTCTAGCTCACAGGATGAGTCTGTCAGTACGCAGCTTCTCCTAAGTTGCTAGGCAAGTCTGCAAGGTCGCAGTCTACCTCTGTGGCATTCCCCAGAGTTGTTCTAGGTGTTGAGATTTGCAAATCTGGAATTCAGTACAAACGTTTCCCAAACCCTGTGCTCTGGTTCGTGCCTCTAGGTCAGATGCTGACATTGGGAACACAGTTCTGTCGTTGGTATTAGACATGACTCTGAATCTCCCTCTGTCTGTGGGGTTGCTGCCCTGAAGTCATCTGAAGTGGAGCAGCCAAGTACGATTCCTGGCCTCCTTCCTCTCGGCTTCAGCGACTGTGGGAGAGAAGGAACTGAGGGCTCTTGTATCCGAGGGGTGGGGAGTGGGGGTTCCTGGAGCCATGTGTGGGATGAACGGGCACTGCTACTGAAAATCTCTGAACAAAGGTGTGTGGGCTGTCTGCGTATCTGAAGTGGAGCACCCATGGAGATCTCGAAGAACTCCAGTTACTGCACTAGGTGAGTAATTTCTCCTTCGAGCCCCTGGACGTTCCGTCACCGATCTGGAAAGGTGCAGTCTCTGTTGGGCCCCGGGGCATGAAGCCAGACCCAAATCCCAGTCTGTGCATGGTGGTGACATTGAGAGATGAAAACAAAAAGCTTCCACCAATAACTCACTGACTTCAAGTGGAGTTGCTCCTGATTTATCCCAGTGTAGAGTGAAGCAGGATTAGGCCCGACACGGAGAGCTATGAATCTCCTTAAGAGACGCTGTTGAGCGTTCGCACCTAGATTTATTGTAGCATCACGTGACTGCAGTGGTTGATGAATATTTTCCTCTCTGCTGTGTTACAGCCCTGTTTTTAATTTGGAGGTAGCGTCTAGGCGAGACTCGGGGGGGGGCAGTCCCAGCAAAGGGCTGGCCCTGGTGAATGCCGTCGGCTCTCGTTAGAGTGAACGGCCGTTGAGGGCGCGTGGAGCTTTTCAGGACCTAGCTCACAGCCGGTGAGTTGAATGGTGACGCGTGGAGCCAGCTGCATGGTGGATGTGTGGCTGAACTGGTTTTCTTGTGTGTGAATCACACATTGTCGCCTGGAGCTAACTTTTCCTGGCTGCTCTGATCTTCGGGTGTCAGGTTCCTGCCACGCTCCTTTGTCCCTAGCAAAGCTTGAGGGAGGGCCACGGAGGAAACGGGGACGTTGCCGTCAGGGTGAGGGGTGGCAAATACCTATTAAACTGTTTGCCCCATGCAGGACGGCTCCCAGAAGGGTATGTTCTACACCATTGTGGGCCATGCTCTGGGCCTCGTGTGCTGCACTCTCACAATACACACGCTACCGGAATAGCCCGTGGGCCGCGGCCGTGCGCTGATGGATCACAGCGTGCGGATTGAGAGCCGCTGGGCCAATGTCTTGTCCAGTGCGGTCTCTGAGTCCCAAGCAATGGGAATTGTGGTCACTCTGAGGCGTTCCTGGCAGAAATGTACCGTGCAGAGACAGAGAAAACGCTTGGAGAGAAAAGGATGGTTCTGACCGTGGAGGCACTCGGATAATTGCTAGGTCTGAGCTTGTTGGCCTCATTACACTAATTCAGTTAAAGATGAAGGGAAAACAAAGACACGCCAGCGAGTGGGCTTGTGTGGGAACAGCTTCCCTTCTCAGGCACTGGGTCTGTGATCTTGGGCATCCCGACGCCTCCCCGGACCCTGCGGTTACCCGCTGTCTCCGCACACCTTGCTGTGCACTCTTCCTTGTATGCTGCATCTTGTGTCTCGTTACTGATGGAGCATGGACGCCTTTTGGCGCTGGTCAGCCCTCATTAATATCTGGAGGTGGCAGGCTGGCGTTCCCTGACCTTCGTGTTCCCCGCCTCTGACTCCTTTATCCTGCTGGGGCCCAGGGATCTTCCCATCTCTTTTCCAGGGGTAAACGACTCTTTAACCCCCTCATTGCTGCCTGGCCAGTCAAGCGAACCGAATGCCGGCGTGTCCTGGCACACGGCCGTCCGTTGGGGTGGTGCTGCTAGCCCAGTGCGGCGGCGCGCTGATCTAATGCCCGCTCGGGTGGGGTGGAGCTTAGTGCCGGGAGAATGGCGGGTGACAAGAGGATGGAAAGGAATTCTTTGGAGCCTAAGAAGCTGCTGCGATGGTGTTAGACGATTAGACGATCAGAGAGAGCCCCACTGAAACACACCCTCTCTAGGAACTCAGATGCCGTGGTGATGGACGCTGCCTAAAAGCCTGGGGAACCCTAGCTGGAGCTGTCTCCAGCCAAGAGTCAGCAGAAGTGTGGCGTCCGCGTCCCCTGAATGCTCCCGGCCCATCCAGGTGCCAGGACCGCACTGCCAGCCCAGCAGTGACATCTGTTCACAACGGGCTGAGAAAGATGGCATGGAGCCGCAGCAGCGTGTTACTCTGCCTCCACCTCTCCCCGTCCTCCGAGGCATGGCCGCCGGAGCTGAAATCATTAGTGGTCCCTGACAGCCCACAGAGGCTTGCGCTGTCTGTTCGTGCAGACTGATATTCCTCGGCTTGGTGTGCTGACAGGTTTGGGGCGAGAAGGGCGCTGGTGGAAGGAAGGGCGAGGGGCGGGCGGAGACGCTTGTCGCTGGGATGGTAGGAAAATGGAGTGCTCTTTTGCCCTTTCTCCAGCTGCGGCGTGTGAGCGTTAGCTGCAGCCGTCTCTTGGGCTGTGTGGCGGGAGGGTGGGAAAGGACTCTCCTGGGCAGGGAGGATGGGAACCAGGCGTTAACATAGCATTGGGGCACTCTTCTCCAGCAGGGCAACGTCCGTGCCCGGAGGGGCAGCCCGTCTTTCTGATCACTGTCCCTCTCGCCACTCTGAGGTTTGTGAGCGGGATGCAGCAGAGCCCAGCAGCCGTGAAGTGAACCAGGCTGCAAGTGTCTTATCTCTGGGTTTGGCACCAGCTGATGGCGACTGTGAGGGTCAAGGTGCGGCCCTGCTCCCTCTGAAAACGAGGCTCAGAGGTGGGGGAGCTGCTCCTCTCGTTACTCGGCAGAGCCTCCCGGGAAGGAGCACAAGTGGGCAAATTGCCCTCACCTTTCCCTGCCTCTGTTCCGTTCCCAAGAGGTGCGTGTGTCGAGGGAGCAACAGCCAGTTCTGCATGTGGTTAATTTGCTCACAGCTTTGTATCTGGGCTTTGCCAGGCAACCGCTGGCCCCGTGTGGAGTCCCAGGCTTGGCTGGGACAGCGAGCTCCTTTTGGGGATGCCTTTAATGGGAACTGAGAACATAGTCCAGCAAGTGTGCAAATCACAAACGGGGCCTTGGTGCCAGGCAAGTCATAGCTGGCTGGAAATAAACACCTCTGCTCGACAACTGTCAGCAAAACCCTCTCCGGCTAGTTTTGGGGTAGAAAACGGTGGCCCATTGCAGAGATCTGGCGGAGATGCCATGCACTGCATGGTCCCGGGATGGGTGTGGGCATAAGGGTTGATCATTCCCCCATTGCCAGGGAAGAGTGTGGTTGATCTGGGGTTTGCGTTGGTGGTCTCTGAAGGGTTAGGCTTCGAGGTGGGTCAAGCAGGAGCCCCTTACCCTGGACTGAAATAATGAATCTTCAGATGAACTTGACACACTGCATTTTAGTTCCTGAACTAAATCTTCTCTATTGTTCATTTGCACTTTTCTGCACTTCCTGACCTGTGTGGTATTGTGTGCCCAGTTAGCAGCAGCTGCCATGTCCCTCCGTAGGGGAGGGTGCTTTTCAGTGAAGGGTGGTAAGTTCCAGAGGGGGAGCCGGGTTAGTCTGTGCACAGAGTCCTGGGGCACCTTACAGACTAACACATTTCTTCCCGCATAAGATGCATCTGAGGAAGTGGGTTGCAGCCCATGAAAGCTTCTGCCTGAAGAAATGTGTTAGTCTGTAAGGTGCCCCAGGACTCTCAGTGAAGGGTGAGTATTTTTTACAGAAAATGGTGACGGATGTTGTGTCTGTTGAATCAGCAGAGGGAATTTAGCTCAGGGTAGTTACCTAAATGTCACAGTCCCGTCACTGGGGCCCTATTAATTAGCTCTGGTCTACAAGGAAAAGATATTTTTTAATTAAAACCAATATGGACACTCTTCCAAGGGAGTCTTACTTTGTTTTAGCTTAATCCTGTTTCCACTCAGCATAAACCAGAACAAGATGGATGAATGTTTGGGGGGGAAACCCCACGACTTTTCTTATTTTGTTTGTTATAAGCACTTCTTTTTTTAAATATACTTGTTTAAAATCTGAATTTAATGCAAAATTTGTTAAGGCCTAAACATAGCTCTTAAAACATTAAATAAAAAAAAGCCAAATCCATAAACGTCTATTAAAATCTTTGTCTGCTTTTCCATATAAAGCAAGAATTGGGGAAAATGTCTAACTTTTGAGGTCCAGCTTTCTAAGTATGGAACAATAGGAATAAATAAGGAATAGGTTTTTCACCATTTTCTAACAGACTAAAACGTATAATTAGTGAGAATCTGAAAACATGAAGCTATTACAGTTGCCTAAATAAATGTATGTAGTTATATTCTAGCATGCCCTCCTCTGTAACGAAAAGATGCACAAAATCTTGTATAAAGGTTCTATTTTATTGCAAATCGACATGTTTTTAATGCTGCATCAGCCAATGAGAATGCACCGTACTTTAGAAAATAACTGATGTTCAGATGGAAAAGTTGGAAAAAATCTCTGATTTAAATCGAGGCTTTCCACTTGGTGATTTAAATCGTCTTGATTTGGATCAATCCACCCTGAACCAAAAGAAAACCCCTCTCAAATATGGCAATGCTTCTCTTCTCAGGGGTTTTTGCTCGCTTAACTAATTGCTTTAAAGTCACTTTGATTAAGCTGGCTCAACCTTCTAGTGTAGACAAGCTTTATTTTCGAGTGTATTTAGCTGTCATTTTATCACCACAGGCTTGGGCACCCATTTCTCTGTCTGGCGTGACCCACTATGTGGCTGTTCTACCACCTACCAATCTGTGTTAGAAAGGGGGGGGCACCCAGACTTCCCAGTGCTTGCCAGGTTCCTGAGAGGTGCATCTTGTGTGGGAACATACGGCTGTTCCTTCACCTTCTTTACTGAATAATGCCCGCGGCGCCAGAGATTTGATGTCTTAGCATGAACTCTCTGTCTTCCTGTGAGCAGCCGGCTACGGAACAAGATGGAGGAGTGCACTATAGATTTAGGCTGCCCCTCTACTAAAACTCAGACCTCCATGTCCTGCAAGGAGCCTTCAGTCCGTGTTTGGTCACCCCTGCTTTAAATGACGTGGCATTACTGGGAGGAATTCCCATCTGCCCCTGTGCTGTGCTGCTTGGCTCAGAGTCGCCGGTTTCGCTGGGAGCTGAGGCTGTTGGCTGGGGCAGTGATGGACGATGACTGGATTGCAGGGCCAGAGCAGGAAGTGATGGGTGCCCCTCAGCACCCCAGCATGCCTAGCTTGGCAGGCCTGTAATCAAAGTCTTCGGCATCTGTTACACAGCGAGCCTACAGTGTAGCTTTTCCTTTTCTAAAGGCCAAGCCCAAGTCCATAAACAGCGAGATTTCATGTCTCTTTATCTTCCCTGAAGACAGACTCGTTCTTCCAACTGCCTCAGTGTCAACACAGCCTTTGTGGAGCCATTTCTTTGTCTTCTGACATCTGAACCCAGGAGCAGATGGACATTAACCAGCTCTGATTAGGCAGGAGACTTGAGCATTAATTTTTGATACACTAGCCCCACCTGAGTGACTGAATTCAATTACGTCTTCCCCTTCCGCCTTCTGTGTTAATGTGCTGGCTCAAAGCAGAGACTACGGAACCTGTTGAAAATGAGAAACCCCTATTTCTTAGCTTGACCCCCTGGATAATTAGGGTTAAATTGATATGCTATCGCACCGGTGACACGTTTTATCTGCCTCTGTTTGTACAAGAGAATACAATACTGGAGGAAGGACCAATTTGTGTCCTGCTGGAGCTACCCAGACCGAGATAAAAGATGTCACTAGGACGATAACGTCCTCGCCTCGCGCTCCTTTATTGTTGCTCAATTTGCTATTTTTTAATCCCATCTTTCTTGCTTTCAATACCGTGGTCATATTTTAACTCCATGCCATCGCATAATGATGCCCTGCTAAATGTGTGTGGAGATAGGCGACTCTGGCTGACAGCCGTCCCCGATAACCAAATTCCTGCCCATCCATCATGCGGCTGCCCTCCTTAACTTAGGGACCTGAGAACTAACGCAGCGCTGTTTATCACCGCCGAGCTGTGCACTTCTTACCGGATTGGAGAGCTGGCTTCAGAGGAGAAATACAGCCACGTGACCTCGCCTCCCATTTGCATACGGCTCCTCTCTAAGCCCCATTTACTCTGCAGTGTATGAAGAAGCAGGGCTGGGGTGGAAAATGGAGCTTCTCTTGTGTGCAGAACTGCTCCCACGAGCCAGAGCAGATCTCACTGAGGACAGTGTGCTCTGGATGTCCTTCCCTTGCGTGTAAAATACCTCTGCCCTGTGCCCGTCACAGCCCCGGGTAAATCCTCCTCTAGCCCAGCGCTGCCTGCGCCGTGGTAAACGACAGCTTCTGCATAGACACGTGTCTGCCCTAGCCTGGAGCTGGAAGATCCTGCAGTGAGTTTATGTTCTGCGTGGCGTAGAGCTTGGGGCTGGGCTGGGTGCGTCAGGCAGCCGGCCTGCTGGAAAAGTGTTGGGTGTCTCCAGTGTATCAGTCTGTGTGAAGTGGGACGTTCACGGACCAGAAGGGTCACAGCCGTCCATGTGGGTGCAGGGCTGCAGGCTCCCGGGTGGCTCTCTCCCAGTGGCATTTGCAGGACAGGCTGGGAGGGGAAGACTTGGAGCCGGGCTTCACAGGCACAGCGCTCGCGGGGCGAGAACACTGGGAAGAAGGAAAATGGGACCCTTCCCCGCTCTCAGTAGCGTGTGGACACTGCCAGCGAGTAACAGTCCCGATCCTGGGTGCTCACACGATGTGGCTCTGTCTCCCTCTAGTGACTGGACCACGGAGGGTTGTGTGTCCCTGGCTCCCTGGGAGCTAGCCAGCTGGCTCCCATAGCGTGGGCAGGAGAGGCTCATGCTTCTGGATTCAGTGGGCCTGGGTTCGAGCCCCCCTGCCAGCGTTCCGCAGTGCTTCGCAAAGGCGAGTACGCGATGCTGGTCCCGATTTACAGCTGGAGGACAGGGGGAGAAGAGGATGTCCTCCGGCCACGCGCAGCTTGGGGGCAGAGCCCAGATGGCTGGAATTCCAGCTCGTCGGCCCCTAGTGATGGAGACACACTGGGTATCATCCTGCGGGGGTTGGTCTCTAGGTTCGCTTGGCTAGGAAGAACTAGGTTGCTTCTTTATTGGGGGCCAGATCCAGATCCTAGGAAGGTCAATGGAAACGTCCCATTTATTTTAACTGAAGATGGATTGGGGGCCCTCGTGGGCTAGAGAAAAGAACTCAGATTTCAGCCAGGGACCTGTGTGTTTGCAGCCGTAAAACTCCTTGGCCGTTAAGTGTCGGCAGTCGGAAAGGTGCACAGGCGTAGCCGCCAGACAGGGCCTTTCTTTGAGAGGGAGGCACTTCTGTCTGAAGCCGGCTTGGATTTGGGTCTGGCTTCCTGCATGCGTCAGCTTTGCTGGGCCTTGGGCTGCAGCTGGCACTGACCGGCTTTCGGTGATGCCATCCCCTGTGCGCTCTGCCAGGCCGAGGAAAAGGCCCAGCTCAGGCTGTTGGTGATGTGTGATTTCTATTGCGTGATAGCAAGCGGCGCCGCAGCGTGGAATTCAGTGTGGCTCTAGTGTCACGGAAGCCTGGGCCAGTAAATCGCCTCCACAAGATCCCTTCTGCTGCCCCGAATCGCCTCCTTTTGATGAACTCAGTTCTGCTGAAGGGGTGTCATTTGGGTCTCTCTATGGAGTGACCCCAGGCCTGGTCCAGAAGGGTGCTGAGCGGCTCCCACTCCCCAAACTCCCTCAGACGTCAGCGCTGTGTGCTCCGCTGGGCTGGGCTGGGCTAGGCTGGGAGATCGTACGCTGGTCTTAGCCGAAGCTGGTGCTGGTATGGCCAGGATGCTGCTCAGTACCCACCTGACATCGAAAGGATGCAAAGAATGCATTGTTGGCTGCCGTCCCGGTTGGGAGACTCCTTCCCAGATGTCTTCCAGCTCTCCTTGTTCATCCTCCCATAGGTTTGCTGGCAGAAGCCACGGCCCAGGGTTTTCCCGGCATCCTGCGTGCTGACCTCCCGGCTGTCTTGTAGCGCTTCCCTGTGGTACCCGTAATGCTGCTGTGAAATGCCACGTCGCATGGAGCTGCGCAGGCAGTTTCTGGGATTGCCGCAGCTGCACGTGCACATGAGTCTGAGTCGTCTATTCATTGATTTATCTGCTGACTTCACCTCCAATTTTACTACTCTCCACTAAAGAACCCTCTGTCCAGCACTGTGGACATCTTCAACATAAACACATGGACGACCAGAGTGCCTCAGCTCAGATCAAACCTGCCTGTGATTACCTAAATAGAACTTTGTAGCCCCCCCCGACACCCCACAGCACGGCTGCCCAGCCTTACGGGTGTTGTCTTCTCACACGGGAGGACAGCCCTTGCTGTGTGCCCTGAAGACCAGCAGACCCAGGCTCTTGCAGATTGGAAGCAACTTCCAAAAATGTACAGACTTGAATGCTCTTTTAGTGGGTCCCCCCCCCCTTTTTTTTTTTTTTTTAACCAATGGGGCTTCAGATCTGGAGCCTCTGCTGAAGGTGTGTCAGGGTCTCTCAGGGCCTGTGATCTAGCCACACGCTTACCGGAGCATGCATTTGAACACATGGGCCTAAAAATATGGCAGTCCAGAGCCCTGGGCCGTCACTGTACAGCTTACACGTGTACGCTGCCCCTGCAGACCGTAAAACGGCTTGGCAAAAGGTGCCCCGTAGGCCTGTCTGAAAACAGTCTCCCCTGAGGCTTTGCAAGGAAAATGTCTTCTCCCGGCCCTGTCGGCATCTCCGTCGGAGTGCCTTCCCGCTGCCTGTCTGTCACGTCTCCAACCTCCTGAGACACGGGTGCAGCCGATCCCACAAAGAATATATCTAAGCTCCAGCCCCGGGGTAAGATGAACCAGAGTTAGCACCACGTGGTTATAGGTGGGGCAGCCACGTCCTGCTGCTTGGCAAACGCACTCTGTCGAGTCCCTTCGGCACGGAAGCTAGCCAGGGCAGGGAGCCGCCTTTGGTGCATGAGTGCGATTCGTGGCATCCTGGACACTGCAGCCACGTCCTCCCGCCGGGGGGGGGGGTTGCGTGCCGTGCTGAAGGGACACACAGCTCCCGTGTCAGACAGCCCACGGGAGGTAGTTTGGCAGCCGGCGTATGTAACTGGCTTGGAGCCAGTGCCTACGATTTTGGCTGAGCCCCAGCTCTCAGGAAGCACTTGCCGAGTGTCTGGGGTCCCTCTGAAGTGCGGCACGTTGAGTAGACTCTCCTGCTCCTCGGCACCCAGAGTGTGGGCTGGCAGTGGGGTTTGTGTTGTCAGGCACAGTCACTGAATGGGATCTGCTCTCTCTCCTCTCTTACAGGTTACCGGGACAATGCCAGTACTTAGGGCTGCCGGTTGCTGATTACTTCAAACAGTGGATTAATCTGAAAAAGGTACTTTTATGCAAAACGCCACGGTCCCCCGGCCCCTCCCGCTGCCCCTTCCTCTCCTGCTCCTCGAGGTGGTGGTTAATAACCACTGCTGCTTTGCATTGAAATGAAGGAGTTATTTTCTCAGCGGCTGGGGCTGAGCGAGTCCCTCTCCAGCTCCCTATTGTGTCTCCTCTAATAGCGTCTTACTGTACTTGATGGAACACGCTCCTGGGCAGCTGTGGAGAATCCCATTTTGGCTGCGTGTATAATAGCACAGGGCTGAGTGGCACCTCTCCAGGGCCGGCTGTGTCGCTCGCCCTGCGTTTTGTCTTCCAGGCCTTTAGAGGTCCTGAGGTCACTTTCCCCCAGGCTCAATCCTGGTTGGTTCCTCAGCCCAGGAAGCTGTGACGTGTCTAGTTAAACATTTCTTCTTTGTACATATTTCCAAGAAACAACCCCCCCCCCCCCCCAACCAAACCTGCTCCACAGCTAATGCTCTGCGTTCCCACGCAAGAGACTGGTTTGATTCGCAGAGCGTGATATCGGCTTCCCTGCTGTGCGGCTTTCAAAGCATCCATCGCGTCTTGCCTTACTCTAGGGTGCCCTTCTGGCGGGTCGAGGAGGGCCTGGGTGGTGGCCGGGCCCCTCTGGCTGCACGGAAAGGTGGCTGTGGTACCAGAGCTGCCAGCTGGTGTTAATTGGAGGGTTATTAAAAACTAGGGGGATTACATGGGCTGGGAAAGGAGCAGGAGGGCCTTCTGAAGGGTAAAGCGGGCTTGAGAATTCCTTTTTGCATCACTGGGGTTTCGTGTGCCATTGAGGCTCATGGTTTTGGTTACTGGCCCTTTCCTGATAATTAGGTACTTGGTAAACAACCTGCAAGAAAACTGCTCTTCAGAGTTTGGGGTTTTTGTATTTTTCTTTTTAAATGTTTTGTTTTAAATGAGGACGAGTGGCAAGCTGAGCAGTGACGAAAGGACTGTGTGCACGGTCTGGTCCATCGAGGAGGCTTCACAAGGCATGCTGGCAGCACGTTCCCCGTAGAGCCTGTCAGAGCAAATCTCTTGGCTCATTGCTGGGCCTCTGGAAATGAGATGTGAAAGCACACCGGGGCATTCTGCAGTTCAGTGACCATTCCTGATCGCCATTTGAAGTTCACTAAACTTCTGGGGAATGGATAGCAGCGATGTAACCCTCTGCACTGTGACGTTTGATATTCACTGGCTGAGCTCTAAGCTGTGTCCGCCTCCTGGCCATAGGGCAAATACGTTAGGGCTCTCTGCAGGAGTCCTCGGCTGGCGGTTTAGCGAGTTAGGAACCTGGCTTCATCCCAGTCCAGTTAGCCATACTGGGGAGGGTTTCCGAGTGTGTTGTTTCAGCCGACTCCTTGCTGAGAAAGACCGGCAAAGCAGCCGAGAATGGGGCTACCGTGGGAGAGGGTGGGAAGAAATGACTTGACAGCTCTCTCCCCAGCTCTGCACTCAGGATGGGTGTGGGGGCAGGAGGCTGACTGTGTCCAGAGCCCCCCATGCAGGAGTGATCTCTTTCGGGCAGTTCCCCAGTCCTGGTGTCTCACAAGCTGGTACCACACATCCTCCGCCCAGCTCAAAAGGGAAACAGGCTGCTGGCCCCTGTCTGTGTGACTGAAAGCTCAGCTCCTTACTCCATAAACAGATGCCCCATCCCTGGGGCTGGGTCCTCTCCTGCCACTCACAGCCCCCTCGTCTTGAGGGGTGTTCGTATGTGGGGAGCTCTGTGTGTATTTCGGAGCTGTGGGGAGGGATAGCTCTCTGGCCTAGGTAAACAGTTTGCCTAGAGGTATCCCTAACTGGTATCATGTCTGAGAACTGGCTATAGCTGGTACTGCGGGAGAGTGTGGGGTAACGGGCGCCCTGGATTTCCTCCTCACTGCTCGGTTTTCCTGCACTCCTAGCCCGAACCAGCTAGGAAGGCCGTGTGTCTACAGATTAGGGAAATACCCCGGGCATTGGGAGAGTCGGCTGTGCCCTTCCCCTGCTCTGTGACCCCACCAAGTCCTGTTCCTCCTGTGTCTGTTGTGCCTTGACTACTTACTACATATGCTCTTCAGGGCAGGGTCTGCTCTGGGTCTGAGTGGGGCCCTGATCTCATTTGGGGCTTCCAGTCTCAACTGTAATCAAGGGAGGCAATCACGGCCAGGTAGGTAATCAGCCTGGACCCACCCTCCCTCCGCCCCCGGCTCATGCAGCTCTTCCTCCTGGTGTATTCCTGAGTCACCTGCCTATGGCCTGATCCCCAGGGGGGAAGTCGTGGTCAGGCTGCTGAGATTTCTGTGAATCGGGGAGATTCCTAGGGCATGGCTCAAGTGGAGATCCATTTTTCGGGACTGAGAGAGCAGTTGACTTGCGTTTAAATACAATGTGTAAGTAAAGCAGATAGGAAAACCTGTGCTCTGTCACATCTGCCTTTGAGCTCACACCCACAAACTTAACTGGATCCAAAGAACGGGCGCACATCACTTCCAGAGGACAAGCACACCTGACAGGTTTCAGGGGTAGCCGTGTTGGTCCGTTTTCAGGAGACGAGGAGGAGACATCTGGCGAAGTGGGTTCAGCCCAAGAAGGCTTATTTTCCCCCTCTGCCCCGCCCCACCCCCAGGTTTTTTGGTTAGTCTCTAAGGTGCCACAGGACTCCTTGTCGTAAGCACATCTGAGTGCCTGTGTGTGCACGTGTGCAACTTTCAAATACCAGTTGTTCAGCTGGACTTCAGGGCAGCTATTTATGTGCCTTCGTATCTTGCTGAAATGGGGAGCTAAGCCCGATGCCCTCAGGTCAGTGGCAGCTCTGCTGGACTCTCCGATCTCCTGCCCTTGTCCAGCAAGCCCTGTAGGCAAATCCTGAGACGTGCCTCTACCCACAGCACCAGCCTGTGCTTGCCGCTTAGGCTTGGAGAGGCTGGTTGCTAAAAATCCATGTGCCATCCCAGCATAATAATTCCACCCAGGGTGCCTTTAAAGACGGCTTAGAAATAACAGCGAGGTCTGTTGTAGACGCCCCAAGACGCGTGTTGGGGTTGGAGGAAATTGCTCCCAAGGACACTGCTGGGATGAGCTTAGTTTTTTGGTGGTCTCTGGAAAAGGGTCTGAAATGCATGGTGTTTTGGGAAGAGTTGAGTAAGAGTCTGCTTGCTGGACTCAGCTACTGCAAAACGCAATGGAGAAGGAGGGGAACATTGTCCTTTGCTTCTGTGATACCCCAGATCGACACCCGGTCTGCCACGGTCTGTTCTCATCTCCTGCTGAGCCGTGCTTGCTTTGTAAGAACCACACGTTGCGTTTGCACGCTGCGCTTTTAACAGAAATGGGCCATCGCAGCAGCGCTTGGCTCTCCAGTGCTTAGATGTCACGATTCCTCTGCTGACTCTTCAAGCAGTCTGGGAATGTGGTCACACAGCCGCCCTCGGCTGCCCTCCTCATGGTCTCTTGTAGCAAGACGTGTTGTCCCCCTGCCCATTCTCACCGGAGTATTTCTAACGCACCCGCTTGTGCGCCACACTGGTGAGAGATTGAGAGACTAGCTTTAATTGAGACCACTAGTTTACCTTTATTCATAGCAAGAAATGCTCTGACCCCCGGGCAAGGCTTAATGGATGCGGGACAGGCCAGCTGGAGGGGCGTGAGCTGGGGGCTCCAGGGCCCGGACTTAGTTCTGTTACAAACCCTGGTGGTTGAGGTGAGAGCCGTATTGGGGCTCAGTTCTTGCCTGTGGCTCTCCAGGTCGTTGGGGTGCAGGGCCTTGGAGTGGGCAGAGCTGTCTTTCACTGGGGACGAAAGCCAAAGGAAAAATTGCTCCATGCTTCCCCCCTGCCTGCTAACCTGCCCCTCCACCAAGCCTAATCGCTGCTTGCTGACATTTGTAATGTCACTGAGCGATCTGGTCTCTGTAGTGAGCTGTCAATGCAGGGAGGACTTGAGGCAGGGAGTTTATCGCGCCCTTTGCTGGTATTAGATAAGAATTCAGGGAGGGCTGCCACGGAGATGGGTTTTATGAGACTGCTTCTGGATATCAGATAGCCCCCTAAGCCCCTTCAGGAATGAGAGCCACTGAGCGTTGCTGCACCGTCACCAGCTGCCATTACGCTTCTGATGGAGCCTGCTCCACGAGCAGGGGGCCTGGGGTCAGGATTAAGGTGCACGAACAGAGCTGTGTACGCCCAGCTGGGTGCTCCGGACTGCAGCAGCAGAGGCTAAGTGGGGCCCACACTCAGGGTGGTGTGCGCTGGCAGATCTGTGTGTAGCAAAGCTTTCACACGCCTGTCTCCCCTCCCGAAATAAATACGACTTTGACTTGCTGGGGGCAGCTGAGGCCTGGAGGTGAAGTGACTTCCCAGGGTGAGGCAGAGACGTAACCCAGGCCAGCTGGCTCCCAGCTCTGTGCTGGATCCACTAGACCAGTGGTTCTCAAATGTATTTGATTGCACCTCTTTCTTTGGATCTGTAGTAGTTGGTGCCCCGCCCTCCCCGCCCACACACATGGTGGATTGGGTTTCTCCTGTTGCACACACGGGCCAGCGATCCATTGTAATAAGAGCGAAAGCAAAGCGGTGGTTGTCGTGCGTGCTTCAGTTAACCGTGCGTGCGGTGTCCCGGCAAGCGGATAACGTGCAGGTGGCAAGGAGTGGGTATCAGTCAGTGCTATCAAACTTACCAAAACACCCCAAAATGCACAGTGCCCTCTAGAGTCCAGTGCACAGCACCTTCGAAGGCCCTGGTGTGTCTGGAGGAATCCATGTTTGCTGGTTATTCATCGCTGTGAGTAAAACGCGGGCCGTAAGCTTTTGTTTCCTAAAGCTTCTCACGCCTCCCTCCCCCGAACACATTCCTTCTCTCACTCCAGCCACCCGGTCTGAGAGCCTCTACCCTAGGCCACAGCTGTCCCACCCAGTCATTTCCCAGAGTGTCATCAGGCAGCCCAGACTGTAATAAAACCAGTATTGATTGGAACAGGAGAGCTGGCCTGGGGTTAGGCTTGTTCTCTGCTCCTTTCTTGGGCTTTGTGGCTTCTCGTTACAACTCCTGCGTAGGTCAGTGATCGTCTAGGTCAGGTTGGGCGTCCTGGCCATGGTGAATGGCCATGTTGAGGATTTAGAGCTGGAGACAGTGTCACATGAGATCTAAGGGTCGTCAGGTACCTGTTCTGGGAATGGAAAGTCAGCATTAATAAAGGCGTGTATGACTACCTAAAAGCCAGGGTGGTAAAGTAGATCCAGCTATTTAGGGAGGGGGCAAAGTTCAGGAGGAATCTAAAAGGCGTGATCACTGAGGAACTCTGTAAAATTGGCTTGTGCGAGAACAGCGCTGGGGACAGAGGTCTGGACAGTTCAGAAGGTAAGGCAGGCCATAGCCAGGTGAGATGGTGCTTGGCCCTGCTGGAATGCAGAGTCCGGAGTTAAGGTTGCAGGTGGTTGAGGTTACACGTGCTCACTTTTTGTTGCTCCTGTCCAGTGTGAAGACTGTCGGGAGGCTTTTTCTGCTGTGTGACTAGTGAGTTCTCGTTCTCTTCCCAGGCCTGGCGTGGCATTAACTCCCGGCGGACGATGCTTTAGGCATGTTTAGTGAAGACGTGTGACCATTCCCAGGTGGCGATGAGGTGCCCCGTGATGCTGTGCTAGCAGGTGCTTTAGGAATGCACCTCTCGGGAGATCTTGGCCTTCAGTGGAGCAGGATTTTTGCCCCGTTAGCTTTTGGACTCCTTCCTCTAGGGATGCATCTCAGCTCGTCCTAATGACGACGCTTGTAGTGTGGTCCAGGTCCCCGTCCGTCATGATATCCACCAGCGTGAGCAGATGCAGCCTCCTGCTAGGCTGGAAATGTCTGTGAAGGGAGATGGTTTTCTCTCTGGGACCCCCTCACCGCAGTCCTTGGGGGAACAAATGAAGAGCAGGTGGCTGGCTGGTACCAACAGTGTCTGTGTCCTCGCACTCTAAAACAGAGACTTCCCTCAGGCCCCCGGGACCATTGCCCCCCGGGATAGGGTTGAGGGTACCTGGTGCAAGTAGCGTGTGCCATAGCACATAATCATATCAGTGCTGAGCTGACTTAGTGACAGACACCATAGAAAAGCCTAGGGTAACGTGCAGAACTTCCTTTGCTGGAGAATTTTTATCGCCACAGATCCAGGTGAGATGCTCAGATAGCCCAGGGTGCGATCCAGACCAGTGAAGGGCTGTTGGGTGCCTGACAGTGCCTTCTTCTGGAGTTCCCACTCACAAGCAGCATACGAGTTTGTAACCGCAGCACACCTATCGCACTCTGGCTTCCCCCAGCCTCGGTTACACACGCAGGGTGACCACAACAGACTCCCCTTCCCGCCCACCACCAAAAAGAATTCTGCACTGCACTGTCCTGCCCTCTCTTGGATGGTTCAGCTGATACAGGTCCATTGTCCCTGGTAAAGGTACAATATACAAGAACTTACCGCTTTAAACCGAGTCACCTACACAAGTCACAAAACTCGGGTTAATTTTGATTAAAGAGCAAAAGAAAAGATTTAGCCGCAGAGAGAAGTTTTGAGGACAAGTGTTAAAGCATGGAATTTGGAAATCATTGCAAGAAAAATAAAGAGAAAATTCTTCCTAGGACTAAACGTTCCGAAGTAGCCGTGGTTCAAGATAAAACTCTTATCGCATGTTTTCAGCTGCATTACTGTCCAATCTTCAGGTCAGGGATAAAGAGCTGGATTCCATAGGTGGAAAAGAAAGAGATGGACAGGGAGAGAAGAGAGAATTTGGTGTGTTTTTGTCTCACTCTTGTATAGTTGAAATACATTTCCCTGAGATCAGTCCCCTAGATAAAGTTCTTGCCAGCCCTGAGCCAGCAGACATGGCATCTCACGGGGGGAATTTAGTTAAATTGTTGCAGATGCAGATCTGTTTGTTTCTGCTCTCTTTTCTTGCCAAAGAATGACCATTTGATAGGTGATGGCCCATCAGCTTGGATGACACCTGGCCAGCGCCAATTTCCCCTTTGTCTTTGAGAGACAGATTTACCTGTTTCCCTGGCTGGCCACTCCAGCTTACATTCATAATTTACATATAATGGTGTGACATGCATTTCACTGTGATATTATTGGCCGCCACTTCTTTCGGGCTGAAAAGTCACTTACTATTGAAGTCAGATCAGCTAGAGGAGAACCGAGAAGGGCGTGTGTGTCTGAGACGTGGGGCCTTTCAGCTTGTTCTGTGCCTAGGTTGTTTCAGGAAGTTTAATCCCAGGAGAACCTGTCCAGATTGTTAGCTGTTACTTCACATATTTATGCATAGCTCGTTCTTGGCTATTGTTACTGTTCTAAAAAGTCTGGCAGGACTAGACACCGTCAAAAGAAGGGGCAAGCATGGCACGTGCAGAGCAAACATCGAACTGCACCCTTAAAACTCAGCAGGTGCGTAGGAACTACCCGTGTGCGCTTTGCTGGGCCGGAGCGAGAGCACGCCGCGCTGATCCTTAGCTGAGGGCGGCGAGGTGCTGTTCTTCCACTCCTTGGTCGACCCACCTCGCGGGACTTCTCAGTCCGCTCTTAGCGCTGTTTCGCTGAATCTAGCTGTCGTTTCCGTGGAGCAGCAGTTCTCATGGAGGCGCTGTGCACATGACCCTGGGCACCACGTGATACAGTGCAAGGGGAATGGTGAAAAGGCTAATCGCGGCAAGGGCGCAGGTGTGTGGCTCTGCTCCACGTGGCAGGTAAGCGCTCTCGCCTTCCGGTGACTGAACACAACCAGCCGTGTACGACTTCTCCTTTAAATCTGTCATACAGCTGTCTGAACTCTGAAATTTCTTTCACTCTCTCCCTCGCCTTGTTAACATGTGTTGCCTTTGGGGTAATCAGGGAAAAAATATTATGTCCTTTTACAATTACCGGGTTTTGGAATATTAAAATGTCTCTCTGCATCGGCAGTGTTATTTTGATTGGTATTCTAACCTTTGACTAGCCCATAAAGCCAGCCGCTCTTCAAGCCAATATTGCAGGACTGAAATTTAATTCCGAAATGATTCCAGATAATAGGGAGACAGATAATATATGCATGAAGGATATTATGTTTGGACTAAATGCAGCAGGGCCAGGGCTTGGGAGTTGAATAATAGCCCAGAGTGAGTTATAATCTGTGGGACAGAAATACCTGACTGTCAGGGCCTGGAGAAGAACTCTTAAATCAAAGGGAATGAGAGGAGCAGAGGATAGTCAGCTGAGATGGAAAGGGCATCTGGGAGAGGCTGGTCGCTCTGCAGAGGGCAGTCACTGATGGCTCTGTACCTGGCAGAATGACCTTTCCTGGGAAACATCCTTCCCTCCACCCACAGATATTGTGCCTCGCTTTCCTAGAAGCTCTGTGCCAGCAGCCTTCGGGGAAATCCCTTACTGTGCTTGAGTTTGGAACCTGTGTTTTTGCCAGGCACGTGCAGTCGGATTTTGTTACGGCTCCCGGCTGAACTGTTGTCCGAACCAGCCCGTGGGAAGGGCCACGTCCTGTCAGTCGCTGATGCGCACTGGCTCCTCACCGTGGGCACAGGGCAGGGCTGGGGGCGACGGAACCGTTCACACCCCAGAAGGGTTTATACGGTGCGTTGGTGATTCCTCCCAAAGCTGGGCAGACACGGCCGCAGAGACGTTTTTCAGCAGACAGTAGCTCCCTTAAGGGCGCTGTGCTTACAGCGCACACCAGCCTGTTTGAAAGGGGGGACGCCTCTCGCTATGGCCCTCGCGCCTTCTTGTCACACTGTGCTGTCTACAGTGGGCGAAAGCCCAGGTCCGGGAACCCCAGGGGCTGGAGCAGGAGCCACAGAGCCAGCTTGCTTTCTGCCGAAGTGGAAGCTTAAAAGGGAGAGAACAGCTGAGTGCGTGAGTTTAGTTCCGAGTGCCAGACCCAATTCTTACCCCATCCGTGGGGCCTGCAGCGTAGGACGCACGTTCCCACTTGCTCTGTGCAAGGGGATTGTTCCAGTGGCTGAGGGTAGCCCATCCCAACAGTGCGCTGCCAGCCGCCCCGAGATAACTGATACGAACGGTACCTTCCTGCTGTTGTCAGGTATTGGAAGCTGTCGTTCTCGGCAGTGAGAGGCATAAATGCACGTGCTGGAGAAAACCTACACGAGAGCGGCTGTCGCAGCCAGAGCTGTGAGGAGCTCAGGAAATGGTTGGAGGCGGCACACGGAGGCGGTGTTACCTGGGGGCAGAATCAGGGAAAATTTAGGTTGAGCTGTCATGGGAAATGTCTTGGCAGTGAGATGGCTTAGGCTGGGGCCTAGGGAAACGCTTTATCACGTGGGACTCTTCAGAGCTAGACGAGGGGGTGCTTTGGAGAGCCTGCCGAAGGACGCTGAGATTGGCTCGATGATCTGGTGGGTCTTTGCCATTGCTGCCAGCTGTGATAGGACAAAGGCGCACCCGTGGCTGACGGGCCTGGCTTGTCAGGTAAGGCTCTCGCACTAGAGTAGAACTCCTCTCCCTGCCCTTTGGGGGGCTGACCCTATGGGAGATGAGTGGGTTTTGCACACCATGCAGGTTGCGGTACGTGCTGGTTAAGGAAAGCCTCCAGTTCAGCACTGGGATTCCTGCGTTTGCAGGGCTCCAGTCAGAACCCGCCGTCGTGTGGAACAGAGGCTGCCCCAGAAGGGGATGGGGGTCACTGGGCTTCAGACTCTTTTTTTTTTCCTGGAGTCCCCAGCCCGAATCCCTCATTTTGCCTTTTGCAAGGGGGCCTTTCTCGAGAAGATGCCTCTAGGCCAAGGAACGCCACAGGCCAGTTGGTGGTGGTCGCTGGTTGGTATTGGGAAAGAGGTTTTGTCGTGTGTAGAGCGTAAGTTCTTCTCCGAGTGCTTGCTCATGTTGATTCCAATGAGATGTGCATACACCTCTCCTGGTTACTGGAAGGATTTTTTCCCCAACGGTACCTGTAGGTTTGGCTTGGGAGCCTTCTGGAGTCGCTGAGGCTCTGCTGAGCCTCCGCCTCCCTGCCAGCAGGATCTGACGGGGGTCAGTGGGTGGGTTTGGAACAGACATGAACAACGTCTCGAAGAACAAGTTACAGAGGGTCAGTGACCGTCCCCAGGTAGGTGCCCCAGGTCATGCTGATGTGTTAACTTGTCTAGCATGGCAGTGTTCAGGGGATGTAACCGGGATCAGGGCCTGGCACTGATTGCTACAGCAACGCTGAGCAAGAGATGGTGCCTGCTTTGAAGAGCTTAGTTTAAACAGACCAGGCAGGAAAATGGGGGGGGGGGGGGGGCAGAGGCAGAGAGAGGTGACGTGACTGGCCCCTGGCCACACAGCGGGTCAGTAGCAGAGCCACGAACAGAAAGGTCTCCCAGTACTCAATCCGCCAGGTGGGAAAGTAGACAGCAGGTAGCTGTATGCTCTCATCGCTTCTGTACCAGAAATGCCCGTGCAATTTCAAACGTGAAACGTGGGGGTTAGAGATGGCTTAGTGCGCATGGTTCTTATCCACACGCTGCCAGGTTGGCGGGTGAAGGGCGGAGAAGCAAGTGTGCAGACCCGTGTGTAGTGCTTGACAGACGAGCACGCGGCACTCCTCACTGGTTCTGACCATCTATCTCCTGTCCCTAGGAAGCGCCTGGCTCCCTCTGGCCCCATTTGACAGTTAATTGCACAGCACAGACCTCCGCGTGCTGAATCTGGCTGGGGCCGTCTGTACTGCAGTCAGTCTGGGGAAGGGAGGAGGCAGAATCTCATCGGATTTTGTGATAGATCTTTGTGCATGTGGCAAAGTGGATGGCGTCCCTGGGACGAATAAAACCCCAAACAACCTGGGCTTGTGCCAGGAAACCTCCTTCCTCCTCTGGCAAACTGCTGAGGGCTTGATTCTGCTCCCACTTCCTCTGGGCTCAGGGAGCTCAGTGGCAGAACTGGGGCAAGCGCAGAATGAGGCCCTTAGCTTGACGACAATGAATGAGCTGCACGGCTCTTGTGGTGTGGCCCAGCTGTGTGGGGGAGGCAGTGCGCCGTGTGTGCTGCACTGTGGCCCCTGGAGCGATCCTAGCTCTGAACGCCCCGCTGGAGCCGGATGTGCGAGTTCTCGCACACACAGCCTTATGCCACCAGCAGGAAGCTGTACGTTTCTCTGGCCAGCTTTACCTGGGCTTGGCCGTCTGGTAAGGCTCCGGGCCAGCTGTTGAATTGCCGCTCCCAGAGCAGCAGGCAACAAACCCCCTGAACTGGGGATCCCAGGAGAAGAATTCAGGCTGCTTGTGTCTGCTCCCTCCCCGTGGGGCTGCTCCTCATTCTCTTTGCCTTAGAGCCGCGCTCGTCCTGTCCCCATTTCTCCTGGCCCGTGAGGTGGGGGCAGCATCGTTTTCCCAGCTGCTGCCTCTCCGTGTTTGCTGTGTACTGCAGACTGCTGGGTGGCTGCAGCCCACCACAGCCTGGTGTTGAAAGAGGCAACCGTGACCCTCCACCTGACACTGCCTCCCCCACAGTCAATACTAGAGCAAGGCTGAGGAGGGGGGATTAAAGGCAGGGCATGTTTTACAATAATCCTGCAACATGTGTTGCATTCGAGGCCAGGCAGCAGCCAGGAGGCAATGGTGAAATTCACAATGCTGGCCTTTTCCTGCATCACCTGGGCCTAGAGAGGGGGAGAGGCCCCCTGCAGCTCAGCAGCACCCAGTGGGTCCAGGGTTGCTTTCCCGTTGCCACGGACCTGATGCTGTTAGAGGTGGCGACGACACAGGCAAGGCAGAAAGCTCTGTGATGGTCAGTGACCTGCTGGCAGCACCCGAGCCAGATTTATCCTCAGGCAAGCCAGGTGAGAGTGCGTCAGTCCGGAGCACGTTTGGAGGAGGGATTCTTGGGGAGTTAGCAAGAGACCTGGAAATGAGCCCCATTTCCCTCTCCTCTTCTGGGGAAGAATCATGCTTCAGGTGGAGATCTCCTCCGAAATGGGTGAATACGAGAGGCACTTTGTAATGCAGAGAGCATTCCAGAAGCAGTGGGACATTCGTAACAGTGACGGGAGGAATGGTGCCACGTCGGGAAAAGCCAGCTTCGTTCATATGAAAAGTTTTTACCAGACATACACACAGATGTGCCGTTCGCTTCTTTGACGTATGTGACACATCAAGAAAGACTTGTTCTCCTTCGAGGAGTGTCCCTGTGGGTGCTCCACCTTGGGATTCCAGCGCGCCCCACATCTGGATCGGAGAATCTTCTAGTAGTGCTTGTCATGGCTGTGCGGGCGTTGAGAGGCTCTCTCATGCCCTTTCAGCGCGCACGTGGCTCAACCCCCCTCAGTTCCTTCTCAACCGCTCGCGGTCTCAGGCGGAGCTTGATTCCTCTCCTCACCTGGTTGACTTTTTCTCTCTTTAAGCCACTCACTCCCCTTCCCAGAACGTCCTTTTCCCCTACTTTCCTCACCATCTTCAGCTGAATACTCTTAAAACCAAAAAACCCCTAACTTCTGTTTCTCGCCCTTCCCCGACTTTCCTCATGCCGGGCTCTTTGGAATTCAAACAATGCTGCAACGCCATGCCGGCATCAGATGGCCACAACGTGTGCATTAAATGCTGAGGTGAGGGGGCCTATTTCTCAGAAATGCCCCCGCTGTAAAAATCTCAGCACAAGAGCACGCTGAGATAGAGAGCTCCGGCTCAAATTACTACTCATGGAGCACTCACCTAGTCCAATCTCTGACTCAGGGCAGACGGAGAAAACCTCAACACTCCCTCATGCGCCTAACTCAGGCTACACCAAAGACGACAAAATCGACGTCACCGCCTTGGAAAGCCATTCATACCAAAGAGGCAGTAGGTTCCTCGGGTACGACAGCCACCACGTCCCGTGGTCAGTCTGCTTCTGTTCTTTCAGACCATAGGGACACAACCAACTGACAACCGCGGCCGGTAAACAAACAAAAAACGCTGCCTCATCAGCTCCGACGCCTCGCTCGGTACCGACAATATGCTCAACACCGTTGCAGTCGTCGGCACCGAAAACATTGGCACAGTCAGCCAAGCCACCGGCACTGACATCCGCCCCCGTGCCGACTCCGCCCCCGTGCCAACTCTGCAACGTGCCAAACCGCAGTTGGCGCCGATACCAACCTCACCGGCACTGAGCCATTCTCCGCACCGATCAGTGTCCAGAAAGCGTACCAGGCAGAGCAAACATCATGGCTCTGACGAAGACACTCACAGTGCCGTCTCTCCAGTCTCGCACTTTTCTGACATCGCCGGCTCCCCTGCATTACTGGCTCGTGCAAACTCACCATCGCCTGTTCCGTTCTCAAGCAATGACGAAGCAGAGGATCACAGATCGTTATTTTCTCCTCAACCGCTGTCCCCTGGTTCATAGCGCCGTAGACCTACCCATCGTTTCCATGGTTTGCTCCCCCATGGTATGGTCCTCCATTGGCTCATACACCAGAATGGCCCCACTGGGAGTCCTGGTCCCAGTACCCTGTTCATCCTGCCAGACCATCCGGCTCAGGAATGCACCGTTCCCAACCAAGAGTACAGCCCCAACTAAACAGCAACCTGATGAAGCAGAAGAGAGATCTCCACCACATAAATCCTCGTCATCAACAGACAAAGCAATTATTCCTTCTCCACGGTCTACAGCAGGCGATGTCAGACAGTTTCAAGACTTGTTCTGCCGCGTTGCTGAATCACAACAGATACCAATGCAAGATGTCCAGGAATCTCAACACAGGCTTCTGAGAATCTTGCAAACCAAATTGTCCACAAGAATTGCACTCCCGCTGGACAGCGCACTGATGGACATGGCCAATGAAACCTGGCAGACTCTGACCACTATTGCTCCCACCTGTAGGAGAGCTGACAAAAATACTATATCCCAAGTAAGGGATCAGAATATCTCGTCCACCATCCCCCACCGAACTCATTGGCAGTAGAAGAGGGCAATTGCAGACACAAAGCACTTTACAATAGATCCACCTCTCATGACAAGGAGGATTTAAAAAAATGGATCTCCTTGGCAGGAAAATTTATACTTCTTCCACCCTGCAACTAAAAGTTGCAAACTATTCCGTATTATTGGCGAATTACAACCAAGACAACTGTCTCAAACTAGCAGACTTTATTGATCACATCCCAGACAATAAGAAACAGCAATTCCACGCAGTTATCAAAGAAGGTCAGTGAATTCTGAGAACAGCTCTCCAAGTGGCCTTGGATGTAGCTGACACAGCAGCTCGCTCCATCGCCACGAACGTAGTGATGCGCAAAGCTTCCTGGCTCCATTCTGCAGACCTCCCCAAGCAGCTCCAAGCAACAATTGAAGACCTCCCTTTTGATGAAAAGAAATTATTTTCAGAAAAAAATGATGAGATAATGAACTCTTCTAAGGACTTGAGAGCAACTCTACGGAATTTCGGCATTTATACACCCGCTACTAGATGCAGACCTTACCGTTACCAGCCATACAACTTCAGGTGTTCATTCCAGTACCAGTCCAGACCTCAGTACAGATGACAAGACCAACCACCACGCCTGAGACACCAAACACAAAGACGCAGACAACCATCCAGTCAGGCACCAGCATCCCAACCACCACCCTCCAAACCGCAATTTTGAGAGTCTGGTCGAGGACTTCCAGAACCTTCATGTAGTTCTTGAGCCAAACCAGCTACCCATATTCTCAGAAATACTATACCACTTCTACAATTCCTGGATCTTAATAACTTCAGATAAATGGGTCCTTGATACAATCAGGTTAGGCTACGCTATTCTCTTTACATCCAAGCCACCTACCCTATACCCTTTCCCGTCCCTCTTTAGGGACACCACTCACAAACAACTACAAGAAGAGGTTTCTCACCTTCTCTTGGTATTAGCAATAGAAAGAGTTCCATCACTATACCAGGGCAAAGGATTCTACTCCCCATATTTCTTGACCAAGAAGAAATCAAGCTGGTGGTGGCCTATCCTTGATCTAAGGAAACTAAACAAATATATAAATTCTCCAAATTTTTTAAATGGTCACTCTCTCTGCTATCATCCCTGCTCTAGAACACTGCAATTGGTTCATGGCCCTCGACCTCCAGGATGCTTATTTTCATATTTTGATCTACCCAGCCCACAGGAAGTACCTCCAATTCATTGCCAGTAACAACCATTACCAATACACAGTCTTACCTTTTAATAAATTTCAACAAATCTATGCTACACCCCACACAAATAATCAAATTCATTGGTGATCGACTGGACTCCACAAGAGCAAGAGTCTTTCTTCCAGATCTGAGATTCAGCACAATCTCAAACCTAACCAACCTGATGTTGAATGCACCCACAATTTCCGTACATACATGCCTTCAACTTCTTGGACACATGGCTGCAACTACTGCAGTGATGGCAAATGCCAGACTCCACGTGCAACCATTGCAACTCTACATAACAAGAATTTACAGACTATTTTACCATCCAATAAACAAGATAATCGCCATACCAAACCCGGTAAAACAGTCCATAAAATGGTGGATGGATGCCCAGAACTTAATGATGGGAGTACCATTTGAGCCTCAACATCCCTCAATCTCTTTATCAACAGATGCATCCCTCATAGGATGGGGAACTCACATTTGATCACATACTGTCCAGGGCAAATGGTCACCAGCAAGAATGCAGCTCCATATAAATGTGTTAGAGCTCCATGCGATGCGCTATGCCTGCCAGCACTTCAGAGACTTCATAAGACATCAACACATAAAGATCATGACAGACAACATAGCCTGCCTGTTTTATATAAACAGGCAAGGAGGGGCGCAGTCGAAACCCCTTTGCATAGAGGCTGTGTTACTCTGGAACTGGTGCCTGTAGAATGATGATGATGTTTCTGCCACATACCTGCCAGGTACTCAGAATACGATCGTGGATTTCCTCAGCAGGTCTTTCACGCAGGATCACAAGTGGGAGATCCATCCATGAGTACTACACAACATCTTCATACCATGGGGTTTTCCTATTATGGACCTTTTTGCTACACAAAAGAATTGCAAGTGCCCAAGATATTGCTCAGGAGCTGGGATCAGCCAAGGATCCTTGGGAGATACCCTTCTACCCTGGAACAAGAGCCTACTATACGTATTCCCTCCCATTCCCTTAATCCATCAAACACTACTGAAAATCCGACACAAGTCAGCAACACTCATCATGATAGCTCCTACCTGGCCCAGACAGCCATGGTATACTTACCTCATGGAGATGTCCACAAAGCCACCCATAGCTCTCCCCATAATGAGGAACATACTGACCCAACACGGGCTATGTGAATCATCCAGCTCCCAAGAAATTACACCTAAGAGCCTGAATCCTTAGTGTTTCCAACAGGAGGAACTTCAGTGTTCAGAAGAAGTAAAACGTGTCCTATTGAACAGTTGAAAACCCTCTACCTGCAAAACTTATCTCCAAAAGTGGTCCAGGTTTCATAATTGGTGTCATCGTCATAAGATTACTCCTACCTCCACACCCATTCCAATGATCCTTGAGTACTTACTGTGCATAAAACAAACAGGACTCTCCCTCAGCTCTCTCAAGGTCCACCTTGCTGCCATCGCAGCCTTCCATCATGAGCATTCACTCCTCTCACTCCCAATCATTAAAAGGTTCCAAATGGGCATACAAAATCTATATCCCAATGTTCGTCCAACTACTACAATATGGGATCTCAACCTAGTCCTCCAAATACTAACTAAACCACCATTCGAACCACTTGCAACTTGCTCTCTCATCCATATGTCCATGAAAGTGGCCTTCACCGTAGCTATTAAATCTGTATGACGTGTCGGTGAATTGGCTGCCCTAATGGCCATACCACCATATACAGTTTTTCATAAAGACAAAGTGACACTCAAAACTCATCCTAAATTCATTCCCAAGATAGCCTCAGCCTTCCATGTTAATGAAATACTTCACCAACCTTTATTCATGCCGAAACCTCATTCCACACCACGCGATGCAATCCTCCATGCTCTCAATGTACGATGCTCTCTAACCTTCTACCTGGAAAGAACAAAGACTTTCTGGACAACTAATAGGCTATTTGTCTCCACAATAGAGAGATCCAAGGGTAATGCTATCTCAAACCAACGATTATCAAAATGGATCTCTCATTGTATTCGCCTTTGCGACACCATTGCTGGGACTACCCCATCAGACCAGATAACCTCACATTCCACGAGGGCGGGTGTCCACCACAACTGCTTTTCTACATAACGTCCCTCTTGTGGACATCTGCAAAGCCAGTACTTGGACTTCTACCCATACGTTCACAAATCATTATGCTATTGACCAGGCATTGCATTCTGACACTAGGGTTGGACTATCCGTCCTGTCTACCATACATAACATGGATTCCAAAGTCCCTCCATCCTAATCTGGGCACTGCTCGGGCGTCTCCCAAGGTGGAGCACCCACAGGGCCACTCCTCGAAGGAGAAGGGAAGGTTACCCACCTTGTGTGGTAACTGGAGTTCTTTGAGATGGGTGTCCCTGTGGGTGCTCCACCACCCGCCCTCCTCCGCTCTCTACTTCGGAGTGTAAGCTCTTCGCTCCCGAACGGAGAAGGAGCTGAGGGGGTTGAGCTGCGCACGCCAAAGTAGGCACGAGACAGTCTCTCAGCACCCACGTGGCCACCACGAGCACTACTAGAAGATTCCCCGATCCAGACCTGGTGCGCGCCGGAATCTCAAGGTGGAGCACCCACAGGGACACCCATCTCGAAGAACTCCAGGTAACCTTCCCTCCTGTGCTTGGGATGTATCCAGCTACTGGCAAAAGTATGACTGCAGTCTCTCAGCAAGAAAGGGAAAACTGGTCTGCATCCGACTTCTGCTTCTCCTTGGTCTTTGGCAGCAGCATCCCAAAGCATGGAGTTTTGTGATGAAGACACAGTCCTTTCTTTCATCTTCTGAGAAGGATCTTGCTACTTCATGTGCTTCACTGCTGAAAACTCGTCCTCCTGGAAAGTCTTCCGACATCCATTGGATGGGCATTAGGAGGCTTTTGGGTAGACGGTTGTGTACCCAGAAAAATGAACTTGCCCGTACGTTTGCCAGCAATACACCACTCTGTAGAGATGAAAATCCGTACGTGCTTACATCCAGTTTACGAAGTGCCACGTACGGAATGGCTTGCCAGAAGCCTTCTGAATGCTGACACCGGTGATGTCTTGGTTGCACAGGTGTCTTGCGAGTCTCCAGTGTGTGCTGGATGGAGCAATATATGTGATGAGTGTGTCATCGGTGTCAGTGCAGAACTGAGCATCACCATATGCAGCCCAATATAGTGCTGACCACTTCAAAAATGTAATCAGCGAATTGGGCCCATGGAAGGGTATTTCAGTTGAGTGACAACGTGGCTAATGTGAAAGTGGCCTGCGCTTTGCTGCTAAATGAGTCTTTGCACGTTGTGTGTCATGGATGCGCTGTCTGTGTGATGCAGCTTTTCACGGACGATGCTGAGATCTGACAACTTCCTCATCACGTGTCGAAAGTTAAAAGCATTGTCGGGTTTTTTTAAAAAGAAGCCGGTGCCAGCAGCCACTTTTTCAGCATCACTTAGTACAACACTCAATTTCATCCACACTGAGTGAGCCATGCACTTGACAGGCCTCTTCTGTTAAATGTCTCCGAGATCTTCAGATATGCAAGAGGGCGCCTCAGTTAGCTGCTGTTGAAGAAAGGGTGGCTAGGGGTTGCCCCAGAGGAATCTTCACTGACATTTTTATGCCTGTCTTTTGAAAGCAAAACTCAGAATCTATTTCAGTGGTTGAACCTATTGCTCAGTCTTTTTAGAATATGGAAATGATAGCTCCACATTGTGTGTTGCCAAGAAGACATTCTTCCATGTTGTTAAACACATTCGTGAGGGTACTGAACACAGTCTAATTATGAAAGCTGAAGAGAAAAAGATAATAGACAAAATGATATCATGTGATGCAGCCTCCCTTCTTGAGCCAAACTTGCGGGGCCAGGACCTTTCTGATGATGAACTCAGTTCAGGTTGTGACCGCAGAGTGTCTGTTGCAAACTTTAAAGGCCATATAAACGACCCAACAATTTCGATGGAGGTAGCAAATTATAACATTTGTCCTCAAACATTGTGGAATACAGTCCTAATCTAAATTGCTTGCTCCTTCATCGTGGCTGTTTCCTTCTTGCATTCTAGCTACAGTGGCAGAAATCCTTTTAATGCTCCTGGGAACAAAATTGGTTGGCTTTGGGAAATCTTTTCAGAAAGATTCTGAAAGCAGAAAAATTCCGCAAACATTTCCAGCTTACTGAAAAGCCTTGTTTTACACCAAGAATATTTTTTTGTTCCGCTTTATTATTTCTTATTGAAATTATGGCAATGTCCAAAGGGGCTTGTGAGTCTCAGTGTGCAAGACACTTCTGTGAGCCCCCTTGAAATCTTCCAAAGAGGGAGCCCAGCTCCCTGCCCCCCCGCACTACTGCTGCAGGTTTGTCATTGGAGAAACCTCCTGCTCCCCTTTGTTCTGCCCTGTGCTGGCAGCAAGCACTTCGCTGGGGCGGTGCCTCGTGCAGTTGACACATTCAGGACAGAGCATCCTTTGCCGTGGCCGCAGCTCCTCCTCAGCTTGTATTCTATTGCGCTCTTTAATACAGCCCGTCCCAGGACTGATGGATGGCTTCAGCAGCTTTTCTACCTGCCGGTCCATCTGGGGGACTCCGTCTTGGAGTATTACTCTGGGACACGGCTGAAGGGCTGTGCTGGCGGAGGGATGGCTGGCGACTGAATCGCATACGCAGCCTGTACCAGCTTAGCTGGCACAAGGGAACGAAGGCTGCAGTCTCTCTTCTTTTTCAACTGTATTTGCAGTGCAGTAAAACAGCGCAGTGTCGGGAACAGACATAACAAAGTGCGACCGGAGGCTTTTCCTTTTTGAACAGTAACTTAAAATGTAAAGAGGTGAGAGAAGATGGGTAATTAAAAGAATCAGGTTAGAAGACGTTAGCAGCATTTACTTCCAAGTGAGCATCCTGGATTACCCAGTCTTTTCCTCTGTTTTTGTGGTAATAATTGGTAGGAGAAAATGATGTGGGCACAAGTGGATATGTCTTCCTGGACACTAGCCGTGCAGGTTGTCACAAGATCTTCGGCTTGTTGAATCCCTTCCAGATTGGAGGGGTGTCAGGATTTTCCCCATTGCTGTCTTTGGCCTGGCCTACACTGCCAGGAGAATTCAGCGGTAGTCAGTGGGCATTAGGAAAGTGACACAGTAGCTTGCGTGAATCTCGTCGACTTCCTAACTTCCCTTCAGTTCCCATCGACTCGGTTCCTATCGACCGTGTTCCCATCAAGCCAGAGCTACGCCAGGGAGGAGTGGTTTTACTAGTCAGTTTCTGGATCGACTTAATATGTCTTAACTGACCTCTAAGTCGATCCGGAAAAATCGATCTGACGGTGGCAGCTTCACTGTCCACCCGTGTAGACGTGGCCTTTGTCACTTCCCAGGGGCCGGGGCACCAAAAAGCCAGGGATGTGTTTGGTGTGGTACTGAGCAAGCCACCAGTAAGGAGCTGGCTTTGGATTGGACCAGAGGACACAAAGTTCAGGTTTCTTCCTTTGAAAATAATTGAAATCCTCAAGTGCAGCTTTTTAAATTGTCTTTGTTGAAATGCTGCCTGGAAGTTCTCCCCTCTCCAGCCCTAGAGAGGGTGCTGAGGCTCGGTCTCCCGCCCTCCCTGGAGCTGAGTTGCTTGGTCCCCAGAGGAGCAGAAGTGCCCCCGGCACGTCAGTCCTGTAGCGCTGCAGGCTCAGACGAGCAGTGGGTGCCCGCGGTGTCTTTGAACACTTGTGGAGTGATTTGTAGCAGCAAATTGCAAGGCACTGGAGTGGGGATTCAGTTTAAACAAACCCTGGGTATTAGTCTGGGAGCTCCTGCCAGCCTCAGGAAAACCTGCGCTCCAGGAACTCTGGGTGTCACCTCTGTCAGGCTGGCTCTGATTGACTTGATTAATATTTTAAAGATCATTTAGGAGCTCTGCCTCGGCTCTGCTTCTTGCCTGGGGGGGGCAGCTGCCTGAGGCTGTGACCTTTGCTCTTGGCACGTTTGGCGGGGGAGTCGGGGGGTGACAGAGCTCTCCAAGGGCGTATTATTTACCTGCGACAGGTGGGGGCTCAGCCCTTCCATGGGTGAGGGCTGTAGAGCCCACCTGGGGCTCTGGGTGCCTAGGTTGATTTCAGGCTTCGTTTCCGGATCAGCCACCCTTCAGGCTGGTGGGCTGGGCGTGGCTCCCTCCAGCCCCCATCCCTGCTTCCTTTGGAGGGTGGGGGGCCTTTCCACAGCTGTGGGATATGCCTCTGATTCTTTGCACACAGGCAGTGTCCCTCTGTAACCCACTCCTCAGTGCGTGTTGGGTGTGGCCTACCCACAGAGCTCCCCTGCAGGGCAGGTAACCCTTCAGCTCAAGTGGGACTTGTTCTCCCTCCCCAGCGAAGCGTGCTGATCCCGTTCACTTCTCCGTCCCTTGCTCTCTGATCTGAGCTTGCCGTCACTTTTGGTGCCCAAGGATTTTATGCAATCTGGAGTGTCTCTGGGAAACACTCCGCTGGGGAACCGGCAGATCCAAACCCTAGAGGGGGGTGACTGCAGGGGATGGGGTGTCGGTGTGCCGTGGGCATCAGGGCTAATGCAGATCCAGGTGGCTGAGTAAAGCCGTGTGCCAGAATGCCAGGCTGTGTCGGCTCTGCCTAATTATCACACGTCCGAGTTTGTTCTGCTAGGTGCACATTATGCCTTTATTGTGCTGTAATTACGCTGGCTGCCTATGTTCAGAGTCATAACAAGGAATAAAACGCCCATTACCTGCCTGAAGGATTCTTCTTGTGGGTTTTTTGTATTTTTATTGCTCCAGAGTACACAGCTGGGGTGTCTTTGATCAGCCTTCTCCATGAAAAAGAGCTGGTGAAATACTGGGCCTCGTGGAGGGCTCCTCAGTTGTCCCAGCAGACTCGCTCAGTGCTCCATGTGTCCCTTATCGCCAGCCGATCCGTTGGGCGGCATGGTGAAACATCGCTTTTGGCTGTCATTCACCTGCTTCGCAGTAGACACCAAACGGGGCGTGGGTGGTAAAATCTCCCATTTCAGTAGCGTGCGCTTTCCCGTCCAAAGCACTGTTATACAGGAGGGGCTTTCAGCCGTGGCGGAAGATGGCCCTCCTCTCCTAAAGGCACACAGAGTAAAAACGGCACAGAGAAATGAGGGGATGTGGGGGAAAACCCACAGCTGATTCAGCTAGTGCTGCGTATGGATGATGATGATGTCTTTTTTTTCCTTTTATTATTTATTTGCACTGCAGAATTGCCTAGGGCCCTGATTGTTAGGCTGTGCCCTGTACGCACGCAGAACGGAAGGGCTGGCTCTGCCCCAGGGACATTTCCCGTCTGAGTAGAGTCGTTAACACAGGCTTCCTTTATCCAAAATCTGAATTCACTGTGGCAAGTGGCTGGAGGTTAAGAAATTGCCCACCAGACCCACGTGGCCAGTGAAAGCTAAGCAGGGATGTCAAGTTCTGTATCCCAGCCAAACCACACCCTGCGGAGTTGCCCTGTGCTGTCTTTGGGATTCTCAAAATCCCTTTTTGTCACTACTCAAAATGTGCAGAGCAGAATTGGCTGCTGTCCTGTGACTGGGGAGGGGTCTCTGCAAAGGGCGTTGGGCTCCTCCCAGGCACCTGGTGTGATAGAGGTATTGCGTGTTAGAGGATGGGGTCCCCTGCTCACTGGGATTTCTGCATTATTCATTAAATAACTGCTTAACGTGGAAAAACAAACTCCGCTCGTTAGAGATGGTTAAAACCCCGTAACTGATATGGTTCCCAATTGGTAGGCCTCAGTAGTCTCCTCAGGAGCGACCGGTGCTGGTCGGAGAGAGCTCTTACATGCTGTTAATCTGCGCCTTTAGCTGGTTAGCTCTTCAGCCAGCTGGTCGTCTGAGCAGGTTCCCAGCGCCCGTTCTGGCGGGGCCCCGGATTCCATGCACAACGTTCCCTTTCGTTCCTTCTGCTTGTTTGTGCGTCAGGTGTTCCTTGAAGTGGCCTTCACAGCTTTCTACCCCTCCAGCAGGTGAGTGCGTCAGTGGAAGATGGACTCGCCTAGGGAGCGCCTCCCCCTCAGCTTCATTGCATATGCACATGCTGTCTGCCCAGGCGGCGTGATTGCTTTGCTGAGGGATCCGCAGGGCTGCCGATAACAATCATTGATTAAGGGGGTAATTGTCCTGAAAACTCAGATTGATCAAAAGGCAGAAATGATAACTTGTGTAACTGTGTTTAAACCCACGTCCTGTCAATAGGAGAGCCGGAGATGTAGCAAGCAGAAAGCAGGGAGAAATGGATGCGTGAGTATGCATGGCTCAGGGAGGAGGGGGAGCCATTCTTCTTTGGGGTCCGTATCAGGATGTTTCTTGTCACTGACGCTGGGCTATTGGTGATTCAATCACTTTTATCTTCCCCTCTCTCTCAATCCAAATGCCTTTTCATATTAGAAAATTAGACTCAGCTCTGCTCATGCAAGATTTAGTAGCTCTGCTGAGCAATAGCACAGAAGAGTAAATGATGTCGCATTTCAGGGGCTTTTTACACATTATGCCCAAACTCTCAACTTCTTAAGTATTCTTCCACTGAGCCACTGCAGGGCGCGAAGGGGGTGGAGACGCCAACTTCTCTCTGGAAATAGGCCTCTGCCGGCTCAGTGGTCCCTTCTTTATTATTGGACTGATGGGATTTGCTAGTGTGATGGGTGGTCAAGCTTGTTTCTGTCCTACCCTCCCTGAAAATCCCCCCCTCCCCCCCGGGAATTTAACACATTCTGTCAGATCATTTTTGTCCCCCCCTTCACACACACACTTCCAGTGCTAAAACGTGGCTGTGCTGCTCTCCCCGTTGGGAACGCTCACTCGCAATCTGGGAAATACTCTGCTCACTTGTGTTTTCCAGACACATTCTCACTTCGCTGCTAACGGAGCTTAAATAATGCGTCATGCTGATGACCCTTTGTGGAGAGCTTTGAGACCTTTGGTGGGGAGGGCAGGCACCAGTGAATTTAGCCTCACTGGTCTCTATGCACTGTGGGTTACTGTAGGGAAACTGAGGCACAGAGCAGCTGTTACTTTTCCAAGGCCACGCAGTGAGTTGGTGGAAGTCCTTGGCTTCTGAGCCTGCTGCTGATACTTACCAGGTTCAGAGTGTTTTGTGAACCTTATTAGCCCTTGCACACCTACGCGAGGGAGGTCAATGTCCCACTTTTCAGGGAGGGGCAGACGGGAACAGATGCACAGCCTGGCAAGAGTCACAGAAGAAGTGCGGGTCAGTGGCTGAAACCCAGGAGAAACCTACTCTGAGCCCACTGGACCATGCTTTAAAAAAAATTCATAGCACTTCCTTCGTGCACCAGCCACGGATGTTTTGCAAAGCTCTGAGCATCCAACAGATGCTTATTTTTGTAGACCCTATGCAAAAATACTGGCTATTGTAAAGAGAAACCCTGATTTAAATCCCCCTGGACCTGCTTTGGAGTTCCCCGAAAGAGGAGCAGAGTCTCTCGCCATCTTGGTTTAACAGAGTAGCCAGCGCCGTGCAGGGAGGAGGAGTGACGCTGAAAGCGCTGTTAAACGATGGTGCGGGAGTGGGTCGTTCAGATGTTTGTCTCCGGTCCGTCCCTTGGCTTGGCATGGAGACAAGGGAGCCTACAACAGAGGTGACTGTGTCTATGCCAGCCGTTTTGGGGGGAAGTCTCCCGTTTTTTAGACTGGTGTAGGTGGGGCTTGGGGTGCTAAAACATCTGCCTTCTCCAGCGCTCTCGACACGGGACCTGCTCTTTTATCAGTGCGCCCGTATGGGACCCCCAAGGAAGGGCAGTGTAGCTAGAGCTGGCAAGGTGCTGAGCGGGATTTCAGCGGGAATGAGGATCTCAGCGTCTCCGCAGGGTGGGCATTGAGGGAGGTGATCTCACTAAAACACAGCACACTTGCCTTTGAGACAGCCACCAGCTTGATTCCTTCTTTGGACTTTTCCAAGCCCAGCTGGAACTTCTGTCGAAAACCTCAGCTGTTCATCTTGTGAAGGGAACATGACGCACACTGGTGCTCAAAATTACCGATCTGTGGAGGAGGTTCCCTCCCAGAGCAGGACAGCTTTTTAAGACAAGACAAATTTTGTGGAGAAGAAAGTACTTGACGTTTTATTCACTTCAAGTATAAAAGCTTCAGGTTCTTCCTAAGTCAGTTCTAGGGTGTTCATCGCTCCCTTCTTGGCGTGCTAAATTTACCTACGAATTTTAAAGAGCCGTAAGAGGAGCTTGCCGCCTTGCACTGGATTTTGTCTCCTTTGAGCCTTTGATTGCATGTGGACATGTCTGTATGTCTCAGGCTGCCTCGTACTGTGGTTTACAATACACTTGGAGGGTCTCGGGACATCCTGCACTAGCTCCACATAAAAGTAGATGCCAATCTAGGCATTTAGAGAGAGTCTCATTGAGCTCCAGGTTGTTGCTCGGAGATTTAAATACAGGAGACCCTGATCCTGAAGTGGACAGGTAGGTTGAGATCCATCAGCAGGGAGCGCTGGGGGAGTCTACCTACCACGTGTGGATGTGGTCCAGCCCCTGGCAAGTGAAAGTCTTGCCAGGCAGAATGCTGATACGAGGCCTGCGCATCACGGAGGTGACTTGTCTGCCCGGCCGGGGTGGGACGATTTCACCCCGCAAGAAGAACATGGGATTCTCGGGTCCCGCTGACTTTTTCAGCTGCATTGTGCGTGCGGCAGGCAAGGCAGCTTGGACAACAGCCGGCGCACGTTCCGGGAATCACGTCAGCTGTCATTACGTGCATTACCTTGATTGGGAACAGCCAGTTCTGTCACCATCCATCATCGTGTCTCTCGCGGGAGGCATTGGGGAAGGAGGACAGGAAAAGGAATTATAAAGCATTCTCCGGGTGCTCAGCCAGTCCCACCGCTCCATTGGCTGAGCATCTGTCATCAGCCAGCTTGCAGAGAGGGTGCCCGGGGTGATGGATCAGCCCATGGTAGCTCCACAGGGACGGAGCCTTCAGCAGCGATGGACTCTTCCCCTGTGACTGCCTTTGAGTCAGGAGAGTTGTTGGACCCGAGGAAAGGGCGCTGCTTCCCGTCCCCCACTACAAGGAACGGTCTCCCCTGGAGCGACCACTTTGTCAGCCGTCCTGAGCGATGTCCTGCATCTGCTCCCAAGGCAGCGGGGGGGACGGCTCGTGGACGGGGTCGTGAGTCAGCCGAATGCCGGTGCCCACCACGTGCATCAGGGCGAGTTAGTCTCTGCGCGCCCCAAGTGCAACTGTCCAAGTGCTGTAGGGCCTGAGGGCGCCTGGCCCAACACATCATCCACGAGACACAAGAATTGGAAAGCGCACCTTCCTTGGCGTTGTGCGTCTGGCAGTGCAGTGCTGGAGGGGTGGGAAATGAGACATTGTAACCGTAAATCGTGAAGGTGCCATTTTAAATCCTTGTAGCTCAGGGCCTGCCAGGGCGAGAAGCAAGCACAGTGTAGCAGCAGCTGCTCCACTTGCTTCTAGCACCATGGCTCAGGAGAAAATGGACTTTATCCCCCTCTGGTCTAGGACTGAGGACTGCCCGTCCCGCATTTTAGAGCAGCTATCGGAGGGGAGGGATTAGCACCGTGAAGGATCTCTTCCTGCCCCCATCTTTCTGTGCCAGCGTTGGAAGATGGGCAGTGCCTGTGGCTGGCTGAGCATCGTTAAAGCACGTAGGAGGAAAGCAGATGGGTCTTACCTGTGTCTGCAGTCCCGTTACACACACTGAGACTGCTCCCAGCAGGGTTTGATCTGCAATCCACACTGGCTCTTTAACAGCTCCATGCTGCACTGATGTGATGCTGTGGACCCCACCAGGAGCTGGTTTTTTCAGCGGCAGTATTTCTTAGGGACACCTGTGGACATCAAGGCTCTCTTGTGCTGGATGGTCCTTGTCTCACAGAATGTACTGATTAAATACAGGAGCATCGTGGAGGCGGGGAGCATTAAGGGATAAAGAAAAAAGGTGCATTTCCTTGGTTACAGAATAGGTAGTGCGATTTGTAAATATGTGCCGCAAATGCATTCTACCACCTCTCCACAGGATCCCACAGGCCCCGAAAAGCCAGCCTGGCCTTTCGAGTACATAGAGGGAGAGCACTTAGTGTGTCTGTTTTCTTTTCTTTTCGTCTTTCGGTCAACTCTGGCTGCAGATCCGAGTTTGTGTTTGAAGTTCAGAAGGGAAGGGAAATCCATTGTTAGAAGAGACTTATCTCCAACGACACTGAGGAGGAGAAAAAGATTTGCTCTGATAAAAGTAGCATTAAAAAATTGGCACCCGAGTGTTGCTATTTTCTGTACTTCAGAGGCTGCAGTACTGTGGAGCTGCATAAAAGCAGCCTGCTCCAGGGCACAGCACAATTCGGTCACAATGCAGCCCAGCATTCACCCTGTGGGCGTATGGCATGGAGCCCCGTGCGCCCGCGGCACCCAGCAAGTGCCGTGGAGCGAGGCACGTGGAGCGTTGCACAAAGGGCTTTCAGTCCGTGGACAGACGGGCGGGTTCAACACCAGGCCGTCAGGGAATGGTGGCATGGCAGGCATTTCAGAGCACCTTGGGGGGCGCCGGCAGTGATCTGCAGAAGGAGAGATTTGAACACGGAGAGGATGGGGAGTCGGACATGAGAAGCGTGGCTGGAGCTGCACGGAAGGAGATGGCAGGAGAAAAGTAACACTTAATTAATTAACGTGACACGCCAGGTTAGAGCCGCCCACACAGGCTGCAGGGCCCACCAGACCGATGGCAGGGAAGTGGTGGGGAAGGCTTTCATAGTAGTAATGACACCTAGCTCTTCTGGCCCTCGAGTCCCGCGGCGATTAGCTCTCCAAGATGGTAGCAGCACGCAGCTCTCCTCCTTCTGCACCAGCCATAATTGCTGGGCTGCCCCAGGAGACCACGCTTGGCATACGTGAGGCCACGGCTGGGTGTCGCAGGGTGACTGAGGCTCTGACTTGCCCGACAGTAGAGAAATGTCAGAGGGACTCCCAGCCAGTGAGAACTAGGGGTCTGATCTCATTGCAAGTCCGTGGGAGTTGGGTCCCGAAGAGCCGCTGAAGGCAAGGCCATCTCAAATGTGTCTGCAGGCTCCCAAATTGCCCTCCGTGCGGCTGGATGCAGGAGGGTGAGGGTTAGCGTGGGGAGTTCAGCAGTGGGGTTGGAGGAGGGCAGTGGGGATGAAGGAGTTTCTACCCCTCCAAAGTGTGTAGACGTAACCCCAGTGTGACTTGCGTTAGTCAGAAGTTGGGGCCTGTGGCAGAAGATGGTGGATCGGAGACACGTAATTGTCACCTGCCCTCCTCTCCATCCTCCCCAGAAACCCTGATCCCCCCCATCTCTTGCTGCCCTGTTTGCCCTCTAGGCAAGACTTAGCTCCGATGGGTCTGGTGTGTCCGTCGAGTCTCCTCAAGCTGGCAGCTCTGCTGCTGGACCCTGCTTCAAAGGGCAAAGCTGGGAGGGAGGGAAGTGGAAGGCTGTGCCCATGCAGCTCCTGAGGGACTGACTAGCTCTAGCTGGAGTTCTCCAGTTACTGTGCAAGCTTTTCCCCCCACACACAGTGTGGGTGCCCTCCGCCTGATCCGTCTCCCTCCCCCTGTTCCAGCCCTGGGCGCCTCACCCCCTCCATTCCGACCTGCTATTGCAAACCTCAGGCCTAAAATCCACCACCTCTCCCCTCAGTCCTGACCTGCGGCCAGGGCAGTTGAGCAGAGCCAGCCCGTCCTGCAAAGAAAAGTGAGCGCCAGAGAGGTCTGGCAAGCGAAAGCGTGTGCCGGAGGCATTGCCTTTGATAGGAGCCCATCTGGGAGTAGGGTGAGAAACCAAGAAACACGTTCTCACTTGTGACCCAAAGCGAGACTGGCAGAGAAAAGAATTCCAGCAAAACGTGGGCCGGTCGTCGCTGCTAACAAGCCTTTGCTTTGAGAGATGTTTTACGTCCTTTAAAGAGCGTTGCCAGGCCGGCTCTCGGCGAGGTAAATGGCAGAGTCAAGTGTGCTGGCTCCTTTCTTTTCTTTTTTTTCTTTTCTTTTTTTCCCTTTCCCCTTTCTTGGTTCTCTTTATTATGTGGAGTTGCTCTGGCTCTTTCTCTCACTTCTGTTTCTCCTTTTGTTCTCTCTGTCTATTTATCACACTGTGAAGGTTGAAAGAGATGTTATTAATCTGGGAGAATGAAGGCAGGATTAGTGGTATGAATCGGATTTTGAGAGGTGTAATGATAGAAAGACTCGCTCTGCTGGCGGGCTGCATGAGTTTGATAAATGGGGAGCACTCCAAACTGACTCTCGCATTCCTCCGCACTGCGCGCTTTGCCCGCTGGGGCGTGCCGTGCTCTCAGATCTGCCAGCCATCCCACACCGCTCCTACCTGAACCAGAGCAAAAAGCCAAGGGTAAATCAGAGACAAATATCTCCCATTGCACTTAAAGAGATCATTTCTTTCAACATCTTTTTCAAACAGAGCCCTGTCAAGTCTTGGACAGCCTTGTGTGGAGGTAGGGTTTTTCTCGACCTGCTGCCATCGCCCATCCGAGTGCGGAACAGCAGGAAGGAGCAGGAGCTCTGCTTTGGTACAGAAGTCCCTTCCAATGCGGTGGCCTTTTGCTTGGGCTAGGTTGCAAAAGCTGGAGGGTTTGGGGCAATTACTGGGGTCCTGGTTTGCAGTCCTGTGATGTCCCCAGCAGGGAAGGGGGCAGGAGTCGAATTCAGAGGGGGGCTAGTTACGCTGTGCTTGAGGGAGTGCGAGTTGGTGTACGAAAGGGGCTAGCGGGCCGCCTGTTGGAGGGGCGGAAGTAAACAGGGCAGCCCCACCCACCCCTCGAGTGTGTGTTCGCACAAGTTACAGCAGGGAGCTGCAAGCGGGGATGGGTGTACCTGGAGGTTCATTGCTGGTTTCTGTGCATACCTCCCTCCACGCTGACCCGGCCCTGTCCTCTCTCATCCCATGGGATCCTGCCAGCCTCCGTCTCCTTTGGGGTCGGCTGGTGGGTTAACTGGCTTTGCATCCTAGGCTCTGGGTCAGGCTTGTCCCTGGTGGTTCTGCTTGGGTTCGGGGGCTCGGCCTTGTGCCAAAGGACTCAACCGGCTTTCGGGCTTCTTCAGGGACATGGCCGAGGGAGGCGTACAGAGGTGCCACGCGTGTGGGCGACAGACTCCCCCCAGGCTGAGCTCTCCGGTTTGCGGGAGTGGTAGCAATTGGCGATGCCAGGCTAATGAGATAGGATGGTTGGAGGGAAGGTGCTCTGTGTCGCCCCTTAGAGCAGAGCGCTTACGTGCTGGCCCTGCCCCGAGGAGCTCACAGAAGTCATGCAGATGGGGAGGAAAGGGGTACAGCAGACAGACCAGCCCCTCACCCCAGAGCCAGGAGGAGCGGCTGTAGGGAATAGTGTGAGAGCCTTCACAGGCGCTGCAGTCCCACCCGATCCCTGGCGCCATGAAACGCCGGCAGGGTGGAATGTGGCCCCTCTCTTGGGTGCGAGGGGGGGCCCAGAGCTGCGGTGCTGAGAATGCGAGCACGGCCAAGCGAGAGAAAAGACTTCGCAAGTTCTTGGAGGCGGTGACTCGTTCGTAACGTGCTTTGAGACTTAGTCTTCTCCTGCAGGTCTCCTTTAGCTGAGTGTGTGCTGGGTGAATGCACTCAGCCCCCAGCCAGCCCGGGGCCCCCACAGATTCCCACTCCTGGAGCATCAGGTCAGCAGCACTACAAGTGTAAGCTTTGTCCCTGATCCAGGGGTTCAGTAGGTGGCCTCCCCCTTTTCCCTTTCTCCTGAGCCAGCGCTACGAGTGGTGGCAGAGGACTGCCCTGTGGAGGGGAGGCACAAACCTCATTAGCTGAGCGGGTTCGTCAGCCCCACCGTTACTGTTGCGTTTGTTCTGTGTTTGGGGAGAACCGCCGTGGGTACACCCTGCATTGTCCATTGCACACCGGGTACTTTGCAGGTCCTGGCCTAGGAAGGTGTTCGGTGTTGCCGTGTGCCGTTCAATTGGTTGCGTTCTGCCCCAGAGGTGGCTGCATTTCAGTGCAGGGGGTGTGATCCCTGTGTGCAGTTTATCAGATGGAGTCTGTCAAATTCTGAGGGGTTCCTTTTGTGTGGCGGGGGGGGTGCTGTTTTAAAGTTGGCTCCCCACGCCTGCTCTGTAAGTAGATATGCTGTGGCGGGGAGTGCTGGGTTAGAGGAGTGATGGAGCATAGTGGCTAGCAGGAGGAAGGTTGGAAAAGCAACCTTGGAACATCATGGGATCTGGAAGTCGGGGTTATTATGGGGGACGGGGAATTCGTGCCCTGTTTATGTAGGGGGTGTCTGAAAGCCTAGAGGTGGCCCTCTGGGAACAGCTGGCATGTAGTGGGAAAGTTGTGCGATAGACGGTCTGCAAATACGTTTCCACCCATCCTCGCTGTTCAACTTCGCAGGTTGACTGGTTCAGAGCAGCCAAAGTAAATGAGGAGAGAAATGACCAGTCAAATATTTCTTAAATCCCATCTTGGAGAGCGAAGTGCTTGGCTGGAACGGTAAGGCAGGTAATGAGTCTCCCCTCAGATCAGCTGTTGATGCAGAAACTGCTAGACTTACCGGGCTGAATAAGTGTGGGAGCCGCGCCGCAGCCAGAGCAAGGTGCAGCACTGATCTGCCCCTGCTCCTTGTTACGCTGGGCCTTCCAGCAGCTCCTCCTGGGGCCTCAGCGCTCATCGCAGCACCGGCCCCTCTTCTGCCCCACTGGGGGCTCCCTGGGTCGGATACCGTGCCCTGCTGCTCTCTCCTGGAAGAGCTGGGGCCGGGTGAGCTGGACGTCAGTCCTGCTCTTTACGGCGGCGTGTTCCTCTGCAGGTAGAACAGGTGTGTGTTTGAGGCACGAAGGTGCATGGGGTTCTCTTGTACGTGGTGAGCGCCGCACTCGCACACCCCCAAGGTGTCCGGTGGGGGTCCTCGCAGAGGGCTGGGAGATGTAGCTTGAGAAGTGAGATGCTCTTCTCGCCTGGAAAAGGGCTTTTATTGTGCGAGTCTCTAGTCCGGTGTCCATATTGCCGTAGTGCTCAAAGGTGCCGGTCCCTGTTTAGAGCCCCACCGTGCTTGGTGGAGCACAGACGAGAGAGAGAGAGAGAGAGAGAGACAGCCCTTGCCGGGGAGAGTCTGCACCATGAGGCCCTGACCCTTCAAAGACGCTTGGCTTATAAGAGGTGCGTCGCTTCGTTGCCCGTGGGGCTGTTGGCACGTGTAAAGGGGAGCAGATTTGCAGGATCGGGCTCAGAGAAAGGGAGGCTGAGGGAGAAGGCGTCAAACAGAAAGGTGCCGTTTGAGTCGAGCCAGGCCCAGGTGCAAACTTTTACTACTTGTAACTAGCTCGCTCCATCTACTCCTCAGCAACCGCCTGAGACCCATGGGCAGGGAAAGGGTGCCGTGCGTTCTGTGCCATGCAGCAGGGAAGAGAACCGAGTCTGCTGGAGATCTTCGGAGAGCAGGTCTCTGTCGATGGGTCGGGTCTGTTCTGTTCCCCTCCGGCCCCCACGTTCAGGAGGGGAGGTGATAACCTCTACTGGACCGACTTCTGTGGTGCGAGAGACGAGCTTTCCAGCGACACCGAGAGACTGGCTCAGGGGAGATGTGGCAAGAGGGTACAATGCCTTAATGGGGTCAGTAAAATCCCAGCTCCTCTCCGAGCAGACATTTACTAGCCCTGCTGAGTGGCACAGTGTCTCCGAGGTGGGGTGGTTACATTAGTTCTGGCTTCCAGCTGGGACAGAAAAAGAAGAGACTTGCCTAGGGACCCACTGGAAGCCGGTAACAGAGTCACTAACAGAATTCATGGGCCATAGCCACCCTCCACTCGCTAGCCCGCGCTCCCTTCCCTTGTGCCGGGGGCAGGGGACCGGCCCGCGCTCCCTTCCCTTGTGCCGGGGGCAGGGGACCGGCCCGCGCTCCCTTCCCTTGTGCCGGGGCCAGGGGACCAGCCCGCCCTCCCTTCCCTTGTGCCGGGGGCAGGGGACTGGCCCGCGCTCCCTTCCTCCCTTCCCTTGTGCCGGGGGCAGGGGACTGGTCACTCAGAAGATGGTGGTACAAGAAGCCGTGGCCTGAAGCTTGGGGAAGGAAAGTTCTGAGGAGCACCTGCGGGTGGACTAGGTTCCCAGCGATGTCGGACGGAGCAGAGCACTGCGAAGACTTGGGTGTGCTGTGTGGCGTCTTCCCACTGCTCCCTACCCTTCCAGCGTCCTTCGGCCAAAAGGATTCCAGGGAAGAGACTGGTCTGACCGGCCACTGGGTTCTCCTCCCTCGTGCCTGTCGATCCCCAGAGAACGGCGTCCAGCCACCTCGGTTTGCCCACTGGCTGCCATCTTGGACTCCAGCGGGCTCTTCGCTGGCAGAGCCGGGGACCCAGCAAGCTTTCTGCTTTGTGACTGAGTTTTCGGCCTGCTGTTGTTAATTATTGGGATGTAATAATGCGATTAGTGCACTATTAAAAAATGGCTGATATGATTACCATGGATTCAATATCACATGATACATCATTACATCGTTAGGTGGTGACAGATGTAATTGAAATACACTTATTGGAGCCGGGGGTCGTGTTTCATTCAATCACCAGGGCACCTCGGGGAAAGCAGAGATGGCTAAAAATAAGCAGCAGGAGGAGAGGAAATTGTAATGAAAACAAAGAAACTTGCAACCTTGTTCATATCCTGGGCGACTTTCTTTGGCTTTCTCCTCCTCACCCCACGATTGTGGGTACTGCTCTGTGCATCAGCTGGGCTGGGGGAAACGGGTCCATTTCTAAGGTGGCAAGTCGGGGAGATGGGTTTACAGGTCAGTGCCCAGGAGGCACCCAGCAATGGGGGTGAGCCTGCAGTGTGCCGGTGACCGGCTGCCCCCAGCGCTCTGAGCCTGGAGCGTCCTCTGAACGCAGGTTGGGCAGAAAGTCGCAGCCCCTGTGCTGTGGGAAGGTGTTGCTTGGTCCGCGCCAGCCAGGTCTGCTTCTCTTCCTTGCTTTATTCCAGACAGTCCCTGGCACATGGCGTGGAGATTCAGCCCTGGCTGTCCAGGAGAATGGGCCTGCTCACTGAGAATAGCAACACCTGCTGCTGCTGTTTCAGCCCAGTGCGGATCTGTGTGTGTTTTGAGGAAGCATGAACCACGTGCCTGGGATCTCCTGAATGCCAGCCTAGAGAGCTCGCAGGTGCTGCGTGTGAGCATGTAAGGGGTGCCAGGGGTCCTGGCTCGGGCTGAAGACGCGTGCTATGCACAGGAAGAGTCACAGGGAATGGGCAAAGCCCCTGGCTCCCAGCCCTGCGCTGTGAGCACTAGACAGGATGGGCTCTTTGTAGCGAAACAGGCCATGACGATTCCCAGCGTGTTGAGATAGTGATGGCGGAACGTGCCCTTTCCCTGCTGCATTCACCACGTGCAATAACTCACCCTCCAAACCCACCATGGGGGAAGTATTTCGTGTCTCCCGAGGGGATGCGGGCTGCTGTCAGAGCCTAGAGAAGTAGTGTGAGTTGGTTAATATTTGTCAATCGCTTTGAACACGGGAGCGTGCCGGGTTTTGTTTCCCTGTATTGGGGCGCAGAGAGGGGACGGACTGTGCAGGCAGCGATTAGTCCTCGGGCGTTCCTGATTCCTGTCCTGCATGCAGGCTGCATGCGGCTGTTTTGGCTTGGCAAGATGCTGTCTAAATTGTTACTGAACCTAAAGTGCTGTGATCATTTCAGACTCCTTCAAAACCTCGGGGATAGTGTGTCCGAGGGAAAGCGAGTGAATGAGAAGTGTCTCGTGCTCAGAAGAGAATGACAAACACGATCATTAGCAAGCTGTCGAACTTGGCCAGGTCCCCTGAAAGGTGATGTGCAGATACCTGTTTGATCACCCTGATTTCGATATTTTCCTTGTGTTACTCTCTTGGTTTGGATCATTAGCCCACACCAGGTTTCTGGCCTCAGTAACGGTGGTACGCAGCCCCCAAAGCCATGGCCATTGCTGCACACACACGGAGATCAGAGCCCCGCATGAGGTTCAGGGCCGGACCAGTACATACTGAGTGACCTGCAGTCTGCCCATCCAAAGCCTGAATTACAGACCTCAGGGGCACTTGAGGAGCCATCTCCATTCCAAATCGATGTCTCTTGACATGTGTCTCTCACTGCTTGGTCCATACCCTTTCTTAGAGCACCCCCTCAGGGTCTCTGCACTCATCAGGAGCCTTTCGGAGTTCCCATTCTAAGCCCCTGTTTTTCAGGGGACTGTGGAAAGTCACACCCCGCTGATGCAGGAGGGCTCTGGTGGGGAGGGATCCAGTGCTTGGAAGCATATTTCTTTTAAGGTCAGAAAGAAACATCATTTCCATCTGCCCTCCGTGTGTTAATGCCTTTGTTGATTTTCTCCGGCTCCTGGCTGGTTTTCAAACAACCGTCTTCTCTCGTTTTAAAGCTAGTTGATGCGTCCGCCTCCTGTTCGAGGATTGTTGTGTTTTATTAATGCTATTATTATTCCATTACTGTCATTGTATTCTTTTATAGTAAATAGCCTAATTTAGCTGAGACACACAGATGTCGAGAGTTTAAGTGAAATCTTCGTCGCTTGGTGTGCGAAGCACCAAGCAAATATTCTGTAAGCAAACCCTTCACACAAAAAGCAAATCAGCTGTCCACAGGGGACTGGGTGGCATAGGCTGGATGCTTCCTTTAGCATGTGGAGGACCCGAGTTCAAATGTGATCTAGGATGGCAGGGAGATGAAGTTGCCGGTGGGCTCTTTACCCGCTCAGCTGGGGCGCTGCGATGGACTGTTCCCAAGACGATGGGCAAGGTGCTACAGGTCTGGAGTGGGGTGCCCCTGCAGAGCTACGTGTGGGTCCCAGGGGCTACCTTGCTCCAGGGTAGCCGTACCAAGTGCTCTGTCGGCCGAGAGAGCCATGGCCGTCTTCTGGGGTTTGCTGTTTACTCTGTAACAGCACCCAGAGTGCGGCGCCTTTGTCCTGTTGGGAAAAACGGATTCTGATGTGACCGAGGTATGGTTATAAACTGCAGAATGAGCGTGTCCGTAGAAGATGGTGACATTTTCACAAGGGATTCAGGGTAAGCCCAGGGTTAGTGGGAGGCCAGTCCATGGGCATTGGGTTTGTCCAAGTGGAGTTGGCTGGTGACCTACAAACCAGAGCGTGGGAAACGCACCTGGCCCTGAAATGTGAGTGCCTCTCTGGAATTCCTGCTGCGGGAGACATTTGTGGTAGTCCCGGCTGGGTCTGGGTCAAAATTCATGGGTGAGTCAACAGGATGCTGTCTGAACATCCCCATGGACGAGTGGCTCCCAACATAGACTTCTCCTAATGCATCTGCCCAGGGTTACACAGCCATAGCTCCCACCCCCAGCACGTTCCTGAACTGCATGCAGAGATTGATTTTGTCTCCCAGGAAATGCATTGACCTTCCTCGCATCCCGTGGGCAGTTTTCTGATTACAGGTGGCACATTATGCCATGGTGTGGCCAATCGGTACGGCGTTGCATACTCAAACGGGCGGGGGGAGGCAGTGTGAGGCCAGCTGGCTGTGTGCTGACAGGGTGTCCCTCTCACTTACTCCAGATGGGAGCAGATGAAAACGATGGGTGGAACTGGTGGAGAGCCCACGGTGCTGCAGAGCTCTCAGGCCAGGAGTGGCAGGGCGACTCTCTGCTTTTAGTCCCCAGTCAGCTGGCCTGACTTTGTGCAGCTAGGAGCCGGAGGCAGGGCACGTTCCAGGACGGTCTCTTGTGCGTTTGGCCAGGGTGCTGAACTGCCTCTGTGCTTGGCAGCCCTGGCTGGGAGTTTGGGAATGGCCTGGGTGCGTTTCAGTTTGACGCTGTCCTTTTCTGACGAGGGTTCACGTGCTCTAACCGGCACAGGGAATTTGTTGACAAACCTGGCTCAAACCAGGGCCCTGAACTGAGGCTTCTAGATCCGTTGTTAAGCACCTGATTCTCAAAGGTGCTGAGCACGTCCAGTGAAAATCAGGCAAATCCAGAGCTTGTTGAAGTCCAAGATAAACTCCTGTTGGCGTCAATGGCCTTTGAATGAGGCCCTTGTTTAGGGGTCTCAGTGGCTCAGACACCTCACGTGTGAAAATCTCGCCGAGCTGCGTGTCAATGCATCACTTCTGAGCTGGGCCCCAGGGTGGGGCTGTGATCTGAGACCACGCGGGCGCTGGTTTCCCAACGCAGCTTCGTGTCATCGACCGTTGTGAAAAGGCAGCGACAGGTGAAGGCTTCCCAGATGTTACATGGAATTCGTGCATTTCCGTGGCAGTTTGTTACTGCCCCTTCCCACTTCCTTATTCCCACAGGCCAGTCTTGCTCCTGGGTTATTCCTCCCCGGTGCTGCGTTCCCCAGTCCCCCTTGGGCGGTGTCGGGAGTGGCTGCTTTTCTCCCAGGGATGTAGTCACTGCCGTTCGGTGCATTCTGTGGGCGCTGCCTCTTCTCCCCACGCTTTGGGCGAATAGCTTCTGAGTTGTGCTCAGACCGTCTCCCTTCCAAACCCGGCTCTCCCTCCTCGCAGCCGCTTCCTTTCCAGTTCTTCCCAGGCCTCTCTCCCTGGATTGCGCTCCCTTCCCTTGGCATGGGGGAGGGATGCATGGACCAGGAAAGACCTGGGAAAGTCCTGTTCTCTTAGATGATATTTAAATAGCAGTGGGATTTAGCCCGGGGGGCGCTGACAGCACACACCTGACTGTGGGACGCCCCAGTGTGATTGTAGGGAGGGCAGGAAGCCATCCGACCTGTTTGAGCCCAGCTCTTCCAGGTGGCTTCATGACTTGCTGGCTCTGGCCGATGCCAGGATAAACAACAGCACGTGGAGGCTGCGAGCCCGGTTTTTGCCTGGGGTCTGTTTGATCGCGTCTGAGAAACAAGTTCACCTCCCTTTGATCTGGGTTCACGGCTAACCCTTGAACAAAGTCCGGGATGTGCGAGGAAATCAATACTCAAGGCATTGAATTTAACACCCGCCACCAGCTCAAGCGTAACACGCCGACTCCGATTACAGGGAGCAGGCTCCTCTCGGCGCGCTGGCTGGCAGCTCTCTTGGGTGGCGTGGGGCGGCGGTGGGGGGCAGCGACTGAAGAGGCAGGATGGCCGTCACGCAGGACAGCTCCCTCGCTAGGCCGCAGCCTGGCTGTTCGACTCCGTCCTTTAATGTTCCTTCTTTTGCCTTGTGTGTGTGATGCGGAGCCGCGGGAGCTGTGCTTCTTGGGTGTGTGTCCGTCTGACTGTCCCCACTGTGAGTACACACGTAACTGGCCTTTGCGGGCGAGTCCCTGCAGCAGCGTCTGTGAACCGTGAATCTTGGCTCCAGTTTAAACCTGGACCCGGGGAACCTGACTCCCTGCGTGGCTGTGCATGGAGATACCACCATCTCCTTGTCTCGTCTGGGCAGAGTGTGTGTTCTTCGGGGCAGGGACTGGCTCGCTCTCTTCCTCGCCCATTGAGAGCCGGGCTCAAGGCTCTCCTGAAATACTGATAAATAACAGCGAAGCAGGTTTCAACTCCCCAAAGCAAACGGGAATGTCTTGCTCGGGTCCTCTGCTTTCCTGTCCCAGCGGTCCCCTCTCCATTGCATGTTAGGGGCTCTTGGCTGTAGGCTGTGCTGATGGGGGCTCTGTAAAAAGAACAAGTCTGCCCTAGAGATAGGTACTGGTCCCAGCACACTCTAGCAGCTCACTGATCCTAGAACTTCCTCTGGAGGGCGTAATCTGGGGGGACGGCGTAGCTGTCCAAAGCAATGGTTTGAAACGTCTCGCTTCCCAGGAACCTCCTCTCCTGTTCAGACCTGGCTGGGTGGCTGGGCCCTTTCTCCAGACACAGCTGGAGATCCTGGAAGGCTCATGGCCCTTCCATTGTCAACAGTGGTGATTGCAGGAACCGCCTTCTCCTGCAGCGGTGCTGGCTGGGAGTACGAGCCTTCCCTCCCCGGGGCATGCTTTCTCTAGCATGGCTCCCATTTTGTTTATCCCGAGGCTGGGCTTCTTAAAGCGCCCCGTCCCACGCAGCCATCGGGCCTTGTGTTCCCAAGTCCTATCGGTGCAGTCCGACCTCGGTGTCTCTTGGGGGCACTGGCAGCCAATAACCGGGATCAATCTGATTAATCTTATTAGCATTTTACTGCCTCAAAATTCAGCTGCCCTTCTCTCTCCTTCCCTGGCGCTCTCAGCAGGTGTGGCTCCTCCAACCCCAACACCCCAAAGGGCTTTATAATGACCCATCAGCTCTCTTCCCACAACCTCAGCCCAGCTCTCTCTTTCAGAGCCTGGTCTTGGCTGCGTTTCTGACCTTCTTCCAGATCGATTCTCTCTCTGCTGCTGCCTAGCACCCTGGCCCAGCTCCTTCTGTTTGCTGTTCCAGCTAAATCCTCGTCTCAGTTTTGTCTCCCACCCCCTCGATTGTCCATGCATGCTTGGCCTGGCTGTGTCGTTTGCATCCATCAAAGCTCTTAGCGGCATCTCTGCTTTAACCTCCCCGATCACAACCTTGACCTGCGTCAACAAGCGCAAGGAAGTGCCGCTGTTTAGATGATCCAGTGTAAACTCCACCTTTGATTAGACGGTGTCAGTCTCCGACACTGCCTCATCAACAGCTTGTTAACTTTTCTTGGTGCTTCCCTCTGCAGCCCTGGCATCCTCAGACATTGCCCCCATAATCTGTATCGATCTCTCCTCCCATTCCCTGTGCATTGTGTTTGCTAGCCAGCTCCTTTCCCTCCTTCCGTTCACTTGCTTCTCCAGGCCTCCTCTCCTGGGCATGCGTGGGGCTGACAGATCTCTTGTTATTCAATTCTTCTGTCTCCAGTAGCCCTTGGGGGCTCCGGTCAGCATCCACTCAGAGCTCCATTGCGTTTGTGGCTGCACAAGCACATGAAAAGTGGACTTGCCCCCGAAGTATTTGCTCTCTAGGAAGACGAGTGACAGATATGGGGGACCGGGATAGGAGCAGCTAGATCCAGTGTAATGCCTCAGCGGCTGCTCTGTTAGCCACCCTGCACAGGCTGGTTTCTGACCAGCAGCATGGCAGTGGGAGGCCTTATGGATCCATTCCGGGGGGGCGCGCTGCATTAACGGAGATGGATGCGCAGGGGGATTTGCCCGGAGGCCTGAGCAGAGGGAAGTGCAGGGCAGAGCAGCAGAAGTGAGAACAGGAAGCAGTGAGGTGGCACCAAAGGGTTAATCTCTGTTGTTTCTTTCTAAACTCCATTAAATGTGGAAATGGCAGAGGATCTAAATGATTTCTGTTTCAATCTTCACCAAGAAGGTTGGTGGTGAATGGGTGCTGGATGTAGGGGAGGGCAGTGAAAATGGGAGAGGATCAGAAGCTAGAATAGGGAAAGACCAAGTTAAAAATTACTTAGACAAGTTAGATGTCTTCAAGTCACCAGGGCCTGATGATAGGCACCCGAGAGTACTCAAGGAGCTGACTCAGGAGATATCTGAGCCATTGGCTGTTATCTTTGAAAAATCAGGGAAGACTGGAGAGGTCCCAGACGTCTGGAAAAGAGCAAATATAGTGCCCATCTCTAAAAAGGGAAACAAGGACAACCCAGGGAATTACTGACCAGTCAGTTTAACCTCTGTCCCAGGAAAGGTAATGGAGCAAATAATTAAGGAATCAATTAGCAAAAATCTAGAGTAGAATAAGGTGTTAAGTGAGAGTCAGCAGGGATTTGTCAAGAACAAATCGTGCCAAACCAACCTGATGGCTTTCTGTGATGGGGGTAACAAGCCTTGTGGATAGAGGGGAAGCGGTAGATGTGGTGTATCTAGACTTTAGTAAGGCTTTTGATACGGTCTTGCATCACCTTCTCATGAACAAACTAAGGAGGTACAACCTGGATGGAGCTACTATACGCTGGGTACAAGACTGGTTGGATAACGGCTCTCAGGGCGTAGTTCTCAAGGGTTCACAGTCACGCTGGAAGGGCACAGGGATTGGGTCTGGGTCTGTTCAATATTTTCAGCAGTGATTTAGATGATGGCTACAGATTGGCAGCGTCGACACTTCAGCTGGAACTCCGTGTGCTGGGAAATCTTGTGGTGTGTCCGACTTTTTGTTCCGATTCGGGGTGAAAAAACATGTTGACACACGGGAATTCCCTGTAGGACGGAATCAGCTCCAGGGAAGTGACTGAGGCGCTGCGCTGAGAAAGAGGAGGGGTGGGTCGTTTGGACACGCTCCTCTTGGGTCTGACATGTCAGAGCTGGAATTGGCTCTTGTGGGGTGCGTGAGTGAAAGGAGCTCCCAACAGGGAAGATAACGCAAGTGGGCCAGGGCTCTGGGAACAGGCAGGCAGAACGACCAATCAGGGTGTGGTATGGGGCAGTGCTTGGGCCATTTCACTGGCATGTCCTGTGTCTCCCTTCCACTTCCCACGTTCATGTTAAATATCTTAATTTTCCCTCTGACCATTGGCCATCCCAACAGCTCGGGGGATTCGCCCTTTCCAGGAACACGCTGATGTTCATGAGCCAGGGGACCTTCAGGAAGCCGCCTGGATCCTGCTCATGGCAGGGAAAGCTCAGTGCTGCAGAGGAGCAGACAGTCAGCAGGAGAAAGGGCCAGCTGAGTGCTGGAGAGGGCTCTGAAATTGGAGCAGAGCCAGGCCTGTGTGTCTGGTCCAGTGTTAAAGCGGAAGGTGAAGGACTGTGCACATCCTGATTTGCAGGGCACTTAGCAGGCTTTGTCTTAATTTGAGCAGCTGTAAGCTCCGTGCTGGTCTGCCAAGCAGAGCTCAGCCATCAGCTCTGTGCTCCAGTGCCCCCGCTCACCTTTGTCAGGTCTTCGCCTCCTCTTGCAGCCTCATGGAAATGATTTTACGGCCGTCTCTCTCTGCAGCTGCTGGTGCTGCCCGGTAATTAGTTCCTTACTCCTGTTGCTATGATACTTGTTACCTACTTCGGGTTTCTTCTGCCAGTTTGTGTGGTGCGGTCTCCACGGGATTAGCAGGCCGCTGTGTGCTGCACGCTCACTCCTCTGCCGAGTCTCTCCTCCACGGGGGGCAGGCCACCACGCCCACGCTTGGGACCAGTAGCAAGAATCCAAAGGTTGCTTTCAGCCCAGCATCCCTGGGGGCTGGTTTTTCAGGACAATGGTCTGCCACCCCTCAGGAGCTGGAGCTGTGTCTGGGGTGGGGTCTGGGGGCCAGGGTTTTGCCACGGCCAGGAGTGGGGTGGTGTGAAGGGCGTGGCTGGAGGCAGGAGCGGGGCAGGAAGAAGGGTGGCCGAGAGCTCCGGGCAGAGTGGGGCTGGGTGGTAGTCCCTCCCTGCCCGGGCCTTGCTGTGCCCCCCACATGTTCCTCTCTTTGGGGGTGACAGTATTGATCTCCACGGTCCATTGCTGGGGTGCCATCAGCCAGAGCAGGCTGAGCGTTTGGTTTTCGCCCTCCTTTGGAGCTGGCACTTGGGGCAGGCGTCAGACCCGCTGCAGCGGCTCCGTTCCCTGCTCTCCCCCCGGCTGTCCTGCCCTGGGCACAAGACTAGCTCCTAGGCTGGGAACAGGGAGCAGCAGCTGCCCTTCCTCACACTCACCTTGTGACCTTCCCAATCCCACTGCCAATTCTCTCGCCAATCCCACTGCGCAATTCTCTTCCCTGCCCAGCGGCACCCTGGTCTGATGAGACAGCCGTGACTCTGGTCCCCAATCCAGCTCCTGCCGAGCGCCCCCAGCCCTGCTTGCCTGTTGCTGGCTCTTTGGGGCAGGGCCCTTCCCTCTCTCACGATAATGGGTCTGGCCTCAGAGCAGTTGCTTGTGGCCCACTCCTCCGACAGCTCTAGGGTTGGGGAGCAGCACACGTGGCTGCTGTGTGCTCCTGGCCCACGCGCTGCGGCCACGGCTCCGTTGGGTTTTTCCCCTAAGGACCAGTTCAGCCAGCTGTGAGAGTCTCAGAGTTGCTGGTGGGTTTACTGGCTTTAGCAGTCAGCGTACAGCAAACGGAGCCTCGGAAAGGGGCCCCAGTCTGTTACTGTCTGTGTATTGAACACCGGTGGTAAGATGCCGGGCTTTCTTCCGCCCCCTCTCGGGAGTAAATAACAGGGTTCTGTAGTTAGCTGTGATTTCTTGGTGGCCCACCTCTCTCTGGCTGGCTGTTTAACTGTCTTTATCTCCTCCTTCGCTGGTTGAATCCTTAGAGGTGAACAGATAAACCAGGGGTACGGTTAACGGAAGGCAGCCGCTGTCGGTTCGTCTTTCGCTGTCTTTGTTTTTTTCTTAGGGAAATGCTTTAAATAAGGGATACTTCATCCATTTCAAAAAATACACTTGTAGCAGCTGCTAAAGCCATCCATAAGCCTGCTTTACGTTGTCTTTGTGATGGGGCTGACAGTGCATGGCACAGCCTGATTATACACAATTCCATTTTAGCAAGCCCGGCGATGTAATTTCACAGGGCGATCAGTGTTTGAATGTAATAGCAGCCTCTGCTAAGGTGTCAGAATATTAAAGGCACTAATGGAAAAGCTCCCTGATACACAAGGGGGACGGCATTACAGGAGACGTCGCAGATGGCTGGGCACTAAACTAATGGGGCAGGATCCAAGAAGGAAAAAAACTAGAGAAGGGAGAGCTCCCGGGAACACGGACACCTGCTTCCCTCTCACACGGAAATTAAACAGCGCGTGTGTGTGTGCACGCGCGCACGCTCTCGCACGCGTGGGCATGTGTTTAAAAATAGAAGTCAGAAAAAAACCTGTCTGAAGGGCTGGACCATTTTGACAGCGGTCCCAGAGCACAGGATTAAATCGAAGGGGTGTGTTCATGCACCCGTGTGCAGGGGCACATCTGGGTGTTGAAGTTAGTTACGTGGCCGGGAGGCTGAGGAGAAAGAGCCCAATTAACAGATCCTATTGCACGGTTTCATGTAACGTGCGAACTCCTGGCACATCTCTTCTCCTCCCAATCTCTGGCCAAATCTAGCGGGAGAGCTCCCTGCAGCCTGGTGTGCTCGGGAAAATCTCTGTCCACTCGGGTTAGTCCTGGAGCAGAGTGGTCTGGTGAGTGCTCATCTTTCAGGGCCTGGTTGGGCCGTTAACTGAGGTTGCACGCCTGTGCGCAAGCCGTGGAGAAGGCATAGCCAAAGGTGTTTGCAAGGAGAGGATGCACACAGCACGTGCTTGGCCGTCCCTCTGCCCACAGCCAGGGGGACCCGCTTCCTCTTCACACTGAGACGTGGCTGTTGACAGCAGCTTGAGCCGTTTGATCCACCCGCCCGTGTGGATAGTAACATCTGGTATCTTCTGTCTGGCAGATCCCAGCAACGCAGGGGGGCGCAGAATGGACAAGACGAAACCCCAGTGGGTAGCCCAGATTTCAGAGGCGCGGAGGCCGGTGCCTGGGCTTGGTCTGCTGGGCAAAGCTTTGCTGGCCCAGACTCTGCGTCGTGTGCAGGAGGCCTGACCCTCCGTGGCGAGCGCCTGTGTCTAGATGCCTTTGATCGGGTCCTCTGGTGCACACGTAGTGACCCTCACCGGAGCCGTTACTCCCAAACATCAGCTAATCAGGCTGTTGCTCAGTCAATGAAAGTGCAGTTAGGTGGCGCACGGAGGGAGCTGTTCAGCTGGCCCTGCGTGCTCCACGCCACCAGGATTCACCCAGAGCAGACAGCACATTGTGGTTTGCTAGGTTTTTTCCCTAGTAGGTTGGAAGAGCCGTTAGCTCAGCATGTGATATATTTTTTTCCTGGGGCCCGGAAGGACAGTCAGCTCGGTGGTGGTACTCCCAGCTCCCCTATGCTTGTTGTGCGTCTGCCTTTCAAACACTAATTGGAGGCTCTTTGTGTATCTTAAAATCCACAGCCCTGCTTCGAGGTGGATCAGTGTAATCCAGCCGGTGGTGCAGCCAGCCCTGCTGTGGCACAGTGAGAACGTAGCCTTTGTAAAAGACGCACACGTGCGCGTGCGAAGGAGGGGCTTGTGTGGCTTCCACTACAGAGCCGAGCGTGGGCTCAGGCGAGCTTCCTCCGTGCAGCTCAGCCGGTGCATCCGTCAGCATCCCCGGGGTTCCACGGCTCCTGGCCTGCAGCCCCTCCAAAGCGCTGCCACAGCACCTCCCTTCTGGATTGGCCCCCTGCCCTGCTGGCCCTAGTCCCCTGAGGGGCCGAGCTGCTGTTTTTCTTCTCAGTGCTTCCTGGGGACCCACCCCACCCCACGGGTGTGCGCTGAGCCAGGGCTCGGCCCCAGATCTCCAGAGAACGAACCCAGTGTGTTATCTAACCCTGGGTCAGAGAGCTGCAAACTCTTTAGAGGTGGCAGTCATGGGAGCTGCGCAGGTTTCCAGGCGGCGAGATTTTTCTGTTCAAACACAACCTAAATGTGAGGCCGACCTAGTAGGATCTCGTCTCGTTAGGCAAAGAGGCTCACTCGTGCCATTGTGTGAGCCACCGCGTCTGCTCCTCCCGCACGTTCGCGGCCTCTTCCCGAACAGCAGCAGAACTTTTTCTTTTCAGCGCAGACCGACACTCTGTCCTTGGCTCAGGTCCTTGGCCGTCCTGCTGCCGTAGGAGCAAGAACAGCGCGTCCCTTCCAGAGGAAGGCTCTGCACATGCCCAGGGAAGCCGGGACGGGCTCGGGGCTGGGTTCTGTTGCCGGACTCCTTGTCGCCCAATGTCTCTGTGCCTTGGTTTCTCCCATTTGCAAAATAAGGGCGAACCCTCCCTTTGTCCAACTTGCCTCTTGAAACCCTGAGCACTCTGGGGCAGGGGCCGTGTCCATGCAGCCGCTGGGACAGTGGGGCCCTCGGTCTGGGCGTAACACCAGAACCAGCACTGGAGGATGGGAGCTGAATTCGCGTATCCCAGGTCCAGCAGGGTCTCGGTAGCCAGATCCCTGTGCAGGCTGGTTACTTCGGTAAGGGAAAAGGCTGTACAGAGCGTCTGGCTCCTTCATTTCTTATCCAGCATGTTGCTTGTCCCCCCTCGTCCCACCAACACTGACCACTGGGCGTAGTGGGAGATCTCTGCTGAGTCCACCTGCTCCTGGTGGGGGCGTTTGGCAGATCAGCCCCTGCGTACTTCCTGCCTGAAGTTCGTGTGCGGCCGAGTGATAACCAGGCTGGTTCAATTGCAGGATGCAGGAAGACACGGCTCCTGTGGCAAGGGGTGCAGACGAAAGGAGAGGACACAGGCTGTGTGGGTGCAATGCAAGCAGCTGTCCCATGTGGGCCACAGGAAACAACTCGCAGGCCGACCACCCCACCTCCCGCAACCCTGCCCAGCCAGGTGGACTCTGGCCTCACGGGACAAGACTCTGTCTCCCCTTCCCACAGTCTGGGGCGAACCCCGGCCAACATCAGCCCAAAGGCAGCCCAGGAAACGAAACCTGTTCCAGCAACTGCGTCCGTCTCCCCTTAACAGCCTGCTGCTTCCACCCAGCGCCTCCCCCGTGAGACGGGGGCCGGCCGGGGGAGGTTTGGGTGTGGGAGGGCGTGAGAGCTTTCAGTGACCTGGAGGGGAGAACCCATTCGTGTCCATGGCTCTGTGTCGACCCAGCCTGGCCCCAACGCTCTGCGCCAAGCCGTTAAGATAGCACCCAGCGGCTGTTGGCTGCGACTGGGCCTGGATCCAGAAATACATGAAAGCCTGGGTGCGGAGATGTTTACAAACACGGAGAGCACACTGCCCTTGTAGGCCCTACAGCATTGCCGGCGCCTCTGGCTCTGGGGAAGAGTCAAAAAGCAGCGCACTCTGCCTTCACTGGCGCCGGTGTGACCATGCAGCCGGGATGGAGGGGAGAAGGGCAAGCTGTGGGCCATGGACTGGAAGTAGCTCCTCTTGAACATCATTTTCGGAACATCTTTTCCGAATCCAGGTGGAAATTCCCACTTTCCCAGCCTTTTCAGTAAGCAGCGGAGCCTTGAGTACACGGCTTGAGCCTCCGAATGGCCGTGGCCGTATGCTAGCGTGTCGGTCTTCTCAGCCTCCCTTGACAAACAGGCCTGCCCTGTGGCGGCTGAACGTTGGCCAGAGACTGTCGGATGTGCCTAGCCGGGAGTGCTCCGTGGGCCAGCCATGCATCCCGCTCCTGGAAGATGAGCCTCCTCCTCCAGGGACCCTCAACAGGCCCAGAAATGACGGGAGGCATCCATGCTGCATGCCTGTGGCATCAGCCCATGTGCCCTGCCATCAACTCCGCACCTTGTCTGCTCTCAGCTGAGCTCCCACTAATCCCCCCTGGGGGGTTGCAGAGCAGACAGCCCTGCCCCGGGGTCCCGAGCGTGCACTTCCTCCCCGGGGAAAGGGTCCCTTTTCCCTCGCCATGCTAACGCAGAGCCGTGCGGTGCTGAAGAGGGGATTGATTTGGCGGGGAGCCGGGGATCCCCGTGCGTCCCTGCTCTCCACCTTTAATTAGCGCGTGTTACTCTGGAGAGGCCAGCGCTGTGCTCCGCATTCTCCCTGCTGAATGGAACTGACGCACACGTGGCCGGCCGGCCACGCTCCAGGCCCATTGAGCGGCCTCGTGAGGCCCCCGCGTCAGGGCCCAGGAGAAAGTAATTAAACAGCCGTACTTTTCAGCCAGCTTGGGGGGTTCCTGGTGTGTCCAAGACCGCTCTCCTGGGTGCCTTTGTGAAAATTAAGGGCCTCTTATTAGCAGCTGGCGGAGATCTGCGGCACTCACGCACCCGGGCGCGTGCACAGAAAGGCAGGGGTGGATGGTGCTTATCGCGCCTTATCTGGGAATATGAAACTGTATTGCATGACATCCAGAGGCAGGCTGAATAGATACGCCAATTCATCTCCAGCCCGGGCTTTGACAAGCTAGACTGCCCTTGTTGAAAGGCATCAGTCAAACAAGAGCTGCTGACTGCTTTTCCCTTTCTTATACTTTCTCTCGCTCCATCTCCCGCTCGCTCGCACTGCCTCCCTCCCTCCGCCTTTTCTCTAAGCTTTTTCCACCCAGAATGGAAAAGCTTTGGAAATAAGAATAATAAAAGCTAATGCCATTTTAAGTGGCCCCCCCTCCCTCCCCAAATGGGATTGATAAGGCGCCCCAGTGTATGAAGGCATGTTTAGATAACACTGAGAATATTAGAGCGAGCGGCGGAAAGTAGGGAAAAGCCTCCTGCCATGCCTAAGCCGGGAAAGGCGCCGCCACTCCGGCTAATACGAGTGTTTAATATTTGATGTGTTGGGATAAAGCAGGATCACCTTTGAATTGAATTGAGTGTCAGAATGAGAATCTATTACTGAAATTCTTGTGTGATTTGACAGCAAAGCAGACGATGTTATTCTTCACTAGTTACCGCAATCTTCTCCCTACATCACTTAAATATTTTTTTCTTTGCTTGAGTAAACACACATTATCCCCTCCTCCCTTTTATTTATTTATTTATTTGGAATCAAGCCTGCCGTTGCGGGGCTCAGAGAGTAGATTGTTATTTCTTTATTTGTCCTATTAAATGGGATTTCTGATGGTTTAATCCTGCTTTTGTAAGTGATTTTAAAATACTCGAAAAGCCGTGAATGTAGCAGCAACTCTGACTAAACTGCTTAAAAGGGGCAGGTTAGCCCGGGGTTTGGTGGGGCGATTCCTGCCTCCTGCCAGCTAGGCTCGGTCCGGGGGCTGCAGACATGCTGAGAATCCTGCGTACCCAGCAGCTAACGCGGCTCAGGCTTACAGGCTGGGAGCCCTTCTGCTCGTGGCCCTCCTTTTCAAGGTTCACGGCCTCGCCTCGCTCTCCTCTCTTCCTGCAGTCACGTCCAGGATGCGGATTGAGTTGGGGAGTTGCCAGCCCAGGTATTAAGGATCCATTTGTTAATTACTAGACTCTTCTTTGGACAGGATCGGCACCCCTCTCAAAGCGGAGTTGTCTGGCTGTGGTGTCAGGCCTCTGGTGCCCCAATCCGCTCCGTGCAGGGGCTGGAAAGTTCACATGGTGAGAGGCAGCTCTGGCTGCGGGTTTCAAGCGTTTAGTAGCAGTACCTCAGTGTTCCCAGACCTCCTGGAGGCTGTAGCGGGGATCGGGGCTCCATGGGGCTGAGTGCAGCATGGAGACACAGCCGAAGGCTGCCCCTGCCCTGAGGAACTGCCCGGGGAAGCAGTTGGGTTTGACTTAAAGCCTTCTCAGGTGTATTTTAAAAGCCTATTTAGCTGCAGATGTGTCGGCTTTCTCCTGCCAGTGTCTGGCGTCGTCTGAAACCCTCCAAGGTGAACTCAAAGGGTGAGGTAGAAGGACGCTGATGTGATGCCCCGTGGCTGTCCAGGCAAAGCCGTTTGGCTCACCTGAGAGATGTTGCGGAGCCAAGTAACTGTTAGCAGGTTGATGTCGGAAAAGTCCCGACTCTCGCCCTGGCAGGAGCCCGTGGGTAGAAGTGGGCGTGTCGGGAAAGGGGGAAACGGCTGGTATGTTGCTGGGTTTGTCCTCTACAAATGGAAGAGATTACAAAACACTGGGATTTTCTGACCAAGAAAAAGTGTTCCTTTGCTCTTTCCTGGGTTGCCTTGTTTCTGGGGCTGGGGAGATGGGCTGGAGTTCACAAACTCTGCTTTGAAATGAAAACCAGAAGTAAAGAAAGGCTCCAAGAGTGGGTGGCAAATTAGGAGCCTGAGTGAGACAAAACAGAATGGGACAAGACATGGGTTTGCCCAATGTTCCCCCAAAGTTTCCTGCCCAGCTCCTAGTGGGAACGAACCCGCCTTGCTGAAAGGCGAGGGCTGTGCCCAGCCCAAAGCGCTGTCAGCGTGAACGGAGCCGACACCACCCGTGAATGCCAGCTGGCCAGGTGTGAGACACACGTGTGCAGGGTGCACAAAGCCGACCTGCGGCACAGACCTGTTTGCACAATGCAGGTTGATCTTGTCTTCCTGGCACTGCCAGACACCGCTGTCTGTGCCAGGCCCGTCCCCGTAAATAAAGGCAGGCCCACTCAGTCCGTACGCAGCCCAGTTCGGGGAATTTTCCAGCCTCAGGAGCGTCAGCTTTTCAGCTCTTCTGTTGTGAGCTGTCGAGGCAGAAAGCTAACGCCGGGCAGGCAGCAGCCCAGCATTGCGCCAGGGCCCAGTGTGTCAGTTCAGCAGTAACAAGGGGGAGTGGATGTCGGGCGTGGTGCCGGAGAGCAGGGGGGTGGCGAGGGGTATGTTCCCCCCACACCGGCTAGCTCCTTTTCCTGGGAATCCTTCAGTGCCCTGCACCGCTGCGGGGAGCAGCCAGAGGGTTGGTCAGGCCACTGGGGGACTGCTGGGGAGATTGAGATCCGCGCTGAGTTCAGACCAGGGCCGTCCTTGGTGTGGGGGGCGAATGGGGCAATCGCCCCGCGGTTGTGGGCCCCGCCCTGTCCTGCTCCCAGCAGGGTAGTTTGGGGCCCTCACCGTGGCCCCCCCACGGCCACACTTTGCCCTGCTTCCAGCTGCCTTCAGCAGCGAGCCGACGGCAGCTGGGGGGAAGGGCCCAGAGCGCTTCACCCAACCTCTGAGCTGTCCCTCCCCAGCCCCAGGACAGAGCAGGCAGGCCCAGGGTGGGGCAGGTGCTCAGGACCCTGCCCCAGCCGCCTCTCACGTGTCCCTGGTCACGGCCGGGGCCTCAGCTGCAGGCAGCCTCTGGTTCCTGGCCAAGGCCGGGGCTGGGGTCGGGGCTGGCTCCCAGCCGGCAGGCAGTTTCTGGTTCCCGGCCAGGGCCAGTTCCCATTCCTCGGGGGGTGATCGGGGTCCGTGGGCGGCAGAGCAGCCTGGTCCAGCTGCCACACTCTCCTGCAGCATGAGGGGGTGGGGGCCCCGCCTAGGCCATTGGCCCTGGGCCCTGCTCCCCGCAAGGGACAGCCCTGGTTCAGGCCCTGACGGGTGGTAGCGGTGAATTCCCTGCTGGGCCCCACACAATCTGCTTTGCTTTGAAATTCCCTTTCACTCTTATCCGCCCCTGAATCCCGCGCACATGCCATTTCCCAGGCCCGGAAACCACCCCGGATGCCAGGGTTCTCTGCTGTAATTCAGAGAGTGTTGCTGCTTAATTTTTTTTCTCTTCACTTTTAAATATCGGATGAGGCCCCCATCGATGGCACGGATGATGCAGCTCATACGCTGACGTGCTTTCCTGGAAGTCCCCCTGTGACTGGGGGCGGTGTGTAACCAGGCTTCGGGCTCATATAGCGCCTCACGGCCCCTCCCCACTCTCTCAGCGGCCCACATGGTGATGGCAGCCCGTTTAAAGGGAAACTGAGGAACAGAGAGCTTGTGCTGTCGGGTTGTGAGGAAGTGGGGAGGGAAGCTCATGTCTGTTACACAAGGAAACAAAGGGGAGGAAGTGGGGGTCTGGGCACAGTCAGGGATCTCGGCTGTGATGGGAATAACCCAGGCGTAGTGGGGTAATTCTGACTGGGGTGCGGCCATGGGTGGATGTCGGCCGTTCTGCAAGGTACAGAAGCATGGATTGGAGGAATGGACTAGACAGTGGACAGAAAGCTGGCTACAGCAGTGGTTTTCAACCCCTTTTTCTCAGAACCCAGTTGAAAAAACCCATTTATCCCCGCAACCCAACAGTTACATCTTTGACCAATGCAGGCCAGTCTTTGGGCGACCGGCAAAAGGTTGAGAACACTGAGCTGGAGGATGGGGTGGAGGCACGCTCAGGAAGTTTGCAGATGACACTAAGCTGGGGGGAGCGGTAAATACACTGGGGGGCAGGGACAGGACACACAATGACCTAGACAAATTGGAGGGTTGGGCCAAAAAAATCTGATGAGTTCAAGAAGGACAAGTGCAAAGTCCTGCACTCAGGACAGAAGAATCCCAAGCCCCGCTGAATGGGGCCCGACTGGCCAGGCAGCCGTTCTGCAGAAAAGGATCTTGGGGTACAGGGGAAAAGAAGCTGGAGATGAGTCAACAGTGTGGCCATATGGGGCTGCATCAGTAGGAGCGTGGCCGGCAGATGGAGAGAAGTGACTATTCCCCTCTATTCAGCCCTGGGGAGGCCACATCTGGAGTATTGTGTCCGGTTTTGTGCCCCCACTACAGGAAGGATGGGGCCAAACTGGAGAGAGTCCAGCAGAGGGCAACAAAAACGATTAGGGCTGGAGCTCATGCCCTGGGGGGAGAGGCTGCGGGAACTGGGCTTGTCTAGGTCGCAGAAGAGAAGTGAGGGGGGATTTCACAGCACCTTTAACACCAGAAGGGGGTCCAGGGAGGACGGAGCGAGGCTGGTCTCAGTGGTGGCAGAGGACAGAACTAGGAGCAATGGTCTCACGTTGCAGGCGGGGAGGTCAAGGTTGGATATTAGGAAAACTTTTCCCCTAGGAGGTGGTGAAGTGCTGGAATGGGTTACCTGGGGAGGTGGGGGAATCTCCATTCGCAGAGATTTTTAAGGCCCAGGTTGATAAAGCCCTGGCTGGGATGGCTTAGTTGGGGTTGGTCCTGCTTTGAGCAGGGTCTGGACCAGATACCTCCTGAGGACCCTTCCTAATCTGGAGTTCTGTGCTCCGGAAGGACAGGCGGGGAGAAACGGGGAGGGTTGGGCTGTATGTAAGAGAACAGTGTGACTGTGGAGAGGCTCTGGGTTAAGGCGAGTGCAAGACGGGGGATGTGGCGATGGGTGTCTGTCTAAGACGAGGTAGACGAGGGCTTCTTCAAACAACTACTTCGTTTCCAGAGAACTAACAGAAGTGTCCAGATCACACGACCTGGTTCTCATCGAGAGCGTCAGTCACGCAGACAGCAGAGCCAGACAGTCCAGGGCGTGTTGTGGACCGTTTCCTGTGGCCCGTGCTCCTCTGCACCTGCTGCTCACGGACAGGGAAGAATGGGGGGGGGGGGGGCAGAAGGGGGTGGGAACTGGGCAGCAGTGACCATGGGATGGTCACGTTCAGGGTCTGGAGAAAGGAGAACAGCAGGATACGGACCCTGCACTTCAGCAAAGCCGACTCTGACTCCCTCGGGGCGCTGATGGGCAGGGCCCCTGGGAGGCTAATATGAGGGCAAAGGAGTCCAAGAGAGCTGGCTGCGTTTTGAAGAGACCTTATGAGGGCACAGGAACAAACATCCCAGGGTGCAGAAAGAACAGCAAATGGGGCAGGGACCAGCTCGGCTTAACAGAGAAATCTTTGGTGAGCTTCAGCACAAAACGGAAGCTGACGAGAAGTGGAAGCTCGGTCGGATGGCTAGCGAGGATAAAAATACTGCTCCCACATGCAGGCGTGCGATCAGGAAGGCCCACGCACAACGGGAGATACCCTTCGCGTCCCTGGCCGGCTGCAACAAGGAGGGTTTCTGTGCGTATGTTAGCGACAAGAAAATGGTCAGGGAACGTGTGGGCCCTATACAGAATGAGGGAATGATCTAGTGGCAGATGATGTGGAAAAAGCTGAAGCACTCAAATAATTTTGGCTGTTTTTTACCAGCTCAAAGAGAATGTTTGAAAATTCAAACTGTTAGCAAAAAATTGCAAAAATGTCTTGCTAATTTCTCCTGTGTTTTTTTGACAACTCACGTTTGTGTGGGAGGAAAAAGCCCTCCAGGAGACTTGTACTCGGTCTGGGTTTTTCCCCCACGGGTTGTGAACCCAAACCATGCAGCAGCAGCTAGAACAGAAAGGAAATGAACTGGTCTGGTTTCCTGGTGCAAGCCAATGCATCTCGAGAAAGAGCCATCACTGCAGCGTTTGCATTCCTTTGGTGCAGCCACTTACGGTGACGTGAGTAACAGCTTGGAAATGACATTTCTGGTGTCCTTTTTAAAGACAGAAGTGCGCGCGGCTGCCGGGAGTCTGACTGGAGCTGTAGTGGGGGCTAGGCCGAGAGCCGGGGGGCATGTCATTCTCGTGCACTTCAGGCCTGTCTGCTGCTGGGAGCTGGCCTCCTCTACAACTCTGACAGGCTGGGAAGCCCCGTGTCTGGGGCCCTAAAGCTCTTTCCATCTTGCTTTAACAGTCAGAAGAAGAACTTTCCTGTTTAAAGATTAAACGTTGTGTTTAAATATTAAACAGCAAAGCTTCTCTCTGCTGATTGTGTGGCTACTGCCGGCAGGCGGCTCAGAATTGCCAATTTTAATTAAAAAACTTTATTTTCACACACAATTCAGCTGTCCTCCATCGCGGCATGCTCCCTCCTCCAGGCAGCGGTGCTCCGGGCAGACCAGGGGCAGCTTGCCTCGCTGAAGGGGCATGTTTTGTTTGGCATCTGCTCTGCGCTGGGTTTTGCGCCTTCATTTCCATCTGCCTGCACCAAAGTGACAGTCTCTGTGAGCCCTGAAGTATGCGGCCTTGTCTGGGACTGATCAATGCCCCTGGCAGTTCCTTCCAGAACCCCAGGAAAAACAATTAAAACCCAATCGATCCTGCAGACAGCTTTGAATATGCATAAGTGCACACTTGACCTTCAGTGGGCAGGCCACCTTCCAGGCTGGCTGCTTAGCTGGTTTGCTCTGCTCCAGCAGCCGTACCGATGACCTTGGTTAGCAAAGCAAAGAGCCGTGCGGCAGAGAGCCTGGTGCTGATCCACACAAGGCCCGGGCTGCTTGTTTCCCTGGCCGTTCCCTCCCCTGGTGCCCCTCGCACGGTGGACTTCAGCGTGGGGCTTGCACAGGGGTTGTGCTGGAGAAATGGTCTCTGGGATCGCAGCGGTGCCCTGCGGCTAAGGGAGGACCTGCTGAGCCCATGGCCGGGGACCGATGGCGAGACGGCCCAGGAGAAACGGACCGGAGAGGTTGCAAAGAATGAAGCAGGTGGGGAAAAGCTGACGCCCCCGGGGGCCAAGGGGCGCAGACAGTGGAAGCATGGTGGTATTTAGAGCAGGCATACATCTTCTAGCTGGAATGGTTCGTCCCTCTTGCCTACTCTAGACAGGCTCTTGGGCCACACCCATCCCTGGGTGCCTGGCAGGCCCTGGAGAGGTTGTCGGCCTCTTCTTCCCTTCCTGCTACCCAGCCGCAGCCGGGCAAAGCCCCAAAGGGCAGGAAAGCGTTCAGCTGGCACGAAGCTGCAGGTGTTTCCCGGCCTTGTTAATCCAGCTGGGATGGAGGTGAGCAGGCACTATACATGGTGGGACTTTGCCCCCCGTGGGTCGCAGGATAACCGGATATCTCCCTCCGCCAGGTGTCCTCTGCATCCTCTGGCCCCCCTCCTGCTAGTAGTCACCCCAAGCCCCGCAGGGCAGCTCCCTTTCCATCGAGGTAGGACTTGCTCTGAGGTCTGTGTGCTGTACCTGAATTGCGCTGCTGGGCTGCATTCCCAGGAGCAGTGGGGCAGGAGCTGGGGTGGGGGCCAGGCAGACCACACTGCTGGGTGGCTCTTGCAGCCCCTGCAGCACGAGGGAAGAGCCATGTTGGCACGGCCGAGTCCCAGCGTGGAGACTCCCCGTGGAGCTCCCAGGCCGAGCCCACGCTGCGTGCTGGGGCGGGTCATTTCCAGGGGCGGAAGAGTCTGCCAGGCTTTACTTAACAGCATGCCCGCGAACGCCTGGTGAGATGCCAAGTGGGCGTTGTCCATTCCAAGACAGCCTGGGGGGGGCGCTGCATTCCACTAGCGCCCCCCAGACGTTGGGGAAAGAACCCAAAGGCATCAGTCCGCCATGCGCGTCACAGACCCGGGTCTGGGCCAAGGGGACTCTGATGAACAATAAAGATATCTGAGCATATTTGTGGAAGGCCAAGGAGCCCACCCCGTGTGTACACAAAGCATCATTTCAGTGAATTATGCATTGACTTAATTAGGAGTTTTAATTGCTAATCATCTCCCAATAGGATTAGCAGTGTAGTCTATTAATTATCCCGTGTTTTGCTAAGGCGGGAGTAACAAAGCAGCAGAAATGGCTACATATGCCGGCAGTAAATTACTCCAACTCTGCTCTGCCCCAAGGACCCCCCCGGCCCTGATTGCCGGGGGGAGCGAGCTGTGCACTCCTGGGAGAGCGCAGAGCCGGGCACAGCCGCAGGGACCGGGGGCGGGGACGCTGGCAGGGCCGGTCTGGCGTTCGGCACCTGTATCTTTCGGTGAACTCTCGCTGTGCCCACGGAGGCTCCCCCCGTGGGCTGGCTGATGGGACGGGGGCTTTGCCTTCAGGGGTCCCACCGCGGCACCTCCTAGACTCACACTCAGTCGGGGACAGCGATGAGCGGGCCAGCTGCCATGTCCCCACTCGGCTGGATTTCGGGACCCAGCACTGGTGGGGGCAAGAGGTCATCTCTGTAGGGTGCTCTGCGCCTCTCAGGATCAGGCCCTGACGTGGGGGGAGGGATTGTTTCCCCGCTCCTGGCACCATGCAGCTGTGACGCCAGTGAGGCAGGGTCTAAAAGACCGTGCTGGGAACCGAAATCGGAGCAGCCTGGGGACGGATGGGCACCCAACATGCCAGCAACGGTACCTACCCCAGGAGCCGTGTCTCCGCCGCGTCCTCTCCTGGGGCCTGTCTCCCCCCCGCTGAGATTCCTCCGGAGGGAGGTGGTGAGAGCCCGCTGTGTCCCATCCTGGGGTCGGGGAGAGGGCTCTCTGTAGGAGGGGCAAGGCTCGCTGGACGTGTGCTGGCTTTCCCTGTCTGGGCTGGGACCGGGCTCACGCGGCCGCACAGAGCACGCCGAGCCACTGAAGCTCAGTCCATGCTGCTCGCGGTGCAGCCTGCAGGTGCGGAAGAGGCTGATGCCACGGCCCTTCTAGATGTGCTGGTGACGTGGCGGATCAGCAATGCCCTGCAGGCTCCCATAGGTTAGCCTCTCCGCACTCCCTCCCCGAACCCCCGCTGTCCCTGAGCGCCCGGCGCTGGGCAGCATCTCGTATCTGGGACCCAGCAAGGGGCAGCACCAGAGGAGTCCTGCGCCGAGGTCACAGATGGCCCCCAGGACCAGCCCCACGCGAGGGGGGCAGGAGAGTCACGTGCTGGAGCCACGGGCGTGGGGCACCTGTGGGACACCAGGCTCTAGTCCCCCAGCCCCAGTGACTTGGGGATTATTTACCCACCGTGGAGCAGCTTTGACTGAGGGCGGCCGGGCTCCGTTGCTGAATTCCTTTCTGCCCCGTGGCAGAGGGGCACCAAACTCTGTGCTCCCACGTTGCCAGGGAAGGCACTAACCATTGGGCTAAAAGTGAGAGGCGGCAGCCCCTCCATTTCGGGTAGGGCCGCTCTGCGGGGCGCGGGAGGTGGGGAAAGAAATCCTCTCTTCTGGTTCCTGTAACCGCACTGGGGCAGAGGGATCTGGGCCCATACCAGGGCAGGAACAGAGGCGCCAGGGGACTTTCCCCATGAAAGGGCAGGTGCCGAGGGGTTCGGGCACATACAGAGCTGGGCGGGAGGCAGGCGGGGTTCTCAGGTCCGTGCAGTGGGCGTTAGAGCCCATGGTCTTTTGTGGATCCGGGCTTTCAAGCCACACTCAGCCTCAGGGAGAGCTGGGGCAGAGTGATCCGTCTCTGTGGGGTCGGGCGGTAACGGGCAAACCAGGGATCCAGCTGCTGTTCTGGTTTGGGTCCTTTCTCTGCTTGGAGGTGGCTGGTGCCGGGAGCCAAGGGACAGCAGGGGCAGAAAAGCATGGGGGGGAGAGTCCCTGTGTGGAGGGGAACTTTCATGGGCAGCGCCACACTGGAAACGTATAACCGGCTCCTGGCTTCTTCCTGCCTGCCTCCGCCTCCAGCCCATAACCACGCTGCATCTGTGCCATGCCAGCGCTCCCTGCTGCCTCCGGGCCTGTCACCAAAGGGGAGCAGATCTCCTGGGTGGCAGCCGATTCCTGCATGGGACTCCGGGACGAAGCCAGGAGCAGCGGCCGGAGGAAGAGCCCAGGGCGCGGGCTCTGGCCCCATAGCCCCTGCTGCAGGGCCCTGGCGGTGCCAGCGTCCCTTTGCCCGGAGGCCCGGTGCGTTGTGGCCCTGGGAGCGTGCTGGGGAGCAGTGTCTCGTGGCTGGAGCAGGGATGGGGCCGTGGCGCTAGCCCAGAGCCGGTTGGGGCTGTGACGTGGCGGCAACTGGGGAGGCTGTCAGGAAGCAGCCGTCTTGGCCCCTCGGGGGTAAAGGGGCAGGCGGGCCAGCTGAGGCCGATCTAACCCTCCACTCTCTGTCTTTCAGGCCTACAGCTTTGCCATGGGGAGCTGGCCGAAGAACGGGCTCCTAGACATGAACAAAGGGCTGAACCTGCAGCACATAGGGAGGCCCCACAGCGGGATAGGTGAGTGACGCACCGCTCGGGGCCCACAGCGGCCAACGGCTGCACCCAGCCCCGCTTCGTGCTGCCGGCTCCGGCACCGTGGGATCTGGCTGGCCGGGAGGAGCTGTTGGTGCTGGCTGCAGGGTGGGGTGGATCGGGGGGCTGGGATGCTGCCGCCTCTGAAACCCGTTGTGAAGAGTTCTGGGGTTACTCGAACTGCTGCCCGTGCGCCAGATCGGGCCTCTGGCCAGCTGCCCTCCCAGCTGCACCTGGGGCGCCTGTTCTCTCCGGGGCATGTCCTATTGGCTTCCTTCTCCCTCTGTATCCCTCGGGCGAGTTTCCAGGAACCCTCGACCCGCCCGTATCTCCTCAGGCACGCTGGGAGCCGGGGTTTCCTGCGACCCGCCTTTCTGCGGAGCTGGGGAATGGAGCCGTTTGTTCCCCGACTAGCTCACGTGCGTGATGAGTTTCATGGTCTCTCAGAAAAAGCCCCCGTACGGCTTGGCACAGCTCAGCGCCTGGCAGCTCTCACTTGGACGGGTCAGGAAGCGTAGAGGTCTGTGGGGCAGGACTGTGGTGCCTGGGACAGCCATGCACGTGGGCCAGGCCTGGAGCAGCAGGGGGACAGGTCTGTGGACTGGGATGGAGCCCGGGGAGGGGAGCCTGGGCTGGAAGAGAAGGCTGTGGGGCAGGGTTGAGGGGCGCTGGCTGCAGTGTCTGTGGTGAGGACCCAGGGCTAGGCCAGCTGCGTTCAGTCGCAGTGGCAGAGCCGCGTCGCTCGGCTCCCACCGGAGTGTTCACCATGGACCTCGATCGCCACCGAGTCCTGGCCCTGCTCCCCAGCCCCCCATCTGCCCGGCATCCGTACGTGCCTCAGTGTGCAAGGCTCTGAGCCTGCCGCTCCCTGAGCCGGGAGGAAGCTGTTTAACATTGTTTCAAGGCGCTAACCACTAAACTCTCCAATCAATCCGAGTTAAGGAGATGAATTATTTAAAGCTCCCCAGCTTTTAATTAGCAGGCTCCTTTTGAACTATGGATCTGGTTGCATTATTGACGGAGGGAGCATTAAAATTTGCTTCCTTCCCCAATAGCACAGGCGCTGCACCAATGTGGAGTGTGGGGAGGAAGCCCTAGAACGTGGGGGTCTGAAGACGACCCACTCAGGTGGTACCAGGGTGCTCTGCTCTGGGCACCGCTCGTTCCCGTTCCCTTTGCAGAGCATCTGTTTATCTGCTGTCACCCCTTACCTCGAGACAGCTCTGAACACCCCTGGAATATCATCTGTCTTTGCCTTTAATTACCTTCTGCATTTATCAGAGCGTCATTAGCTGGCCGTGCTGTTTGTCTGCCCGCCGAATCACTCACACTGACAGTTGTTTGTTCTCTCCCTCCCCTCAATCTGTCTCGTCTTTATTTTCTCCCCTTCCTTCAGGAGGGTTTTGCTTCTTCCTTTCAGAGGAGCAGCCTCCAGGTGTGAGCACACGCTGTGTGCGGCGCAGGCACGTTGCCTGCAGACAGACCGTGAGGAGATGAAACACGGCCGCAGTGCCGTCTCAGGGCGCAGTATTTAGCACTCTGGGGGGGGCCTGGCTGATTGCCCCCGTTCTTTGGAAGTGCGTGCGCTCTAAAGCTGCTCACCAGTGCCAGGCGGGCAGCCTGGGCAGTCTGTGGTACCTCCCTGGCAGCCTGAGGGCCTCATTCACTGCCGTACCCCTGAGACTGCCGGCCAGGGGGTGTTTGCGCCAGCGTCGGGACGGTTCCCCCAGGAGCGAGGTGGCATCTCTGATCAGCCAGTAGCTGGAGTGAGCCCAGGACCCTGCCCTGGCCCTGGAGGAGAGGTGGCCAGCTCTGTTCCCCCTCCATGTCCATGTGTGCAGTGTGGTGCTTGGGGAAGGTGCTGGGCCAGGACTTGTATGCGGGTTCTGAGTGCCCAGGGTCGCCGTGCGAGAGGGAGACGGAGATGGGCCGTCTGCAGCCACCTCACAGTGTCAGCTGATGCGACCGGGCTGCATTTTCCTGGGGCTTCCTGGCGACGAGCCGGGAAATGATGGGGTGATCTCATGGCAAGCTCGGCCATGCACACGCCTGCTCCGCATGGCACCTAGCCACCCCCGTCTCCTCCGCTGCGTCCTGCCCTGCATGGGGAGCCCTGACTGCTGGCGAAGTGGCCGGCTGCTTGCACGCTGGGCTGCTGGTTTGAAAGGCCTTACCGTAGATCACGCTCAGGGCCAAGCCACCAGCTGGCCGGGTCCCAGGATCAGGCCTGAGGCCATCAGGTGTCTCCTTCTAGCTGAACCTCCAGCCCCAGCCCAGGGGGTCCCTTCTGAGGCAGGAAACCTCAGGACGATTGTAGCGCCCAGTGCACAGGGCTTTGTTTCTAGGCTAGCCCGTGGCTGATGGGGACGGAGTCTCCAGGCTGATGGGTCATCGGTGGAGAAATGAGACCTGGGGATGTGGCAGACCTGCTGGCTTCTGTGGAACATCCTGTTCCCACAGCCTGCCGTACGGCGCAGGGAGCATCCGACTCAGCGACGGGGCTGCAGGTTTCTGAGCGAGCCGGTCCGTAAGGAAATGTTAATAGTAGCCGGCTCCCCCGTGATCCAATTGGCTCACGTTCACGGCCGTGCAGGGGTGTCGTGGGCCCAATTCTGCTCCCATCACAAAGGGAGTGGGCGCGGGGAAACCTAGCCATGACCTGAGAGAGACGTGGCAGCGAGCTGGCACCTTCCATGGTAGCTGACCGGCTATGCTCGGGAATGGCAGGGCGTGCCTCTCTGGAGAGTTAGCTGCAAGACCTTGGAATTGGGCCATTAGCCGTGGTGTGTGCCTGTGAGCTAAGCTCACTTCCCCAGGTGCTTTAACGGGCCGGGAATTCTGCGTGCTGAAAGCCGGAGGGGCCAGGGGAAGCCTCGGTCACTTTCCCACGCACAGAGGCGTGAATGGACGTTTTGCTGCTGCGGTGCCTGGAGTGACCCTTCAGCCTCCCAGCGCCGATTCCTGCTCTCAGGAATCAGTTGTCGCACACCAGCACCGTTCGACTCAGTCCCCCTTAATAAACAGGAGTGCTTTCAAATGAAAATGGGAGCCCAGCTGCTCCGCCCAGCCCTGCACGGACAGCCCCATTTCCTCTGCATGCCCACGACCTGCTCTCAGCCTCACGGAAAAGCCCTACCTATTTTAAAGGGTCAGCAGCCCGTATGGCAAGAGACGCGATGAATTCGGCTCTGTCTTTCTGGCTGCCTCTTTCTCTGTTCATTCGCTGCTTGGAAATCTAGGAAGGTTAGGGTGTTATATTGTTCCTGATGCAGAGCATTAATTAGGCCTCGAGGAGAAGAAGAGGAATTGTGTGTTTTTAACAGGGAGGTTAATGGGATGCTCACAGAGTAGACAGTTTTAATGAGCTTCAACTCGCCATGCAGTGAGTTTAGTCTTTGTGTTAAAAGGGTCACACTGCAGTAGCTTGATGTGGATTGTCTCCTGGCCCCGCATGTCATAGGTGAGCGTCTGTCAGAGTCCAGTCAGGGCGCATTTACTTAGTGACACGATTCTAATTAACTACCACGGAGCTGCCACCGTGCCGCAGGAACGCCCGCTGGGGGTGCAGAAATCCTGCGTGCCACACTCGCCTCCGCTCGCGTGTGGTTCAGAAGCACCACCGTGCCCTCAGCACTGACAGCCAAGGAGAGCTGATGGGAAAGATGCGCTTGCGAAGTCCAACAGTGGGGTGTTTCTCCTGCCCCTCCGTCCCTGCTCCCTAACCGGGAGCTCGGGGGGCAGACAGACAGGACTTCTTGTCCCCGAGAAGGGCCTGAGGCCTCCCTGGCTTCCCTTCGGCTTCCTTTTCTCCCCTGCGTTCTCATCCTCTCCAACTTCCCCTCATTTGCACACCCGACTGCCCGTTTCACCAGCCTTCCCGCCGATGGTGATTCATTCCCATTGATGGCTCTGGGTTCCCGTAGCACTGAGGCCCCTGGTCATGGGCAGACCTGCCCCAAGGCGCGTGCCGCTGACGTACACGGCAAGAGGCTACAGGTGGGCCAGACAGGCCGGAGACAGTTGGGCAGCATCCTAAGCGGGGCCAAGCTGTTTGCAGGCGTTGCGGCACAGGAGGGGTTTGTGGGGGGCCAGTTTTACCAGGGTTCCTGGGGTGCTCCTCCCAAGCAGGAGGGGCAGCCTGGAGAAGGCACCAGGGCTCTGTTTGAATCAGTGGCGGTGTCTCTCTGTAGACCGTGCTTACCGCCAGCCAGAATCCCCGCTCCGTTCCCACCATGCCTGCAGCTCCTGGGACATTCGGGGCCCCTGTGCATCACCTGGGTGGCGGGCCTGCTCCGCTGCTCAGCCGCTTGGCAGTGGCCCCTCGCCTGTGGCAGCCTTTGGGCGCCTCACTTGCGTGCTGGTGTCTTTTTGGCAACAAGCAGCCAGGCTCAGGACCTGTCTGAATGGAGTGAGCGCCAAGCCCCGCTGCTCCTGGGGGCCGGGGCTCATTGCCGGCCTGGCTCTCCCATCCCGCGTGGCCTGGGGAGGGGGAGATACTCAAAGTTAAATCATTAAAAGAGACTTCAGTAAGAACCAGGAGAAATGTCATCAAATGAGCGGTGTCATTTTGAATTAGCGCTGGAAAGGTCAGGCGGCTCCCAACCAGGTGGAGCGGATGCTCTGCGCGTGTTGCGAGGAGGGAGGGAGGGAGGAGACGCACGGCTGGGGCCCGCGATGGCCGCGAGGAGGCGTCGTGAGAGTGGGGCTGGGTGGCGGGACACGGCCGAGCGTCTGTCACAGTCCAGTCGGAGAACATTAACGTGGTGACATGAGTCTAATTAACTACTGGGAGCGGTTCCAGTCACAGCTGGAAAGGCAGCGAGCGGAGACAAGCTTTTAAAAAAAGAAAAAAGCAATGTGACTGTCCTCTTTTTTGTACTCTTGTGCGCTCTCCCCTCCGTGTGGGAGTGGATCTAACAATAATTAGGATGTCTGGTGCCTGGGAACCTGAGCCAGGCTCTTTTGCTTTCAGTCATTTAAGTTTTCAACATCTCTCTGAAGGGACTTGGTGACAGCGCATTACTGCGCAGCAAAGTGACAGAACACTCTTCTAATCGTAAACCTTTTTAAACAAGATTCTGCTCTGCCTTTTCTCCCGGCAGCGGCAGGGGGTATGCTCTGATCACTGCCGCGCTGTTCCTGTACACGCTACAATGGCAAACTCGAGGCCTTTCAGCTGGTTCCTCCAGCTAACAAAGGAGGCCCAAGGAAAGAAAGGAGAGCTGATTGAGTGTTTGTGTTGACTGTGCCCACCCCCCCGGCTTACCCGCTCTGACGCTGAGCGTGGCTGGTTCCCTGCGCCATGGCAGGCTGCAGTGTTTTGCACAGGCCGGGTTGGTGGACAGTGGAGGCTGGCACTGCTCACTCGCTGTAGTGCTGGCCTGTCTTTCACCACTCCTTGTCCATCGGGTGATGTTGGCTCTCTGGGCCATTGGCGTTGGGTTACTGGCCATTGCCTGTGGCCCAGAGGTTGAGCTGGGCTCAGTAAGTGGTGGCGATCTCCTGGACTCCTCGAACACACTGAGCCTGGCCCGGAGAGGCCAGAGATAGGCGGCGTGGTCAGTAGATCGGGCAGGACTTGGATGCGAGCGCCCTTCCTCCTGCTCATTGCTACGGCAGCGGTGAAACAGAGCATGAGGCCGCACCCCTAGAACTGGCGATAGGTTTCGGAGCAAACTGTGATGTTTGTATGATTTGTATTGCGGTAGCACCTAGGAATCCCGGCCACAGGAGCCTCTGTGCTAGGTGCTGTACAAACACGGCCATGCCTTGCCACAACGTACCGTACCTGATCTAGCCATCACAAAACACCCCCTTGGCATGAATTGGGGCATTTCACCCTTGTCTCTGAGCTGCTGTTTTGGGCTCTCAGCAGATTTGGGCAGGCGGCCCTGCTTTGTTCTGCTCAGACATGGTCTGAACACTGTCTTGCTCTGCAGGAGCAATGTGCCTCTTTTCTTCCAGTAAAAGAGAAGATCTCAGAGCACAGGGTAGGAGGCCGAAAGCTGGCTCAGGCCAACCCCCCGGCTCTTTCCTCCACAGCAGTGTGGCCTGGCCCCCCTGAGGCTATTGCTGCTGCTATGATTTTTCTGTGGGTAGCACCAGCGGCCCCTGCTGTGATCAAGGACTGAGTGTGCCTGGAGCTGCACACACACAGACAGAGGCACAATTCCTGTCCCAGAGGGCCTGCAGTCTAGACCTGAACTGTGCCTCAGGGAACCACACGCGTCCTGTGACAGAGTTCTGAGACAATGGCAGAGTATCTGCTCTTGTTCCCAGCGAGCCTTGTGAAATATTCCCAGCCCTGCCCGATTCCTGCTGTCGCGGAGAGCGCCTGCCCCTTCCCGGGGAATTCTCCAAACCCCCCTGGATCTGGCTCCGGCAGGTTCTGGCTGCCGCTCCAGTGCCTGTACCTGCATAATTCTTCCTTGCCCCCAGGAGCAGCTCAATTTGCACGAGGCAGGCGTTAATTCTGTCGTTAACTAAGCGAAGGGTTCCTGGCCAGGGAGTGCAGGGCGCTCTCAGCAAACAGGGAGGTTTTACCAGGGCATTCTCTGTCCGGGGCCGCACTCCGAGGGGGCGTGCTTTGAGCGGTGCCTGTTTTGGGCTGGGAGATGGGGCTGTAAATGTCTCCAGCGGGGTCTGGAACAGGTGACGGGATTCTGAGCTGGGGTGTGTACGCAAAGGGCCTTTTTAACTTAACATTAAGCCAATAACAATTCCTACACTTGCGCGTCTGGACCTTCCTCTCTAGTGCTAATGAAGCAGGGTCTGGCCTCTAACCTTCCAGCATCTCAGACTTTTCCTTGCCTCCCTGGGTAACTTTAGGCATGTCTCTTTGGCACTCCGTGCCTCAGTTTCCCTCTCTGTACAATAGGGGTACGGCTCCTTTGTCTGGCAGTGAGACCCAGTGCCCTGGGCTCTGTTCCCCGCTCTGCCACTGGCCTCCTGGGTGACCGTAGCAAGTTGTGTCCCTGTTCTTTGCCTCAGTTTCCCCATCTGTACAATGGGGATTATGATATTCACCCCCCCACCCCTTTGTACAGTACTCTTCCCAGAGTCCCCATGTCCCCATTTTACAGAGGGTCCAAAGCGTAGCTTGAGGCAGCGGACAGGGACTAGAACACTAAAAAATAAAGCTCTCCCTCGCAGAGGGATTGGGAAACTGCACACCCTGCGGTGCGAAACGTGTGTTCAGCCCCGGTGCTCGGGCGAGGGAAGGTCAGGGCAGGTGAGTGCCCCGATCGTCCATTCACTCTCCAGACCCGTTGGTTCAGGTCTCGGTGTCTTCCCGGAGACCATGGCAGCTGGGCCCAGGTTGCGGTGCTAGTCAGCTGGTGGATTTCAGCCCCATTGGGGGTCAGACCAGCCCCGCCCACAGCACCCCTCCCCGGTTCGTTTCGGCGGCTCAGCTGTGAAATGCTCCCAGCTCAGGTCCGGCTGCCCTGCATCGCCCAGCCCTCCCCACCCGTTCTGTGCTGCAGGGCTGAGGGGGCAGTCCGGCGGACGGTGTGCCCAGCGGGCTCAGCCCTGGAGGCGCTGTGGGTCCCTGTGGAGCAGACCCTGCCTAGCAGGTACCAGCCGCTTGGACTTTCTCAGAGAAACTCATCTAAAATGGGACTTGGAGTGAGCCAGGAAGAGTAGAAAGGGCTACTCAGCACTCCCTCGCTTCGCCTCGCCCTCCGCCCGGCCAGCCGAGGCCGTCCCCTCGCACCGCAGTCCTGCTCTGGGGACCCTTTTCTCCTCTGGTCCAGTCACGGGCTCCTCACGCTGCTCTGCCGATGCCCCTCGGGGCGGGGAGCGTGCTGGATGAGGCTACACAGCCTGCTCGTTTCCAGAGCAGACAACCGGGGCTGCGCGGGGTTCTGGCCGCCTGCTGTCCCCGGGAGTGCCGCCCCTGGGTGGCCTGAACCCTCCCACTGTGGTGCAGCGGGCACCGCATCCCTCCCCCTGGCCAGCGTGCGGGGCAGAGGGGCCGGTGCCTGTGCAGCTGGGGAACTCTTGCTCCTCAGGCCCGAGATGGGGGGTCTGTAATGAGTCCCCAAAATGTTCTTCCTTTAGCCAGATGGCGAGAGCCCTGAGTGCGGGAAGAGCCGGTTTCTGTTTCTGTTCTGTGCGGGGCGTGGCCAGCGACATGCTTAGCGGGGAAGCTCAGTGTGGGACAGCCTGGGGGGTGCGGAAGAGCCAGTTCTGTCCCAGTTTCACAGGAGACCCACTTGGGCCTCTAATGAGACTCATTTGAGAGTTAGGAAGGCAAGGCTGTGTCAGCGAAGGACGCTGGCTTTAGAACTGCCCCCACTCCCCTAATGAGAAACCACTGAGAGGAGCAGAGAAGGGGCTCACGACCGACTGGAGAAACTCCACTGCAATTTAACTGGTTTCCTTTTCCCCGGGCTCCCTGACAAGCCCCCCTCCCCACCCCGGCCGGGCAGGAATTCATAAGAATAAGATAATTAGGATGTCTCAAAGCTGCGACCCTCAGCGGAGTCCTTGGATTAATCTGGTTTTTCCCTTAAAGACATCTGTGACTACAATCTTTGTTTCTCTCCTTCCCCCCCTTGTCTGTCTCTCTATCTCCTGTCAAACCCTTGCAGACGTAAATGACAGAGAAATCAGGAGGCGAGATCAATGCAGGCCAAATTAGCACTTGGAGATAGACTGTGCTGGAGATGTCAGAGCCTGACCCCTGTTGATCTGTCAGCCTCCGCCAGCGATATTATGCAAATCGCATCCATCTGGCAGAGCCCCCCTCAAGGAGCAGTGGGGCAGGGGGGTTGGCAGGGAAGGTAAGGCGACGCACTGGGTTCATTTGTACTCCTGGGTGGATTAAGATCCAAACTCCAGAGGAGAGAGAACCAAACTTCATTTTGCTTTTATTTTATTCCTCGTTCCCTTCACAAAGCAGCGTCCCCCCAGAAAACTCCCCTTCACGCTCTCATTTCCGCACTATTCTCAAGTCATTACCGCTGGCGGCAGTTTGTGAGGCGAAGCAAAGTTGGAGAAGGAAAGCGACCTAGCCCCCCACCCCCCCCAAAAAAGCCAGCCGCTTAAAAGGCGGCTGTAATGGGCCCACGGATAATAGGAATCTCAAATTACGGTGATCGCCTTGTTAAGAAGTTTGAAAATACTGCCAGATTGTCCTTAATGAGAGAAATATGGCTGTTAGTTAGTGAAGGAGGAGGGAATGAACCTTGTTTCAAGATCTGTAGCTCGGGCATCAAAGAGGTACTGGCTGTTTCATTTCGAAATCTTGCTCCTCTGCCTGATATTAAAAATAGTTGTTAAAGGCTTTGACTTGCAGGATGTTTCCCTTTGGCTTCCGGCTCTGCCCCCACCATCCCCAAAAGGCTTGGCTGGGGGACAACTTCTCCTCAGGGAGAAGAAAGTTTCCAGGGGTGTGGTGGCTGGGGAGGAATGCTGCTGCAAAGAGGTTGTTGCGTAGGAGAGGGAAGGACGTCTCCCGGTTGTAAAGCGCACGTGCTGCTACGTGGGGCTGCAGTCACCTTCTGCACAGGCCGTGCCCTTTGGAGCTGGCTGCCCATTTAGGATCAGCCCTGCGTGTCCGGGCACTCCCCAGCCTGGCCTTTGTGGGTAGAGATGCACAGTGGTTGCCCCATCCTTGTTCCTCGTTCCCCAGCTGCGGTGTGGGAACACCTGACGCCCGCTATCGCTGTGACGCCATCCGTTCTGTGTCTCCTGTGAGCCCTCCCTTTATGGTAGGACCTACCGCAAACATGGCTGCATTTGTCTTTTCAGTACCTAGCTGCTGGGAGAGGCAGGTGCCATCGTGCGGGAGGAAAAGCCAGCTTCTAAGGGCCGTGCAGAGAGGCAGAGCCCAGCCTTGGCAGCAGCCAGGCTGCTGACAGCACCTGTCTTCTGCTCCCCGTGACCCACGCCTTGTCACCTCGTACTGCGCTGGCGTTCCGCTCCTTAGTCGGAGCCGGCGCCTCTCTCCTCTGCATTAATTGGTTTAAGCATGGCTGCCCTGGGCGCTGGATGGCCTGGGGGAGATAATGAACTTTCAGTGTGGGAAGAGTTGATGGAATTCAGTGGAGGGAGCACAGGACCTGACATGCCGGGGGGGGGGGGGAATGAGCCCCTCCGCACGTTGATCTGTGTCACATCTCTGCCCCTGTGCGCCTACAGGATAAAATCCCAGCAAGGGGCGTGAAGGATCTGCCATCCCCCGTGCTGATTCTCTGTGGAGCTGCAGTACCATTGGGCTGGTTTGCTCAAGCCCCTTCCATTCTCCACGTGGGTGCTGGTGCCTCCTGCCCAGCTTGTTCCCAGGCCACTGGCTTGTCCCTTGCTCTTTTCCCCACGGGCCACGCAAGTCTGGCTGGAGTGAGACAGGCCCAGAGAGGACACCCCCGGCGCAGAACTGGGGGTAAGACTCACTGGGTGAGTCACATTGCAGCTCTGTGCCTTAGTGGAGTGGAAATAAAGATAGGGATAAAAAATATAAAGATAGGAAATAAAGACAGCCATAAAGATAAATAAAGGAGCACAGGAATTGCCAGACAGGATCAGAAGTGAGATCCACGCTGCCCTGTAGCCTGCCACGGAGGAAGATGAGGGAGCCCACAGTAGCAGATGGGGAATAGTCTGCCACCCACATTGCTCCTTCTGGCCCTGATCCCTCGTCAAGATGGTTTTAAAAAAAGAACGGTTCAAGGTGTGCAAAACCCGCGCTGTAGTGAGTCTGACAAAGCTCAGGCGATCGGGTTTATCTGAGATGGGGTAAGAGGTGGCCTGACCCACACTCTGCAAGGAGAGCCCCGATAGCGGAGGGCTGTGGAATCTACCATTAAAAGACAACTGGAGATCCAGTGACCGGGTACTGAAACGCCGCTCATTCAGACTGGAACTTGGGGCCCACGGGACCAGCTCTGCTAGGGGAGTGATGGACTCTCCTGTCTGTAACACTGGGTGTCTTTCTAAAACACCCGCTCTGGCCCTGACACAGCTGGTGGGTCCTTGCCGGAGTTGTGGGCTGAGATTCTTAGCTGTGTTACACCTCTGGACTCAGACTGGCTGGTCATAATGGTCCCTTCCAGCCCGAACAGCTAGCCCTGAAGGGTGTGGTTTCCGTCCCTACCAGTTCTCTGCTACCATCAACTTCTCTAAGGCTGGATATTCCTGTTATCCAGATAAACCTCCAATCCCACGGAATGTCACTAAGCTCTTAGCCCTAAAGGAATCATGTAGCAGTGAGTTCCACAGGTAATTACATGTTGGGGGAGGTATTTCTCTGGATCAGTTCTGAATATGCCACCTTTCAGTTTCTATGAGACACGCGCACCTCCAGGGACTGCGAGGGATCATTCATCAATGCTTCTAACGTGCTAGATCTCCCGTGGGGCATGCGAGGTCGAGGCAGTGGTGAGCAGCTCCGGCTCTCTAAAGAACCAGAAGCCTTACGCAATCCGTTCTCTAGTCCGAGGAGAGAAGGGCACGTTCTTGGCAAGCCATCGCTGTACAGAGTGGAGTGCTCCAACGTACTCAAATGGCTCGGGGCTGGCCCAAGAGAAACCCCTGCGTCCCCAGAACAGCACTGCTGTGGCCGTTCTGTCCCGGTTAACATCCACCACACTGACTTTTGAGCAGCCCCCTACGGCAGCCATAGCCGGATTGAAGGGGTCTGTCTGTGCGTGGTACGGCTCTAGTTAAAGTGGCCCCTCCGTGGCCTGCATTGGAACCGGCTCTTAAATCACCAGGCAGAATGAATGTTGCTAGTTATTAGCACCAGTGCTGCCGACGGCTCGGGTGGAAAGCAGGGCTCTGCGGAGCTGGGCTCTGCGCAGACACACAGCGAGGACCTCCTCTGTCCTGCGGTGTCCGGGCAGCGGCAGTTGGGTGTAGATCCCCTCACTCCAGGCCTGCGGTCAAGCGTGGCAGCCTGACGCCGGCTGGGCGGAGCCACGCTGTTCATGGCCTCAGTGGAGGGGCTGGGCCCAGAGATCCTCTAACCAAAGCTGATGACTGTTTGCGTCAGGAGGTTCCAGCCGACCGTGGGCAGCTCCTGTGGTTCGTGGCGCTGCCGAGGGCCCACGAAGAGCAGCAGTGAGCATTGGCAGGTTGATGCCTCCCAGGTGTCCGTTCCCAGGCTGCGCCCTCCGTGCTGTGGGTGTCGGGAGCGGGCTGGAATGCATGGCCCTCTGTGTCCCCAGCACCACTGTCAGGCTGGCGAAGCCTCTTCCCTGGCCACGCGCTCTGCGGCTGCCATGGAGTCCTCCTCTTGGCAAGCTGTACACGCTGCGCTCCTGGCCCTGGCACCAAGCCGGGCTGGTGAACAGCTCCGTGCGCCTTCTTAGCGACGCCCAAGTGCATTTGTGCCATCTGTGCTCGAAGCGGCCTGCCAACATCCCCACAGCCTCACGCCTCCCAGCAAAGCCATCTGACTTAGCAGAATTCACAGCGACAGCGCGACCCTGGCCGAGACACACTCCCCAGAGCCATCGGCAGTGCCCGTTCTCTGGGCTGGAAGTGGGAACCAGCAGCTCTGCAGGCAGATTAGCGCTTTGTTAACGTGTTGTCCACAACTGCTGGGCTCTGAAAACCGAGGGAGCAGGACCTGCACCCACAGGAGAGGAAAGCAAACGTGGAGCTGAAATCTTTTCACTGAACAACCAGGACTCCTCCAGCTTCAGAGACAATCAGCTGTCTGAAATCTTCGCTCAGTGGTGCCCAGCGTGGGGGCCGTGGATCACTAGTGGGACGCGTGGGATTGGGGGCCTGCAGAGTGGGAAAGAAAGGCTGCTGCCTCCTTTACCATGCAGCTGAGTTTAAAAGCCGGGCTCCGAGCACCAAATTGGGGGCTGTATTCAAACCCCGCTCAAGTCTCGTGCTGTAACCCCCGCTAGGAGCAGAGCAGTTTAGAAGCTGGGGAAGCCCTAGTGTGCACAAGTGAGATGTAGTTAGCAGGTTCAGGGTTTTTCCTGTCTTTACTATGGAAGACAGGGATCTTCTTGCCCCGAATTAGCTCCGGGGACGTAAACCCCAATGTGGACAAGATGCTCGGTGGTTTCTCGTGAATGAGTGGGGTCTGGAATGCAACACATGACACTACGCCCCACCGTGTATAGGGACCTTCCCTCATGGCACTTGGTTCCCTGCCTCCCCAGGGCTGTAGCCCATCCCCTGGGCTGCGTGTGAACCCCACCGGCAGAACGGGGAAGTGGGCACCACCATGCCCGTCTCCAGCAGCTTTACTCTGCAGTTCTTGAGGCCCTTAGAAACCCAGCTAACCCCAGCCCTCAGAGGAGCAGCCCCCGGTGCACGTGACAGCTGCGGTGTAACAGACTCGCTCCAGCTCGCACGGCGAGCCCGTGGACAAACCAGCCTCCAGTCTCTGAGCCCTTCCGCGCGGGCACTAGCCAGCCTGGCTCCCAGATGGGCCCGAGCCATCTGCCCCCAAGCCTGCCTTATTTCAGCTCCTGCTCCCTCTCCACTGACGGGAGCAAGTGAAAGCTCTGGTTGTGCTGCAGGGGGCTGAAAGCTGGGCAGCCTGGGGCTCTCCGCGGTAGCCCTGAAACCCTCCCCGTGCACTCCCTGCACCTCGCTCCCCACAAGCCAGGAGCACAGCAGAATGGGCTCCACACTGCTGCACAGAGCAGTCGCCTAATGAGAAGAATATGGCTGCTAGTTAGCAGAGGGGTGGGTCCTGCGGGCGAAAGCGAGGTAGTTAAACGGCGCTGATTGAAGGTGGAGGTGAAAGGGCAGCCCCATTAGGCTGGGTAGCATCAAGGGCCCCGTTTGATGTGGCACTTCTAAGCGCCCAGCCAATGTCAGTGGTTTCGTTGAGGTTTTTGTGGGCCCAAGACAGGAAGGATAAAATCTCTGGGAATGAGTTGTTACTATTATTATAAAGTGTGGGGTTTTTTCACCGCTTCGCCCCCTCCCTTTAACCATTTCCTGATCTTTATATTTTAAGCTTCTTCAAGGGACAGAACCAGGGCCCTGCCTTCCCCAGGAGAACTGCTCGGAGTTTTCTCCTGCGCCAGGGCCATGGTGTACGCACGCCACATCCGCTCAGTTCTCTGATTACAGATCAGGGGAGCAATTAGCGGTTCAGATTATGCCAGGGCAAACTCTTTGTCTCAGAAACACAGCTTACGAGTTGCAAAAGAACCTAATGGGCTGGTGCCGTCCCTGCTGGAATAGCTTGGGCCGAGAGGATTCCCTCCCGCTGCTCTGCCTGTTTACGGGGAAAGCTGTGCCCTCCCTGCCGTCCACGAAGTGGCTCCACGCAGTGGCAGCCTGGCCAAGACCCACATCTCGCAGAAACATGCGGCTTTGCTAGGTCAAGCGCCGAGTGCCCCACCCGGAGTAAAGCGAGAAGATGCCCTCCCCTCCCTCTCTGGTCTTCTAATCAGATTTGTAGCCAAAGCCCAGGGTCTCGGGTGCCTTTTGAGCCGAGTGACAATCTCCTTTATTTACTCTAATGGATCTCGGTTTGAAATGTTAATTCCTCCCTGCAGAAAATGTCTTTTCAGGATGAGTTGCCCATCAACGTGTTGAGCGCATCGATCTTCGTCAGCAGAAGTGGGGGCCTCGTTTCTGTCTCTCCCCCGCCTCCAGAGCACTCATGTCAGACAGAGACCGGTTGGCTATTTCCTTCCCCTTGCTGGGGAAAACAGACACTGGGAAGGGCAGTTCTTTGCGCAAGTGAGCCGGCTGCAGGAGCTCCCTGATGGAGCCTCGCTCTGGCATGGCCCGGTGCGGCGGGGGGGACAGGCGCCTGGCAGGCTGCATGGAATCACTGCCCCAGGTGCACCCTTTCCGCGTCCCAGGACTGACAGACCGTCTGTGCTGCACCGGGAGGAGGGTATGTGTTGCTGTGCTGGGAATGGCCTGCCTGGCCTTGATGTCCCTATCTGCAGGGAGGTCCCGCATCTTTTCCACATCACGTTCCTCTCCCACACTCTTCTCAAGTCCCTCGTTTCAGAGACGTGCGGTTGGGCTCATGGTTTCTGGGAGCAGTTCGGGTCCAAGGGCTGACCCTGCTGCGGCGCCCAGCGCTGTTTTCTAGAGACTGACTGGCCTTCCTCGCAGGTGGGCTGGCCCAGGTTTGGAGTAGGCTGACCAGACCAGGTCCTCGCCTCCTCTGCCCCCCTCAGGAGAGACCGGTGGGTCCAGGCCTGACATCTGAGGGGCTCCTTGCCCCACTTTTTTTATCCACATCTGCGCCTCAGCTGGGAGCTGCTGCTGCTTCTCTGGTGGCTGCTGGTGTGGCTGCGAGGACATGGTGCCTTTCCTGTTTGGTGCCTGGCTCTGCCTTGGTGCCGTTGGACTGTCTTTCCCCTGGGGGCTGTTCAGGGACCACGCAGGCAGGGCGCGTCTGAGTGGGACACGGCACCAACCTTCCCCTACGCCCAGGCGTGTCCTCCGAGGCATCCCCTGCACGGAGACGCAAGCTTAGAGCCGCCAGAGGCAGAGAGCAGTGTGCGGCTGGGCGCGGTGGATGGCCTCTCACCTGCGGCTCTCCCACACCGGTGATCCTTGTTAGGTGTGAGCTGCTCCCTCGGGAGGTGCCGCAGAGGGGACCCATTTCTCCTCCAGCGTACGGCGGAGCCTGGCGTGGCTCTGACTGGTGCAGCTGTCCCAGGCCTGCCTCAGCGTGGGGGGTGGTGCGGCTCAGATGCTTGAGGGTCTGATCCTGTGCGCCTTCCCTGTGCAGCTCCTGTGGTCTGGCTATGGAGTGGGGCCCGCGGTAGAGACTCAGAGAGAGACCCGGGCAGCGGGAGGGGTCAGCCCTGGATGTGGGGGATCCTCATGAAGGTGGCCACCTCCACTTCTGCCTTCCTTCATGCACGTGCTGGGGAGCAGAATGGCAGCCCACAGTGCTCAGGGAGTTTCCTGCCAGCATCCTTCCCAGGGGAAATTGAAGGACCCATTGATTTTGCTCGGGGCTGGTCCTCCAGGTTCGGGGCTATAACTGGCATGTGCCCGGGGGAAGATGCCTTCCCGTCCCATCCTCGCCCTTTTCAGCCGCTGCCCGCGGGCGGGTACGCAGACCTGCTCCAGTCCTATAGAAAGGGAAACAAGGACAACCCAGGGAATTACAGACCAGTCAGTTTAACCTCCGTGCCAGGAGAAGTAATGGAGCAGATAATTAAGGAATCAATTAGCAATCTATTCTCTAGAGGAGAATAAGGTGTCAAGTGAGAGTCAGCAGGGATTTGTCAAGAACAAATGGTGTCAAACCAACCTGATGGCTTTCTATGATGGGGTAACAAGCTGTGTGGATAGAGGGGAAGCGGTAGATGTGGTGTATCTAGACTTTTGTAAGGCTTTTGATACAGTCTCGCATCACCTTCTCATGAACAAACTAGAGAAGTACAACGTGGGTGGAGCTACTATAAGATGGTGCCAAACTGATTGGATAACGGCTCCCAGGGCGGAGTTATCAACGGTTCACAGTCACGCTGGAAGGACATAAGGAGCGGGGTGCCGCATGGCTCGGGTCTGGGTCTGGTTCTGTTCTATATTTTCATCAGTGATTTAGGTGATGGCGTAGAGAATACACGTATAAAGTTTGCGGATGATACCAAGCTGGGAGTGGTTGCGAATGCTTTGGAGGATAGGCTCACAATTCAAAGTGATCTGGACAGACAGATGAAATGGTCTGAGGTAAATAGGATGAAATTCAATAAAGACAAGGTCAGAGACAGAGTACTCCACTTAGGAAAGAACCATCCATTGCACACGAACAAAATGGGCAGTGACTGCCTAGGAAGGAGAGCTGCGGAAAGGGATCTGGGTGTCAGCTACCACAAGCTAAATATGAGTCAACAGTGTAACACTCATAAAAAAAGCAAACCCCATTCTGGGATGTGTTAACAGGACACGAGAAGTAAATCTTCCGCTCTGCCTCCAATCAGTTCTCGCCACACGTCCATCCCCCAGCGACCTGGGCATCTTCCCCACTGACAAGAAATAGTGTCCCAGGGCAGTTCTTGCTCCATCCCTGCCCCAGCGCCCCTGGGAACGTGGGTCTGGACTTGCTCAGCTGTGTTACATGTGGGCTACCCAGGAAAGCCAGGCTGGAGAAGAGATCTGGGCACTGGACCCTGCCAGGCAGGTGCGATGGTCTGTGGCCAGTCCTGGGCCAAGCCTGTGCTCTCCGCACAGCAGCCTGGCTATTGCAGATGGACAGCTCCCTGGCGGTGGTGCAGAGGGCGGGGGATATCTGTCCCTCCTGCCCCAGGTCCCTCACAGACAGAAGGTTCCCATGGGCATGGGGGGCGAGGGGCTGAGGTGCTCTCAGGACCCATGTTGTCTTGGAGCCCAGATGGCCAGTGGGGGGGGGACAATGAAAGCCAGACAGAAGTGTGAGCACCCTCCATCCCCCTGTCTGCACGGGGACTGGCAAGAAAGGCCCATCGCCACCATGCTGTGCTGGAGCCGCCAGCGCCTGATGCTGCAGCGGGGCACGGAGCCAGGCCATGGGGATGCACTCCCCAGCTGGCCCCACATTGACTCTGACCTCGGCTCTGGCCCTCCCTGTCTACACGGCAGAGGTAACGTCCCGTGGAGCTCTGAGCAGGTGAACTGCTACGTCCTGGCTGGGGCTGGGGCTGTCCTTCAGGCCACCACCCGTGGTGTCCATGGAGCCGGCCCCGCAGTCGCGTGCGGACGTGGCTCTGGTTTGTCAACGCCCCACTTGTCACATCAGCGGCTGCCGTGGCCTCCTGCCACCCGGGCTGCAATTAGGGCTTGATTGATTGTCCCTGAGCCGGGGTCTGCGGCGCAGCCTCACGCGAGGGGCGCTGCCTGCGCCGAGACAGCGCTGTGCGGTGTCTGTTTAACAACAATGCCTAATCTCCTTCGGTGGGGGGAGGGATTGGAGATAAATGTTAGCTCATTTCTTAAGTAATTAGTTACCTCCTCATCCCGGGTTGTAATTGTGAACAAGCTGTAATGTTTAATTAGTGTGTAAATGAAACCCCGATTTCATAATGGCTGCGGTGACAGCGCTAAGTGAGACGGGCATAGACGGCCGCCTTCTTTCAGCGGGGGATGAAGCTGTCGCCCGGCAAGCCAAGCATCTCTGGGAGAAAATGGAAATGATAAACGAAGTGAGGCTAATTAGCAAAATCATACAGGCCCCACTGATGGCTCTCATCAAGGGGAGGTAATGAAGCGGGCGGGCCGAGCTGAGAGGGGATTAATTGGAGCTGATTCCTGCACGCTGGGAAATGCAGGGAGAACAGCCAGCAACAGAGCACAAACTTTCTGCTGGGCGTTTCGCTTCCTGCCTGCCGCTGTGGGGCCCAGCTCTCCAATGTGAGCGGCTCCGAGTTGGGCCCCGGGCAGCGTCAGAGCCCCGGGCAGCTGGCGGGACCCATTGCAGTGGGCTGTGAGGGCTCCGGTGGGCAGGGCTGTCGCTCTCTGTGGGGTGGGCGGCGCCGGAGCAGTCGCTTGGCGGGGCGCTGAGGCTGGGTAGGGGTGGGAGGAAGAGTAGGGTGGGGTGCTCTGTGAGCCCAGCGCAGTGGGGTGTAGCTGGCAGCTCTCTCCCTTGCACTCCCTGAATCCGCCACACCTGGACCCTCAGCAGGCGCTCCTCCGCAGGCAGTGTGACGTGCCCTTCCCTCCAGGGCTGCTCCCCACAGCGGAGTGAGGGAGGGGGGAGCGGAGCCCCACGTGGAGCTAGAAGGACCCCACGCCTTGACTTCCCAGGGCCCCTGTGCAGGTGGGATTCGGAGCCCCGCATGCAGCAGCCCCCCCCCAGGACTCCCCATCTGAGCGGGCGGGGCGCTGCGACTGCAGCTGGGGGAATCCAGGACCACTGCGGGCTGAGCTGTCTCCATTGGAGCCTGGGAAGAAATGCCCTTTCGGCAGACACTGGCCCGGCCTCTGCTCATGCCCCATTATTCACTGACATTTCTGGGAGCGCTCACACCCTCCAACGCCCCGTGGCCTGGATCCCAGTCAGACTCAGCCCTCCGCGCCAGACGCGTTCTTCCCTGCTGGCTGCCCCCGTCCCAGGGGACACGTTCAGCACCAGAATAAACCTGCTGGGTTTGGTTTGCTTCATTTGTAGGGGCCGGAGCCTGACTGCTGGAGCAGGGCTTGTCTAGGGGCTATGGTGCAGGACTTGGGTGTGGGGGGCCTGGCTTCTGGTCCCAGCTCTGCCTCTCTGTGGCTCAGTTTCCCTACTGTACTGTGGCACTGATCTCTGGGTGCTGAGTGTCCGTAGAACCAGGTTTCCCTGGCATGTGGACAGGCGCGTTAAACTCCCGGACCCCCAACTCCTCCGCCCTCCTCCCCTGCTAAGTAATGAGAGTTTTCCCCAGGCCTCCGAGGCCTTTAAAGAGGAGCTGTGGAATATTATTTATTCAGTTGTTTACAGAAGCATTTGATCAGGAACAGTTCTTCACTGCCAGCCTGCTGTGTATTATTCATTGCAATAATCTCCACAGATTGTGATAAACTGTAACGGCGCTGGGGCAGCTCTCCCACTCCGCTGCTGCTGCGCCTGGCTCTAAAATATCGGCACTTGCGCTCATAAATCTCAATTTACACGTGTGCCTATTGCACGGGGAGTTATACTTAAACTAATGATTACTTCTGTGTCTTATTTTTCATGTTGCAACAGAGTAATAAATTTTTAAGAACAGGCCGGGCAGAGTGTTAGTGCAGCTTGGTGTGTTCCTTTCAGCGGGGAGCCGCTCGTGCGGGGGGCCGCTGGCAGCCGTGCTTAGCCCGCTCTGGGCAGGCCAAGCTGCAGGACCTACCTACTTCTGGGACGGGTTTGCAGACAGCGCTTCGAGGGAGGTCTGGACACACGGGGGACATGGCCTGGTGGGGACAGGGCACCACGCGAGCTGGCTCTGTTCCCTGCTCTGCTGCCAGCATGCTTTGTGGCCTTGCCGCAGGCATGTCCCGGCTCTGTGCCTCAGTTTCACCACTGGCAGATCACAGTCCTGACCCACCTGCCTGGTGGGTCTCTTTGCTGCGTTAGTTGTTGGCTCTAAAGCCCTTGGAGGCCCTGTGATGGACGGCACCAGAGAGGAGCAATGGGTGGTGGTTGTAATTTATGAAGCACTGAGAACGGTTAGCATCTGGATCCATCCCTGTGGGGAGGAGCCCCTTCCCACATCCCTGTCATCAGAACGGGCTTTCCCCGCAGGCATGGGGTGTCCCTGCTTCAACTGGCAATAGACATTTTGGAGCTGATGTGGCCTCGACACAGCAACTGCCCAGCGAGTCTCCTGGGAGTTTTCAGGTGTGAAGCGTGGTCCTGACTCCCAAGGGTGGGGGACAGAAACGCGATCTTCATAGCTGGGCCCAGATGCATGGTTCCTACGCGATTCTCGCCGCCCTGAGCTCTTGGGCGCTCGGCATCTGACGGATGCCTCCGTTCAGAGGCTTGACATGGTGATGCACAGGGAGCCTAGAGACAGAGGGATTTTCAAAGTGACCATTTAGAGCGGAATTGTAAATATCCGGCCCCTTGGCATAGTGAATTGCTGCCAATAAAAGCAGGCTCAGTGGGCTGAAATCCTGGCTTCCAGATTCCCTCGATAAGGAACTTGGGAGAGATTTCTCGCCCCACGGGGCTGAACCCAGGACCCCATGATCCGTTCCCCCCCACACCTCTTAGCTTTCCCCTCCGGGGTCTGCTGACGTGGCCTCCCTCTCTCCAGCTCATTTCACCCTGATTTGAACTCTGTCGAATGACTGACTCCCGTCCCAGGTCACGGCGCAGGCAGAGCAGGGCGTTATGGCATCATGGACGGAGGAAACAAAGGATGCCGGCCAGGCTCACAGGAGAGGGAACTCCATACTGGGAAGCTGCAACTCTGGAGAGGATTCAGGGCGCATGGGGAATGCTCCTGTGAGCTTACAGAGTGGCCAGAAGAGCAAAGGGGAAGCTGGGATGTGTAAGCAGGGAAGTCGAGTAGGAGAGAGAGGTTATTTTACCCTCGGCATTAGGCACTGGTGAGACCGCTGCTGAAATCGAGTCCAGAATTCAAGAAGGATGCTGGTAAATTGGAGAGTGGTCAGAGAAGAGCCATGAGACTGATGAAAACCTGCCATCTAGTGAGAGACGGGGAGCTTGATTTTCTAGTAGCTAAGAGAGGGAGAAAGGGTGACCTGGTGGCAGAGTGTTGGGGAACAAATATTTACCAGTGGATCGTGCAGTCCAGCAGAGGAGGCCTAAATCCAATGGCCGGGAGTTGAAGCTAGCCAACCTGAAACTGGAAATAAGGCGTAAAGGTGTGGCAGGTCTGGTGGAGTCGCCATCATGGGCAATTCTCAAGTCACAGCTGGATGTTTCTCTTGCCTGTCTGCTCTGGTTGTTACCGGGGGGCCGTTCTCTGGCTGTGTCACACAGGAGGGGAGCCTTGATGGTTACAAGGGCCTTTCTGGCTTCAGACTATAGGAGCCACATCAGCTCAGAGATGTTGCATCTAGAAGGACCATCGTGCCCACCTCGCCTGACCTCCTGCAGGAACAAAGAGGTGTAAGCTCAAGAGCTGACCCGGGATAAACCAACCAGGAGTAAATTGAGGGTGGAAAGAGGAGACGGATTGTAATCCTCCATGGAGTGTGGCTCTGGACCAGCCTCTCCATAGAGTAAATGGGGCAAACAACTGAACCGGCGTTAGGCTGGACCTTGCTGTCTTTGTGGTTGGGCTCGTGGGGTGGGGCTGGAGGTCCCACAGAAGGTCGCTTCCAGTCCCGTCGTGTTCCCGGGGAGTAGAGGACTGGCCCCGGGATTCCCACGTCGAGCCCATCGCTTCTCACAGAGCTTGGGTGCGTCCTGCCAAAAGACGTTACACCCTTGCTTTACTGGCTTCGAGTGCGGGCTGAGCGGTTCCAGTGCTTAGCTCCCCTCACCGTCCCCATCTTCTGCCTCTGGTTTCCACCACTGGTTGCCGTTCTGCCTTTGCTAGCTTACGGAGCCCTCCCTCCGTGTCGTCAGCCTCCGCTAGCTTACGGAGCTCTCCCTCCGTGTCATCGGCCTCGCTCAGCCTCCGCTAGCTTATGGAGCCCTCCCTCCGTGTCGTCAGCCTCGCTCAGCCTCCGCTAGCTTACAGAGCTCTCCCTCCGTGTCGTCGGCCTCGCTCAGCCTCCGCTAGCTTACGGAGCCCTCCCTCCGTGTCGTCAGCCTCGCTCAGCCTCCTCTAGCTTACGGAGCTCTCCCTCCGTGTCATCAGCCTCCGCTAGCTTACAGAGCTCTCCCTCCGTGTCATCAGCCTCCCTCAGCCTCCGCTAGCTTACGGAGCCCTCCCTCCGTGTCGTCGGCCTCTCTCAGCCTCCGCTAGCTTACGGAGCTCTCCCTCCGTGTCGTCAGCCTCTCTCAGCCTCCGCTAGCTTACGGAGCCCTCCCTCCGTGTCGTTGGCCTCGCTCAGCCTCCGCTAGCTTACAGAGCTCTCCCTCCGTGTCGTCAGCCTCGCTCGGCCTCCTTAGTAAATCATAGATCAGTGGGGAAGTGGACACGGCGGGGCTCCTGTCGCTTCGTAAGGCACAGCGTGGGAGGCAGGAAGCATGGGTGCTAGATCCCAGCAGCCGTGGCATGGGGAGCAGAGTGGTGCTGGGAATCTCACGGACACCACCTAACGCACACAGCCCGTCTGGCCTCCAGGCTCCTCCATGTGGATTGCACTGGGATACTGTCCTCAGCGGCTGCGGCCTCTGGAGTCTGTGTGCTTCTGGTACTTGGCAACGTTGAAGTGCGTGTGCTTGTGCACGCGTGTGACTACACGGGCTGGGCTGTTCATGCGACAGCTGCCGTCTGTCAAAGAAAATCCGTTCTGCTCATCTGCCAGTTGCTACCCTCGCTGCTGAAAGAGGTTCCCCTTCAGAGATTGCCCAGGCAGAAATCGGGTGCTGCGAAGCTCTGTCTGGCTGTACAGACTAGGGAGGGCTGCGACGTCCTGTGCGGCAACTGGTCGGTCCGTGCATGTTAAAAGAGGCTCTCGAACCGGCCTATGGTGCAGGATCTTCATTTCCCCTTGGTTAGAACAGGGGGGAATTGCTCAGAGTTTTCTGAGCTGTTTGACAGCAAGGTCTGCAGGGGAGAAGGTCAAAGAAGAAAATTGGAGCTGAATCGAAATCGATGACAGAGGGAGAGATGAGAGAACGGCCTGACTTAATTGCAATGGGTGGAGGGGCTGGGGGCCCATGACCCTCCCCGTGGAGAACGCCGCTCACATCGTCCGTTCCTATTGTGAAACCACTGCAGTGTTTGGGTTGATGACAGGGCGCAGGGCACGCTGCAGGTCAGGATTGGGGCCTGGGGCCAGTTCCAGGGCCGGTGTAGCAGAGGGATCAGGACTAAGGTGCATTGGCAGAGCTGTGGGAGAGATGCCAGCTGGCCACGCAGGGTCAGAGCCGGGGTCTATCTAGCCCCGTGTCCTTCCTCTGACCATGGCCAGTGCCAGCTGCTTCCAAGGGAATGAACAGAACAGGTCGCTGCACGTGATTTACGCCCTTGCTCCTTTCGGCTCTGGAGCACTAAACCGCACCAAGTGCTGTATCGAAAGCCGTGTTAAAAGAACAGTGTCAGGGTTGTAAAGACAAGCCCAGAAAGCCCAGAGTTAGGTTTATCTGACACCCTTAAATTCAGACCCCTTGTGTGTCTGCATTGGCATAGAGTCACTAATGACAGCCACGTAGTGTGTTTGCCACGGGAGCCCCCCTCGCTCTGTGTGCAGTCTCAGAAGTGTTGGCGGTGCACTGTTCAAACGCTGCTCTGACGGCAGAATTGCTCATTTCCTTGCGGGCTTTGAAGTGGCACTCATCCCTGTAGTATCTTGGGACTTCACAGACACTAATGAGTTCATTGTCACAACACCCTGTGAGGCGAGGGGGCGTTATTACCCCCATTTTACAGGTGGGAAACTGAGGCACAGAAAAATTAAGGTCAAAAGCATCCACTAAGTCTGGGTGCCCAATCTGAAATGCTTAGGATTTTTCAGAGCACTTGGCATTAGAGAGCATGGTGTCTGTTTAAAACACAGCCCCGCTGAGCGCACCCTGCACTTCTGCAAATCAGAGCCGGGCCCCAGAAAATGAGGAGCCAACAGCCAGGGAGCAGCTGTGGAAGTCGGGGTGAAGTGACTTGCCCAGCACCTCACAGGAAGTCTGTGGCAGAGGCAGGGAAAACTCCAGCTCCCCTAACCAGCAACGCCTTTCTTCTCCTGCAGCCCCTGCCTCGTTCACCGCACACCTCCCAGCTCTGGCAATAAATGAGGCAGGGTCCTACTGACAGCAGCCGCCTTGTCTGCACAGCACTGGTTGATCCCAGGGCACAGCCGGCCTGTCACTGAATGAGGGAGGGGGCTGTAGAAAAGCAGTATGGGATCCTGTGAAGACCAGATCCTAATTGGTATGTGCAGGAGGCCAAATTAGGGCTGAAGAAGCAGGCTGAATTCGCATTTCTTAATTTTTGCGAACTTCTCAGTGTCTGCAGCGTGTTTACTGTGCATCGTTTTCTAGATTTCTTTAAAAAAAACCTGAAAAACCAGAAATCCCGTCCGCATCTTGACACCCTGGGGGGCACGAGCTGGAACCTTTCTGTCCCCTGCATGGACGTCTGTCACTTCGCAGCTGGTACTGTAGTAGGATGTCGTCCTCTGGGGACCAGCGTTAGAGGGGGTGGGTGCAAGGCTTTGCCAGTGTGCTGCGGCAGAGGAATGGCGAGACTCAGGGATCTTGGATTCGATTCCAGCGTGCGTTAGTGGCCACAGACCCTTCTGCCCACACCTGACCCTTGCCCTTCCCCTCAACCCATCCCTCCCAGCCCGGGCTCTCCCCACCTGTAGGGGGCATTACAGCTTCTCAGGGAAAAGGGCACCAGAATTTAAGATGGGCCAAATGTATTTCTTATTAGCCTCATTCTTAGAAACAACTCTCCCGTTTCGGCTTAAATAAATAACGTGTCTGGAGCTGAGGCAGCCCCGTGCCTGGAAAATTTCAGCCTGAACTGTTAGTTTGGCAAAGTTATAAGCTTCTGAAAACAGGGTCTTGGAATGGAAAGTGTTACACCACCTTGGGAATAGGCAGGAGTGGCCACACACTGGACTGGGGCCGTGTACATTTTCAGGTGCCCGTCCTGTGCTCCTTTCAACGTTGGTGTGCGTCACGGCACGTTGCACTCACGAGTGTGGCTGAAAGGTGGTAGGAAAGGTGTGGTTTGGCTGGCCTGGCACCGCCGTCCCCTCAGTCACTGACTCCTGCAGTGCCGGCTTTACACAAAGACCCGGGGCAGGTTTGGTGCTGCAGAAATGTGCTCATTACGCTGGGAACCTGCGTTTGACCTCCCAGCGATGGAGTGATGGATACAAGTAATTTGGAAGCTGTGGCTGCCAGCAGGACGCTCCATTTGGAGAGAAACCCGGCGTCTGAGGAGTGTAAACAATGGAAAGAAACAAGGGAGAGGAGGTGAAGGCACTGTCCTGTGTCTCACACAGCGCAACGCAGAACAGAACGCTCACTTCTGCTCTCGGCTCAGTAACTGAACAGCTCGGTGCAGGAATAAGAAACCGTTTGTCACTTAGGTAGACGTAGCCGGACAGCGTGCTGTTCAACGTCACAGTGCAGTACCAAGGAAGGCCAGTGTCCTCAGCCTCCTTTCCTGGAGGGGAAACTGAGGCACCAAGCCAGGACGCAGAGTAGCGAAGGGCCCTCAGAGCCAGGGGTGGAACCTGATCTCCCGAGTCCCAGGGCAGGACCCCCAGGGCAGCCTTTCTCCCCACGTTCATGGAGCCACACAGTCACTCCAGAGTGAGTGACCCCAAGTCCTTCATCAGATAGAGCATTCGGCTTCTGTAGGTGCAAGCCCTGCCGTTGGAGCCGGGACTGCTCCATTCCTGCCCCGGAGCGGACAGGCTCAGCAACACAGCCTCCCTCTGTGGAGGGACGTGTCGCTCGCATCTCCCCGTCTGGCATCCCTGGCTCTCATGTGGTTGGCCAGCCTCCTGCTGCACAGCCGAGAAACCTGCTGTCCTGCCCCGCCAATGAGCTCCCAAACCCAGCCCCACTCTTCTGGGCGCCCCCTCCCTGCCAGCTCAGAGCCACGATCACCTTGTCCAGAGTCCTGGGGCTGGCCCGGTACAGTGCAGAACCCTTGACCCATCTCAGTATTTGCCCTGACCCCCGCCCCCGGCTCCAGGGCTGTCGCTTCTTTGCTCATTGGTAGCGGATTCAGCCAGGCCCAGGAGGACCCAGGGAAGCTGCTCTGAGAAACGTCCGGACTAGCTCTGGGGCTCCTGGCCGTGTGAGGAGGGGAGCGTGGAGCCCTTTGTCTGAGGACCGTTCTGCGACAGCCCGCGTTGCGTAGCAGTGTCCGGATCCATTCGCAGAGGCCGCCTTGTCCTGCTCTTTGGGGACAGGCTAGGGAGGAGTTTGACCTCTGTGTCCTCCTCTGGGGAGGAAGCTGATCTCTTCGCCGTCCTTTTCGCTCAGTGCCATTGTAACCGGCACCTCACAACGCTGGCAGACCAAGTGGGGCACCTGTCTTTCTGCCAAGGCGCCGCGTTCCTGAGAGATGGTGGGGGACCAGGCTTCAAAACAGGAAGTGGCTTGGCTGGGAAAATGTCCTAATTCTTTATAGTGGGAACCCCTTGGCCTCCTGGCTCATGGCCGGGCCAACACTGCACAGTGACGGGGCTGTGGGAGGGCGAGCAGTGGCTGAATTACACACGCATGGTGAGCTCCAAGGAGTTCCCATGCCCGTTGGGCCCCACTCTGGGGTGTGCAGGGCCCCCAAGGCCCCGAAGGAGACTTGGGCTTGCTGTGCTTTCTGCTCTCTGCAGCCCCTGCCCCACGGACAGGCAGGGCCCATGGCAGGAAATGGCAGCGGCTGGTCACTCTTCCAGGCCATTGCTAGGGCCTCAGTGGGGGCTGGCCCTGGAGCATCTCCTGGGTGCGGGGCTCTGTCCGGTGACCCCTGCTGTCTCCACCAGTCTCACTCGCCTGTCCCATGTTGTGGCTCTGTGCCTCCGAGATCGGTCGTTCCTGCACGTGGGAAGCCATCCTTGCTCAAGCCCCAGTATTTCGGCTGTTGAAATAATGGGGGTTTAAATACTGGCAGCGATGAAGGTCTCATTGTGAGCCAATCCCATCACGATTTCATTTCCGAGACACTTGGCCTGTGTGTGCGAGAAGGGCCAGCTTCCTGCATCTCTCTGTCCGTCTGTCCAGCCGAGCAAACCGTTCTGGGGGGAAATGATCTGATTTCCTGGCTTTGTGCGTCGCGTTTCTTCCCGGATGAATTCCTGAAAAGTGGGAGTGAGACTGGGCCTGCAGGATCTCTGCGTGTCGCCGCCTCAGCTGGCACCGCGGCCGCTCGCCATTGACGTGCCAAAGCCAACTGGGGACCAAGAGACGCAGCGCCCGTTGGCGCCCAGCTGTGTGTCTGACGCCCCACCTGAGCCTTGAAACCTCCCTCTGCCTGCGCGTGGAGAGCGTGTGCAGGGAAGTCTGTGTGCACGCCGCCTACTGAGTACGTGCAAGATCCAGTCCGTTGCCAGGCTGAGCTGTAATGCCAACCCCAACCAGCTCAATCGCTTGCTGGCCAGACCCGAGCGTGGCCAGGAGAGCCGTTCGTTCCAGGAAGGTCTGTGTTGTGTCCAAACCACGTGGCCGCCTTGCTCCAGCTCTCGGGCAGCCGGAGTGAGTCTACGTGGCTGTGAGCTGTGCCACGTGCCCACCTGTTGTGCCTGGATGTTAAAGACCCAGGGGCACCTTTGCAGTGGTGAATACGCCTGTGTCTAACCTGCCCCATCCCTCCTCCTGGACCACTCCAGAGCCGTGGTGCCGTCTGGCTGAAATCCACCCCGGGCATAAACAGTGCTGTGGTGCACAGGCCTTGTCCCAGGCCACCTGCCCGGGTGGGAATGTCCATCTGTGCAGCCTTTGGGCTGTGGAAAGTCCCGTCCTTCTCCTGTCAGCCATTCGACTGAGCACCCTGCCCACGCAGGGGCGTGAAAACGTGAGCCCCTCTGAATTCCCAGCAGCCTCCAGCCCCAGGGCATCTGGTGTTAGCAGCTCAAATCGAGAGCATGCGTGTTCTCCCCAACAGCCATGTTACCGAAAACGGTGTAATCTCCACTCCGGGGCCGGCCACGGCTCTCCTTTCCTCTGGTACCCCAGCCTCCTCTCTCAAAGCGCCTCCGCCCGCACAGCCAGCCACACACTGCTCATTAGCCTGGGAGCCGGGGCGAGGTGGGGGAAGGCCCCAGCACACTGCGACCCATACACGCGGCTCTACGTTAGCCGTGCTCTGCATTCCTTGTGCAGGGTAGGACTCCCATTGCCCAGCCCCGCATCCCCTCTCTCCACTCATTCCCCTCCCTAGCAGAGTGAACAGGGTTCCCGGAGCTCCATGTGGGCCCCAAGAGGAGCTAGATCCTGCACGCCCCACAGCAAGGGACACCTCGTGCAGGGCCCTGGCCTGGAAACAAAGCCGTACAAGCTCCGCCGTCCGTAAATCAAAGGTGTGGTGAGAGCCCGCACTGCCTTCCCCACGAGGCCGCCACGGGCTGGGGCAGGCGTCCCCAGGTCCCCAAGGGCCAGGACGCTGGGGGCTCACTGACATGTGGGGCCCGTGGGCACCGGGGCGTGGCCGGGATGGGGGTTGCTCTGATGGGTATCGCTAGGAGCAGGCCCCGCTGTGCGAGATGCTATGCCGATAGCTTGGCGCTAGACAGTGCCCGTGGGCAGACCCCAGCTCCTGCCCCAGCCGCTCCAGTGCCCCACACGACAGGGCTGCTGCGCTTCACTGCTGGGGGTCCGGCTGCTGGTTGGGGGCTGCGTCTGAGACCACGCGTTGTCAGCAGCACCTTGGGACCGTCCGGCTCCTGAAAACATGTTAGCATGGCTCTGTGGACGGGGCTGAGGCTGTGCCCACAGCCGGCCAGCCCCACAGTGGGGACCGGCTGCTTCCACCCGCCCCAGCCCTGCCTGCCCCCCTTTACTGACTTGTTGGTTGGAGAAGCGGAGGACGGCCGCCCAAACCTTTCTCCTGGCTGCATCTCCATCCCCCTGTGGGGCCCGGACTCCCCAGGTCTAGGGCATGTGAGGTCCAGTCCAGGAATGGCAGGTGGGGCTGGGTCTCTGAGCCCCCCGAGGAAACAGATGGCAGCACAGCGTGTCACTAGGAACCGCCCAGCTCATTGCTTGCACGAGAGGAGGGGCCACAGGACAAACCTGCGTGGGGGGGGTCCATCTCTGCAGCGTTGGGGCCAGAGGCAGAGCTGTGCGTTGCCAGGGGTGTGGGGTTCAGAAGCTGCCCGTGGTGATGCCCCGATGGGTCAGGCCTGAGGCTGTGTTAGGGATGCCCACCCAGGCCCCGTTCACTCCAGGCCCCCTCACCCCGGCCAGCCAGGCAGGCACTGGTGTGCGGCTTCCTCCGAGTGGGGACATGGCTGGATCCCCAGCCCACCCTGCTCTTCTAACTTCTCTGTGCCAAAGCTCTCTCCCTCCGGGGGCTGTGCAGAGGGGATCCGCCCAGTGCCCCCAGCTCAGCGAGGAGAAGCCCCATTTCACTCCGTTTCCTGGCCAGCCAGCTTGGCGTGCTCGCACCGGCTGCACCAGAGGGGCGGCGCGCTCCAGCCTGCGTTCCAGGCAGAGGCATCAGTCCTCATTACTAATTAAAGGAAGCAGGAGTAATTGACGGCTGGCGGCTGGTGGGGGAGCTTGTGTGATGAACTGCCCCTGTCCCTGTGCCAGGGACGCACGCTGAGAGCTACCTGTTAGCTACGGCTAAACAAACCTGAGCCATAATAAATGGGAGGGCCGCGTGGCCAGGCATTAGCTCGATTAATGGGGATTCGAGGGAGGACTCCCGGGACGGGGGACAGAGTGAACATGGAGATGGGGAGGATTTATCACGCTGCTCCTCTAGAAGGGCCGCGCTGTGCTGGATTTTCAATATGCAGCTGCCCCTCTCCCTGCTTTGCTGTCTCCCCAGGCACTCTGCTTCTGCAACTTGCCCCGTGCCATGCTGGGGCTGGGCTGCATCTCGACGGGGAACCTACAGGGGTCTCACTAAACAGGGTGGGTGCTCTTTCCAGCCTTCCCCCTTCTCCTGGGATGGAGCCCGAGGTGTGGAAGGCTGGATGGAATCTCTAGCCGTCTGGCCCTGGCGTTACTGGAGAACTGGTGGGAGGTCCAGGAGAGGTTTGCTGGGAACTCATCCCAGGACCGAGGAGGTGAGGGACTGACCTGTGACCAACGCATCCTTTCTCAGCAGATACGGGGGAAACCCAGGAACAAAATCCCTCCCCCAGCTGCTGGCTTGGTGGTGTCATTTCACAGTCACTAGCGATGCTGGACCCTTCCCCTGGGGGCTCTGCACTGGGGGTGCTGGTGTGGGCCTGGCATTTTCCTCCTCTTGCCTGCTGTTCAGCTGTGGGGAACAAACGCATGGACCAGGGCCTGTGTCGGCGGTGCTGTTAGGAGCCTGTGAGCCACGGCACACATGTGGGTGATCCCGGCATGCTGGTCCCGCAGCGCGCCAGGACCTCACTGCCTTCTCTGTGCAGCAGTGGGGCACCACCCAGTGAGCCCCCACTTCCCGTGGTGAACCCCGTATTGAGGGACAGTAACAGAGCTGAGCGGGGAGCTCGGGGCTAGCGTAGCGGGAAGGGGCTGCAGGTCGGGAGTGAGGGGCACAGTCAGGGCTGTGGGCCCAGCTGAGGGTCTTCGGCAGAGCTGGGGGCAGGTGCTGTCCCCGGATCCTGGCAGCGTGGTGTTTTAGTGCTTTTTGTGGGTATGAAAACTCCCTCCGCCCCAGCCTGCCGGGCTGATGCCCACACTCGAGGGTTTATTCGCCACTGGGCTTTACGGGCTACTTAATTCGCCTTTCATACAGCCACCATCCAGGGATCTGCCAGCACACCTAGTGGGAGGGCTGTGCCCGGGCCGGCCCCTGGGTGGGGGCGGTGCAGGCTGAATGGGGCACCGCTCTGTGCAAAACCCTGCTGAACACAGCATGGTGCCGGGGTGCCTTCCCGTCCACAGGCCTGGCCACATTAATCATGCTGACGGGATCCCCTTGCTCCTCGGAGGCAGGAGGCCAGGTTCATCCAATGAAGGGCAGGTGGGAGCGGCTGGCACCAAAGCCAGGGAACACGGTGCCCCCAGAGGTCGTGTGGCAGCAGCCCAGAGTCCCCCCCAGCTGGCAAAACGCTGGCTCGCCTCGCCAGTCCGTCAGCCCCAGGAACAAGCAAGCGAAGGTTCCCGTCCTTGTCCCTACAGGCACCGTGCCCAGCATTCGCCCCGGCCCTTCTCCCCGCCCCGGCACCCTGACCATGTCCCAGCACTGACCGGGGGGGGCGGGCGCAGCCGTGGCAGAGGGACCCTGAGTTGTGGGGAGCTCTCAGCCTCTGCCAGGCGCTCGCTGTCATCTGCTGTGACGCCACAGCCAGGGGCCTCTCCTCCCCCCAGTGACATTTGACTGGCCCCCCTGCGCCCAGCACGGAGGGGGGGGTCTGCTTGCTATCACATCGCCTCCATCTTATCGCACGGTAATTTGATGATAATAAATAATCGGCGGCTGGAAAGGAAACATGTGTAGTGGAGGGAAGATTGAATGCCGTGGCTTGCGCCCCAAGGCCGTGGCTGAGACAGACAGTCGTGTCCTTCTCTTTGACATCCTGCCGTGTGCCTGCCCGTGGAGGGGGGAGCCCGGCAAGGGGTTCGCTGCCAGCCCCTGGGCACCAGCTCATGGAGCAAAGCAGTTTTCTCCGGCTGCCGGCTCAGGGTAGGCAGTGCAGCATGCCCACATGCCAGGCAGCTCTCCATGGCTGGACAGCTGCGTTCTCAGGCTTGGCACCGCTGCTTAGGGTGCTGGCAGAAGGAAACGTCGGCCGCAGCCCCACGTGTGTGGGGCAGAGCTGGACATGGGGAGCCGGCAGCAGAGTGAAATGGCCCCTCCTGGAGCCACGAACTTCGGAGCTGGCTGATCCAAGCTGGCTGGGCCTGGCCCCGCTGACGTGGGCACCTCGAAGGAAACGGGGGGCGGGGCTGGGAAGGGGCCCCCCCATCAGTGCTGGCCCCAGGGGCGCTGGCAGCTGCAGGAGCTCTCGTGCACGTCCCAGGTGGCTCGTGGCTGTTGCTGGGTGGTAGCCCTCTCAGCGGCGAGCCTGGCTCGCTTGCGGTGCCCTAACAATAGCCACCGAGCGCCTGGCGCTTCTCATGCCAGGCAGTGTGACCTGACAGCCTGGGCAGTTCCGCACACGCTTCTCTCTGCCCCGCTCCCCTGGTCTGCTTCCGTTCCCAGCTCTGCCGGTGCCCTCCCTCCCAGCCTGCAGCCCCTGCTAGCCCAGCCCTGGGACCCCCCCCAGTTCTCACATGTCTGCGTTGTCCCCACTTTACTAACAAAGGCGCTCAAGCACAGAGAGGTGATGCGACTGCCCAGCTCACTGGGGACAAGATCCTGACCTGTCAATCTTGCAGGCAACACCCCCAGGGTGACTCCCCGCTCGGGATGGGGAGGGATACCTCTCCCTGGCCTGCACTGTGCAGTCAGCCTCAGGCCACAGACCCAGCTCAGTGGGCACTTTCCCTCCTCTGCCGCCCTGTCCTGGCAGAGTCCCTGTGCCACGCCGGTTACTCAGACTTGGTGGCCAGAGGGACTCGGCATCGGACCCGGCATCGCTGGCGGCTGCCCTGGGTGTGGGGCAGGCTGTGGGGGGAGCAGAGACCCACGGGCCACTCATTTTTTGCAGTTCTGCTTCACGGCTCGTTCCATCAGCCGCCAGTCTTCAAATGTCTTTTTGAAGGAGTTGGTTACAGCCACTAGTGTATTGAATGCCTTCGCTGGTTGGTTAGTGTCCCCGGCTAAATTACTGTAATTAATGTTCCACTGGATCCCTGCGGGGCTGACCTTTCACAGCCCCAATTCTCTCCTCCCTGGAGAAAGAGGCGCGTGCAGAGGAAGGGCCTAGCGCAGTCCTGGGGGTGATTGGGGCTCCAGCCCGGCCTGTGCTGTGGGGCAGAATAGGGCGTCCAGCCCCCCAGCCAATGGGCTCTGCGGGAGGGGAGCTGGCTGCGTCCCTGGATGCACTGCGGGTTGGGAGAGTCGAGCACGGAGCTGCGGCCGCGGATCCAGCCGTGGTGATTGTTTTTGGCTGGGACAGTCCCAGAGGAGCCGATCTCAGCCCTTCCGGGCAAGATCCCAGAGCTGGGTTGCCTGGAGTATCGCCATGCTCCTGGGCAGATGTGAGGTCCAGGGAGAAGGGAAGGAACTGGCCCAAGGTCAATGGCCCAGCTTGGGATTGAACCCAGGCGTCCTGGCTCCCCGTCCTGTGCACAGACCACCAGCCGCGCTGGGACCCCGCCCCGAGGTGCCATCGCTTCGCTGAGCTTTCCTGGCCCTGCTGAGCTGCCGCTCCTCAGCCGGGTCCCCCACTGCCAGGGGCCAGGTCCAGACCCCAGAGCTTCCCCTACCAGTGCCCAGCCTCTCCAGCCAATGCTCCAGGGCCAGCGAGCGCCCAGAAGCCCTCGTGCTGGGGCGGGATCCATCCTCTCGCCCCGGCGCCCGATAAGGCCACTCATCGCCATTGGCTGGCACAGGCAGGGTTGTTTTATAGGCTCTCTCCCGGGCAGGGCTGATTCTGTTACCGCCAGACCACTGCAGCAGGCCGGGACAGTACCTGCGGGTGGGCTGAGGTCTGGCGGGTTATGGTCCGCTTGCTCTTGGGAGGGCTGGGAGCAGGCGAGCTGGTTCTTATTGGAGGGTCCCTCCAGTGGTGGCTGCATGTGGCATGTGTGGGTTCAGGGGAGCTGTGGGGACGTGGGAAACGTGTGGTGAAAATGAAAGCAGCCAAACCAGAAATGCGTAGCAATAAACCAGACACTCCCGGAGAAGGAATTGCTCAGGTGACGGTGATTCCCATGGGCAAGGGTGAATGCCCCCAGCCTGCCCTGGCCCACAGGTGCCTAGCCCCGCCAGCCCAGCAAAGCAGGTGAGCGCACCCGCGGCCTGATGGTGCGTGCTGTCCGCCAGCTGCTTTGTGCAGGGGTCTGCCTGCGCCTGGCACCCCACGTCAGCCCCTTCCCCTCCCCTGGGCGTCGGGAAATCCATAGAGATATAAACCAGGCCTGTTCAATACCTGCACCAAACAGATTAACCGGCCTTTATCGGGGACAAGGGACGGGAGAGAGTGTAATAATGGGCTTCAGCAAATCCTCAGCCTGTCACAGATTAGAAGAGCCGTAGCAGGGAGTGTTATCAGACCTTTCCTCCCCCCTCCCGCTTTGTCTCCTCTTTCCATCGGCTTCCTCCAGCCAATCTATTGTAGCGCGAGCTGGGGAGATACAAGGAGAAGTCGGTTTCAATCTGATCTGTGATTGGTTTTCCCAGCAGCTGATCTGTGTTGCTCTATCGATCTGGGAGGCTCCTCAGCTTGTTTGTCTGCCCGGGAAGGTGTGGGGGGGCGGGGGGTGTTGAAAGGAAGGACACTAGCCCTTGGAACCACTTTAAACTTGATACATACCATTGATCTCCAGCCTGGAGCACAGAGGCCAGCAGTGCCGTCACGGGGGGAGTATGTGCCACCGGCCCTAATCAGAGGAGTTTAAATGGCTGTGACCTTATTAAAGGAGAGGAATTGCTGCGGAGGGGTGGCTGGGCTGGGAGGGAGCCGGCCACCCCCGTCCCCAATGGCAGGCTGGCACGCTAACGGGGCTAGCCTGTGGGGATGGTGTGAGGAACCGCAGCCTATCAGTAAGACTGGCACCCGAGGCTGGAGCTGGGTTCAGGGCTGTGGCTCGCATTCTGGGGCCCTCCGCTGGAACCAGCTGCAGGCGCACAAAGCCAGGCTCTTCTTCCGGGATGGAGCCACCTGAGCACGTCCCAGCTGACACATCGGGGCCCTGTGGACTCGTCCGGCCGTCGTATAATCGCGGGGAGCCTTGGGCTCATCTTGGCGTCTCCCGATCGTCCGCAGGAGTGTGGCGGGCGGGCGAAGGCACGAGGCGAGGGGGATATAACAGGTAATGGGCCCGAGTGTGGAGACAGTGTTAATAAAGTGTATTTCACTTTTAATTTTGACATATAATGTAATGATCTTTTTTAAGGCCCTATCATATTATCTGCATGACTAGATTATTGAGTCTTCATCATCTCCAGATAAATTTATGGCCAGGATGACGCTAGGAATTTATCATCAGTCAATAGAGCTCAATACTCTAACAAGGCATGTAATAAGATATACATATTTAATGATCCGGCGTAAACCAGCCTCCCTGACGGGGAGGACGAGGAGAAGGCGAGAGCAATTGTTTCCAGCCGTCCCCCCTTTTGAGAGATCTGGCTGGGAAATGCCCCTGCTCAGACAGAAACGGCCCAGGTCTGCTGACTTCCTCCCTTCCCGAAATGCGGCCTAGACCCAGACAGAAGGTTTGGCGGGGACATGATGGGAGCGGGGTGGCTGACCCCTCTTGGAAAATCCCCTCCCTGCTGTCCTGTCTCGCACTGTGCGAGGGGGTGAGATGCACGTCTACACGCTGGCTGTGTGGGTAACACGCATCTGTAGCTGCACAATGGGCAGATCTCTCTAACGTGTCTAGGTAATGGACAGGCCCGGCTGACATCTCTGTCGAGCTGATGTGTGCAGCTGTCTCTGCGGTCTGTCGGCATGTTGCAGACACACCTAAGGCCAGAGGCGGTCTGGCAGCGACTGATTTCCAGGGAGGGACAGTGGGTGAGATACCAGGAACTCCGTAACGCAAGTGACATTTAAAGCGGAGCTAAAGCAGCCAGTTCCACTCGGTGAGGGTGTCAGGAGCCATTCCTGAAATGGTGCTGGGCCAGCGTTCGATCCCTCCTGCAGAAGGCAAGAGGGCTTTGTGAGAAAAAGGGGGAGCTGGCGATTTGGAGCAAACGTTTAAAAATAGGCAGGTCACCCTCCAAGATGAGAAGAGATCTGCTGCTCTGCGTGCCTCGCGCCTGCGCCTGGCTGGCCTGGCAGAAACAAAGCTTGTTGTATTTGAAGGGTTCGAGTGAACTCTGTGGTTTGGGTCTGAGCCCTTTTCAAGCAGTAAGTAGGCCTCCGCCCCCAGGTCTAAAGGGGGGAAGACGTTTCCATTAGGGCTTGCCGCACACTCCTGGAGGCATCAGCATTGCACCCTTTCCCTTTCTTCCTTCTCTCCGACATGGACTGCCACTCGCAGGGGAAGACACTCAGCCTGGCAACGGCTTGTTCCTGCCTTGAAACCTCTTCCTGGTGAGGGCCCCAAGGTGCTGAGGGCTGCGTGTCCGGAGCTGTACGCAGACAGGTGCGGGATGCAGACGCTGGCGGACTGGGGGCAGCAAAGACGTCGGGCTGTGCCAGCGTAGAGGAATGAGGTTTGAAATGTCCTGTACCCGGCATGGGAGGGAGATGCTTTAAATGCAGACGTTGTCCAGGAATGGCGGGTGCCCTGCGCGGAGCGGAGCGGAGCATGGATGGAGCAAGGGAATAGCCTAGCAAAGGAGGTTCCCCTCCAGTGCGCATCCTCTCTGCCCTCTGGTGGTCAGGACTCAGGAAGCACATGGCTGTTTGGAGGGCAACGATCGCTCACCCTGCGTGCCCTGGCCGCGTTGTGCCAAACGGGCCTGCTCCTGTGAATGTCAGCAACCGAGATCCTAGCGGGGAGCAAGACGTGCCATTTAAGGATCCAGGCTCCTCCCAGAAGGAGCTGAGAGCCCCACGGTGCTTTCCTGGCTCTTCCGAGGTTGTGCTTCCTTGGTGTCACTGGGTTCCTGAGACACGGGGCTGTCCTGCCAGCTGGTCGCCTTTCTGCTTCCTGGGCTAACCGCGGCAGCAGGGACCCCGGCCAGTCCAGCTTTGTGCCGGGGCTGGATCCTCCACGTGACAATGCGGCGCAGTCGCAGCAGGCAGCCATGGCCTTCCAAGTGCTGGTCAGCGGCTTGCAGAGGCCAAAGCGAGAAAGGTTTTCAACGTGGAGCGGTCCGGAGCAGCTCTCCGCCCAGTGAGCCACTGTCATCTTGGCTTGTGTCCATCTGCTGCCCTCCCTGCACCCACTTTGATGTCTGGACATCAGGGTGAGAGCTACCGACCGGGGAGGAATCACAGAATCGTAACCATGGCAGAGTAAGAAAGGAAACTGCCGGGGAGAGTTGGACGTCACGAGTGGCTCGGGAGTGGCTCTGACATGTGGCGGGGGAAAGGCCTCTAGGGAGCAAAGCGTCCCTTTGTGGATAGCTCCGGCTGCCTTTAATGGCCTGGAATAAATTAGCCATAAATACTGGGATCAGAAGTGCTTAGATATGGCAACTTTACGGTGAACAGAGGTTTTCACCTTCCCTGCCGAGAAGCTGGAGTCTCGGGTCACGTGCTGCATCTATTCAACCTGCACAGCGAATGCCAGGCTGGCAGAGCACAGCGTGGGGGTGCTCAATTCACCTAGGCCCCCCACAGCATCCGGCCCCCTTCCAGGGCCGGCCCCGCTGCCGTCTCCTTTCTGAAAACTTCCTTTCCAATGGCCGGGCCTGGGCTTGACTCTGGCACCGCTGACCTGGGGCATGTTCCGCAGGTTGGCAGAGCGTGGGGACACCTGCCCCCTCCCTGGGGCAATGGTCTCGGGACAGGCCACGTATGGAGACAGTCTTAGAAAGATGCACAGTTTCTCCCCGCCCCTCAAAACCCAGCAGAAAGAGGGTGCTTTCCTGCCCCCTTGGGATTCTCTGCCCCCATGGGGAGCAGATCTCCCTCAGGGGGGCAGCGGCCGGAGGCAAGGAGGGTCATCATGACAGCAGCGCAGTAGAGGAGAGGCGGCCTCTCAGCTCCCAAACTGCTCAAGGTGTGCTGGGTCCAAAGCAGCGCCTGGGGACTGCTGAGGCAGGGGCAGGATCTGGCTGCCCAAACTGTTTCCAAATGCGCTCCAGCACTGCCCCTCCCTCGGCAGGGTAGGGCGGTACTGTCTCCCCGTTTACCAGTGGGGAAACCGAGGCACCATGGGAGGGTGGAGGGGCACCTTGCCCAAAGCCACGCACGCTGTAGAGCCAGGAAGAGAACCAGGGAGTGCTGGAACAATGGGGCCAGACTCTGATGGCACCATGCTGGAGTGCCTGCCGTCTGGGCGGGCGGATGGGGCCGGACTCTGATGGCGCCATGCTGGAGTGCCTGCCGTCTGGGCGGGGCGGACGGAGGCTGGGGGTTGCACCTGCCGTTTCATTGCTGTGTTAGGTTGCTGCAGCACGCGTCTGAGTCACATCCACCAGCGGGGAAGGTCTGTAAGCAACGCTGAGGCCCAGTGCAAAGGGGCCCTGCCCCCTTTACTTCCCAAACTCAATGCGTGGCTCCATCCTAGGCCGTGCAAGGAGGGCCCGGGATGGAATCTCACCAGCCCAGCCTGTGACTTTACTTTGCTCGGCGACATTCCTACCTGCTGCAAAACACTCAGCGGCGTTAAATAATACACAAGAGTGTAGGGTATAAATTACCGAGAGCCAGCGGTGGAGCGACACTGTATGCTGAATAAATTAACGGCTGTGTGCTGTGATTCAACAGAACGACTTGCAGGCCGGGTGGATCTCTGGCCGAGCACGTTGGCTCATGACATGCGGGCCATAAGGGAGTGCTGATTGCTCGCCTGGAAGCAATGAGGGCAAGTGCAGCACAACTGATCCTCTGGGATTTCCAGGAACTTCCTCAAACACCCTCTATCCGGAATCTCACGGGCACCTGCAAGCGGCCCATCCAGCCCAAGCCAGCGGTGTATGGCCAGGCACTCTGCGCATGGGGAGCGGGCAGGGAGAGCCCCGAGCAGTCTGCACGGGCTGAGCGACTGGCCAGGTTTCTCACTGACAAGGGCCCGTATCAAGTGAGCAAGTGCATGCTCTGTGCCCGCTGCTGGATGCAGACAGAACTGTGACAGCCTGTGCCGGCAGCCCAGGTACAGCTCCTAACAGCTGCTGGGAGACCCTCCTTTTAGAACCAGCCGTCAGGACATCGGGACAGCAGGAGTGTCTGAGCCCCATTGGCGAGGAAGGGGCAGAATCCCGAGTGATTGCAGTGTATGGCGTGGTGGTCGCTGTAGCTGGCTTTGGGTTTGTTGCAGGCAGTATGGACTGTTTATCGGGCACCAATTAATTCCTAGAGCAAGGGGTCCCAAGGCCGAAAAGGGACCCTTGTGCCCATCTGGTCTGACCCCCTGCATAGCACAGGCCGGAGACCTGCACCCGAAAAATTCCCCTGGCAAAGCGGTTTGAGGAAACACCCCATCATGATTTACAAGTTGCCAGTGATGGCAACTCCACCACAACCCTTGGGAAATTGTTCCCATGGTTAATGACCCTCTGGGCTAAAAATGTACGTCTGCTTCAACTTCCAGCCATTGGACCATGTTAGACTTTTCTCTGCTAGACGGAGGAGCTCATTATTAATGACTCGTTCCCTCCATGGCTAGTTGCAGTCTGGAATCAGGTCACCTCTTAACTTTCTCTTTGTTAAGCTAAATGGACTGAGCTCCTTGCGTGTCACTAGACGGCAGGTTTTCCAATCCTTCCATCGTTCTCCTGGCTCTTCTCTGAACCAATATACCAGCTCTCCAATTTACCAGCATCCTTCTTGAATTGTGGGCACCAGACCTGGCCACGCTATTCGAGCAGCAGGCCCACCAGTGTCAAACACAGAGGAAAAATAATCTTTCTGCTCCTTTTCGAGATTCTCCTGTTTGTGCACTCTTTTGGCCCTGACATCACACGTCCACCATCCCCAAATATTTTTCAGTCTCTTCTTTCCAGGAGAAAGCCCCTATCCTATAAGCGTGGCCAACGGTCTTAATTTCTCGATGCATACGTGAACATTTAACCATGTTAAAATGTGTCTTGTTTCCTTGTACACAGTTTAACAAGCAATCCAGATCACTTTATAAGAGCCCTTTTTATTATTTACCACTCCCTCAATTTTTTGTCATCTGCAAAGTGTATTGGGGATAAATCTGTGTTTTCTTTCAGGTCACTGACAAAAGAGTTAAACAGTGTAGGATCAAGAACCTCTCCCTGTGGGACCGCAATGAAAAAACACCTGCTCGATGACAATTCCCCATTTACAGTTATATTTTGAGATCTATCAGCTATCCAGTTTTTAATGGGAGCCATGTTAATTTTATATCTTTATAGCTTTTTAATCAAAATTTCATGTGGTATCACGTCAATTGCCTAAGTGTATTACGTCAACACTATTGCCTTTATCAACGAAACTAATAATCGCATCAAAAACAAATATCACGTTAACTTGAGAGATTCTGTTTTCCATAAACCCATGATGATTGGCATTCATTTTATTACCTGACTTTAATTCTTTCTTTATTGAGTGCCATATCTGCCACTCAGTTATCTTGCCCAGGGTTGATATCAGGCTGACAGACCTATAATTACTCAAATCATCCGATTTACCCTTCTAAAAAATTGGTACGACATTAGCTGTCTTCCAGATTTCTGGAACTTCCGCAGCACTCCCAGACATATTGAAAATCAATATTGAGTCCTATGAGCTCCTCAGCTAGCTCTTTAAAAATTCTTGGATGCAAGTTATCTGGACCTGCTGATTTAAAAATGCCTAATTTTTAGCTGTTTAAGACCTTTATGAGATACTAGTAGAATGGAAAGAGTGGAATCATCACCATAGGATGAAACTATATCCTCTTTTTCCCCACAGATGTGGAACAAAAATATTTATTGAAGACTTCTGCCTTTTCTGAATTAATATTGATAATTCTGCCATTTTGATCTAATAATGGATCAATGCCATTGTCAGGATTCTTTCTGTTCCTAATATATTTTTAAATCATCCTTACTTCTGCTGGCCATAGATTTCTCTTTGTGTCTCTGCTTCCCTTACCAGTTTTCTGCAATTCCTAACTTCTGACTTCTTTCATTACCTCAACTGCCCCTTACTTCCATTTATTTTATGTCAGTTGTTATTTTTTATAGTTGGCTTCGCATCCCCTCTAAACCAGATGGGTTTTTTTAACCGTCTTTCTCAGCTGTCACTTTTGGGGCAGTTAGTAAAGACTAAACTAAATGCTTCCCAGTTATCTCAAGTTCTTCTGATGAAATTTTTCTTTCCAACTGATTCGACTCATAATTATTTACAGCTTTGTGAAGTTTTCCCGTTAAAGCACTAAGCACTAAGTAAGATAATATATACAGAAGAGGTGGATGGGGCTTTTTTTTCAACAATTAACAAACTCATCCAAAGCACAGGGCTTGGTGGTGATGGGGGACGTCAACTACCCAGACATCTGTGCGGAAAATAACACAGCAAGGCACAGGTTATCCAACAAGTTCTTGAAATGTATTGGAGACATTTTTTTTTATTTCAAAAAGTGGAGAAAGCTAAGACCTTGCATACGACCTAACTCAAACTAACAGACCTGTAGGCACCCGGATCACTTTTTTTCCCTTTCTTGAAAATAGGGACCATGTTAGCGATTCTCCAGTCATACGGTACAACCCCTGAGTTTACAGATTCATTAAAAATCCTTGCTAATGGGCTGGCAATTTGAGGTGCCACTACCTTTAATATTCTTGGATGGAGATTATCCAGGTCCTCCGATTTAGTCCTATTAAGCAGTTCAAGTTTGTCTTTTATTTCGGATGTGGTAATTTCCACCTCCATATCCTCATTCCCATTGGCCACCCTACCACTATCCCCAAATTCGTCATTATTCTCATTAAAAACAGAAGCAAAATATTTGTTTAGATGTTCGGCCATGCCTAGATTATGCTTAATTTTCACCCTATCCTCAGTTTCATGGTCCAACTTCTTCCTTCTTTGATTTCTTCCAACTCAATCAAATATATGTTCATAAATGTGTAAATCCAATTCCTCTTGTTTGCTGCTCCTAGAATGAGTGTTGACGCAAGTCAGGGGAATGGCTTCTTGTCATGTCCTTTGGTTCCTTGATTAATTTTGTTCTCAACGTCCTGATTCTGTACTGACTGACAAATTCAAACTCATGTCTGACCACGAGAGCCACTGACCACTCGAACAAACTCCAAAAGGCAGCAGTGGATTCTCCATCTCATGGTGTCCTCAACTCAAGGCCATCTGCCTTTCTGGACGATGCATTAGCCAGACGCAAGTTGCTGTGCCAAGACAGTGGTCCCCTGGATGAAACCCTTTGACCGGCTAGACAGTAGGTCAGGCTAGATGATCTGAGGGCCCTTTAAAGCCTGTGAAATGCTTCAGGATCCCTCCAAACCAGTAAACCAAGCAGGGCTGTGGATAACTGGGCTTCTGGTAAGAGGCACCAATCCTCAAAGGTGTTTATGCACCTAACTCCCATTGAAAGGGCTCTTGTCCCTCGGCAGAGGGCATTTGGCTAGCAGAGGTGCTAATGAAGAGGACTTGACTCCAGCTGGCTCCGTTCTGCGTTCCAGACACCTCCCTGGGGTGCTGGGACAGACGGAATCTCTGATAGGAAGTGATGTGCTGCCCGGACCATGGATGCCCAGCAGGGGATGTTGCCCCAGGAAGGACTGTCAGACACTGGCTGCTTTTCCTGCTGCCATGGATGGATAGCCGGGAATTAGAACACAGATGACGCATTCCCATCTTGTGCCAGGGAGAGGAAGGGTGCCTGGACCCAGCCGCTCAGGTTGCACCTGCAATTCCTTTACACTGCAAGGTGGCTGTTGGGGGTGAAGCCCTGCCCCGGGCGGAAGCCCAAGGGCAGGAGTTTGGTGGCAGACAGCTCTATGCAGCCCAGCCCCGATTCTGGCAGAAGCAGGGTCAGGCAGTGAGGCCTGGGAAGACTGGAGCGGAAATCGCTGCTGCTCGAAGGCCAGCAGAGGCACGGGGAAGCTCCAGCACCGGGAAGGGGAGTTGAGCAAACCCCACGGGAGCACAAGAGAAGAGAGCCCAGCACACACCCAGAGCTGCTCACGTTGCAGGGACGTGGCCGTGGGCAAGGCCACAGGCCGTGCGTGGCGTCTGGCGTGCGCGGTTTGGAGGCTTTCCTGGCTGGGCCTGGGACATTGCGCGTGGCGTCTCTGGCGGCTCGCGGCAGGCTGTCTGTTACCCAGCGGGATTATGAAGAGTGAACGTAATACATCGGCGTATGAATAGGGTTGTCTGGCTGATGGTGATGTATCGTTTTTCATTACCGCCTCTCAAGCCCTCCCTGCTCCACGGGTGGAAATTCTATTTATTCCCTAATTTGTAAAAATTCCCTCCTTATCTGATACCAATCAGGGAGGGGTAATTGGCTCTCCAGGGCTAGCGGCTGGGGTCCTGATGAAGAGATATGTACGTCTGCTCCAGCTGTCCAGGCACCCGGCCCTACTGCACCAACCACACAGGCTACAATTAATAATGATTTGCAAATGGCAGACAAGCAATAACACAGAAAGATGTCCAGCCAGCCTCCTGCCCGCCCCTTCATTTCCTTCTGTAATATAAATGGCCTGGGAACGAAAATCCAGCACTATCCATTCTGAAATTAGTTATTCACCATAATAAACGCTTCCTTTATTGGTGCGTGCTCCCCACAGCCTCTCTTCCTCCACCCGCGCCCGTCCCACCAGCTACCTACTTCATTTGAGTCCTAATATGCAAATACCGTAATTTAACGGGATGGTGAAGTTGATTTTCATGTTAACTTAATTACTTTGATTTATGAAAGGCTGGCATGCAGACATTGAGACATCATTACATTTCCTTCCCCCTTCGCCCTGGCCCCTTCCTCTTTTCTTTTCTTTTCTTTTCTTTTCTTTTCTTTTCTTTTCTTTTCTTTTCTTTCACAAGTTTAGTGTTTTATTAGCTGGCTTTAAGTGGACATAAGTCCTCGCCACAAATGCATGTTGTGGAGGACAAATTCCCCGCCCTGCCTTGTTTAATCGCGCCTGGATAATGGATGTATAATTGACTCATTTGAATGCTTTTGCCTACAGGAGTGGCATAGCATTAAATGTTTGATTGCCTTAATTTCCAAACACATCATTATCCCCTTCTTACCCGCTCTTAATAAACACTTTATGAGGATTTTTTTTGTAAAGGGAAAAAAATCTCCACTCCTTGCACTTCTCTGAAGTGATAAACTCTAATTAAGTCTAATATTTAAAAATATGGTAATGGTGACTTGTTTGAATAAGTGGCCTGCATTTCCATAATTTCATTATTACGTAAAACACGCTAATTATTTGAAGTGCGCTTATTACTAAAAGAGAAATCTCCGTCTAATAAAGATGAAATTGGCTTTTTCCTCTTGCTGCAGAACATGTAGCCATCCTTCAATAGCTGTCTGGTCGTTAGTCCTGGGGAGTGGGGTTCGTCCTCGGGGGAAATGGAGATCCGAGATGGCTTTGTTTGGCCAGACCCCTGTAGGCCCGTTTGTGCTGAGGAATATCACGGCACCTGAGCTGCGGTCTGGCGTCCACGCTGAGAAGGGGGTGTAGCCCGTAGCTGGTGCTTATACGAGGGACATGTTTCCACGCAACTCAGTCTCCAGGGCTGTTTACTTAGCCCCGGAAAGTCCCTTGGCCAGGCGTTGGGGCCTGTTGCTGGGATTTCACAGCCACCCCAAGCAGTCACTCTGAATTTACCACAACGTATGTGCAGCCACCTGCGAGAGAGAAGGGGTGGCCGAGTTTTTATGCCTTATGATGGTCAGAGAGTCTCTCCCTCCCACCCAACCGATTCTTCCTATTTGCTTGGTTTTAACCTTGGGAACATCATGTCTGCCTTCCCTGTTGTGCCGGAGACTTGCCAATAACCCGGACAGCTGGCATGCCAGCATCCCCTGGCATCCTTGGCCAGGCAGAGATGGTGGATGTTTACCACAGACTACTTTCCTCCCAGTTGTCTGTCAGGTGCCAGAGTTAAACCAGCACTCACAAGAATCAGTTTTAAACCAATCCCTGACTGATGGGGGGGTTGTTTGCAAAGTTCCCGAGGGCAGACAAAGCCCAGAGAAGTTTGCCTCCCTCCCTGGGCGTGAACTGAACAGTGTCTGTCCGCAGCACTGCTCAGTCAGGTGTGTGGGTGCTTGTGGCACTGGGAAGGGCGTGGGTGTGGGGCAGGTCCACTCCCGGGGCTGCGGCGTTCTTTGCAAACATGAGATTCTTTCCCTCACCGATGGCAGTGTCAACGAGACCTGTGGGGGGAACAGATGGGAGCTAGCTCCCTCCGTCCCTCTGCTCTGCAGGGTCACTGGCCCCAAAGAAGTGGGCCTGGCCAGCCCCTACGCCACATGGGGCTGTCACGTGGCTCTGCAGGGGGGCATTAGAGGTGTTTGTAATTGCAGGGCTGTACCCCCCCCCCAATCGGGGGCTCCATCTGCAGGGCTGTTCTGAACCCGTTTACTGCTGGGGCGTCTCCTAGGGGGAGGGAGCAGCTCTGACCCGCGAATCCCGAGTGACTCCAGGAGTGGAACCGGTGGCTGCCCTGATCTCCTCTTTCCAGGGGAAGGGACAGGTGGGCTCAGCACCTCCTGGCTCCGGGGGCCAGCGGGAAGGAAGCAGGCTTTCCGGCCATCAGCGTGTAAACAAGAGCTGGCCGGGAGGAAGCAGGTGCCCGGAGACACGGTGCAGATCCCCCCGTGTGCCACAGCTGTATCCTGGGGCCAGGGCCAGTGGCATGGGCCTTTGTTACCCATGCATTCGCTGCGTGGATGGGGGAGTGCCAGGGAGCAGCTGCAAACCTCAGGGCGAGTGTGGGGGGAAGTGGGCAGCACCCCACCTCAGGCAGGCCCCACAGCTAGGAGTGGGGCAGGGGGGCTGGGTCGGTAGAGGTGATGCTGGGTCGATATTGGCTCCCCTGGGGGGCTGGGTCGGTATTGGCTCTCCCCTGGGGGGCTGGGTCGGTATTGGCTCTCCCCTGGGGGGCTGGCCAGGAGAGGTGAGGCTGGGCCGATATTGGCTCCCACGGGGGGCTGGACGGAGCCAGGCAGAAGTTGTCCCTGCTCCTGCCGTGCCCAGCGTGGGGCGGGGAGCCCGGAGTCTGAGCCCGCGGTTGCGTGACGTGACCCAATCGCCTCGATGCCGCTGAGCCCAAGTTCTGATGAAGCCCAGCTTTGGCTGCAGGCAGCTCGGGGGCTTTCCCTGCGTCTGCGCCCGGCGCTGGGTCCCGTCACCCAGCCACCTGCCTGCACCTGCCAGGGAACCTGAGCCTGGCTTGGACGCAGGGTTCGGACAGCCAGGCTGGCATGCTGGCTGAGCACATCCCCTGCGCCCGGCGCTCTGCCCTGCGGAGAGGAGGTCTCCGAGTGCGAGCCGGCCTCCAAAGGGAGGGGAGAGTTGAAACAACCGCCCGGACCCAGCACTAGTGGAGGGCACCAGCCTGTGGGACGGGGCCAATTTCACCCCCACGTGGAGCCCACCTGCTGGGGCGTGGAGGGGGAAGGGCACCCCGTCTCCCCACCCCCGCTGGGTTGGGGTGCTGCGTGTCCTTGCGCCCCTTTGGAGCAGGGCCAGGTTTCGGTGGGGGTGGCAGTCCGATGAAGTCAATAGAAAACTCATTTCCTTTCCTGGGCGAAGAAATGAGGTGTGTGGCAGTAATGTAATTGCAGATAATGAGGTAGGTTATTCTTAATATTCTGAGCGCTCTCTGTCAGCTCCACGCAATATACCTGCCGGCTGTCCGGGCCCCCCCCGCCCCCACCAGAGCAAGGGTTATTAGGCCCATTCGTTTGCGGGGAGGTAGGCCAGGACCATCATCCCCGCTGTTCCATCCTGGTTCCCACCAAGGTCTGGAGAGGATTTTCATACGAGCCTGGGACCGTCCCAGCTGGGCCGGTTGTGTTGGCTGGGAGCTGCCCTTCGGAGGTCCCAGTGCCGGGGGGCGCGGCCCCTGCGGCAGCCAGAGGGACGCTTTAGAGCAGCAGCACATAATTTTGCCTCTGCCTCGCTCGCAGGCTGGGGAGTGCCATGCCTGGCCTCGCCCCCCCCCCCCCCCCCCGTGGTGCTGCCCGCCCCGTGCGACGGCCTGCAAGTCTGCCGGCTTCCTCCTCTCCGCGACTGGCATTCGCTGTGGACACCTCCTGCTGCGGCCGTCAGCACCGGCCCCAGCGAGCCCTGCCTTCTCCGGCTCAGCACGGCTGATAGCAGGGCGTATGGGAACAGGCTGGGCAGCCTCTCTCTCCCGGGGCTCCCTCCAGATCTCAGAGGGGACACTGGCCAGGACAGTTTTTAGCGAGCAGCCGGGGTCTCACACACCCATGTGAACGCTGACCGGCCCCCCCCGAATGCTGCCCTGGGATCGCGCCTGCAGCGTAGAGAGGGGCTGGAGCTGCTCCTATTACAGTCAGTTCCTGTTCACCCACTGAGCAATGGCCCAGGAGCCTGGGCTGGGGACGACTTTGTGTTGGTGGCGGTTGGCTCTGTGCTTGGAGCCATGCTCACGGCCGTTCCCGGCTGGGTGTGTGCTCACCCCGAGTGCGGCCAGCGGAAAGTTCTTCCCTCAGTGGCGTCCAGCGGGTCGGCTCTGATGACACCTGGAGTCGCACAATCCTAGAGCTGTATAACAGGACCCTGCCTCCCCCTCGGTTCCTTCGTACCGCCGGTGAGCTTGCGTCTCTCCTCCATGGACTTCCTCACTCTGGGACAGAGCTGACTGAATTGAGTAGTTCCATTTCGGGTGGAGGGTGTGAGTTAGCAAACCTGCTAAGCGGGGTTACTGCTCCTGGCATCAGCTGATGCCTCAGTCTCTGGGTTTCAAGCTTGGTGCATCTTGTCGCAAGCCTATGGCTGTGAGCAACCCCCTTCCAGCTGCCCCGAAGGTCTGGGGGAAGCTTGTGTGCCGAAGGGGTGCAGGATTTGAAGGGACATCAAGCTCCACGCCAGATAGGACAGAGAGGCTAGACTGCAGTCTGTCCTCCTGGAGACAGCGTCCCTGCACTCCAGGACACCAGATGTTCCCTGGCTCCGGCACCGAGACAAGACGCTCGAACTACAGCTAAGGAATCACGGCGCCGTCAGACAACCCTGGTGCCAAGGAAAGATGCACCAACGAGAGAGTCCCAGCATCATTCACCATCGCCGGTGCACAGGGAGAAAATTGCTCACAGCTTCTGGGCCGCACAGCATCATGCACCACGTGGTTCGGCACACGAGGCTTCGTCTCAGCCCTCCCACACAGCTGGTGTCGGTATTCATGCCAAGACGCCACCCTTCCTCCGTCAACGATTGCCTCTCTCCAGCGGTGCCAAGACCTGCCAGCGGCGTGTGCAGGAGGCCCCAGCCTTCAGTGCCCCTCGTCACTGATGCGTCAGCAATGGGGTGACGAGCTCTCTTGGCAGCCCTAAGATCTGAGGGCCTCTGGTCGCAGGAACAGCCCTTGTATCACACTGATGTCAGAGAGCTCCGGGCACTTGGCCCGGCCTGCCAGGACTTCCAGCCATATGGAGCAGGCAGGTCCTTACGGGCAGCACAGCGGCCACGTTCCCACCTCTCGCCTCCTCTCAGCTGTGGCAGGAGGCACTTCCCTCCTGGGAACTTTGCATTGCCCATTGATTCACCTCCAGGCAGGGACACCTCAGCAGGGTCTTCTCTGACCACCGCAAGTGGTCCATTCGCCCAGAGCTCCTACAGCTGTCTTCCAGACGTGGGGAACTCCCCAAACAGATCTCTTTGCAACGAAGCACAACCAGAAGTGTCTCCAGTTCTGCTCTTTCCTGGGCCACAGCCTGGGGTGTCTGACAGATGCCTTCCTCTTGCCTTGGACGGTCATCTGTTCTACGTCTTTCCACCCATCCCGCTCATACACAAGGTCCTGCTGACGCTTAGACTGATGGAGCGTAGGCATCCTGACAGCCCCGGCCTGGCCATGACAGCCCTGGTTCACCGCGCTCTTGAACCTCTCGGTGGAAACACCCGTTGTCTACCTCAGGTTCCAGACCTGATGTCCTAGGACCCTGGTCGCCTGCATCATCCAGACCTTGAGTCCCTTCATCTCATGGCTTGGAAGCTTCATGGCCGAACCCTCTGGAGCTAGCGTGCCTGGGTCCAGTTCAAGAAGTTCTTTTGCGAAGGAGAAAGCCATCCTGAGCGCCATACCTGGCAATGTGGAAAAGGTTCTGGGTCTGGTTGGCACAGAAAGGTGTCTCACCCGCACGTCATCAGTGCCGTTCATTCTGAATGACTTGCTACACCTGAAGCGAGGGCCACCTGCGTCATTGATTAGAGCCCACCTGGCAGCAACCTCAGGGTTTCAGCTGTGGGTAAACAGCCGGCTCGTCTTTGCAAACAATATCTGTCGTCGTTCTCTCTGGGGGCTTGGCAGGCTGTACCCCCAAGCACAACAAGCATTCCTGCCCTGGGGTCTCCACCTGTATTGTCAAGACCTAGAAGGTGGCCTTCTGGCCATGACTTTGGTGAGAAGGATCTCGAAGATTAGAGCCCTTACTTCAGAACCTCCGTACATTGCATTCTCCAGCCATATCCTCACCGAGCCTTCCTCCCAAAGGTGGGTTCACAATTCCACAGGAACCAGGAAATATTCCTTCTGAACCCAACAGACAAGCAGAGACTTCACTCACTGATGTCAGACGTGTGTGTGACCCGGGGCTCCTGGGATAACCCCCTGAATGTGCAAAAATCAGGCAGGCTGCAAAACCGGGAGCCAAACCCCCAAACCACTGGTGGGTGGGACTTAAATCAGTCTCCCAGTCAGTAACAAACAGGCTTCTGGTTCCCCACACAGGTCATCACGAAGCATAACAAAATAGAAACAGCCCCTTGATTGCACTCCAGCTCCTCTGGCTCCCACCTACCCGCACGGTCCCTCAAAGAAATAGGTTCTCCTGACCCCAAAGGGCCAGCCACAGCCCACAGAACAATATAGGTTTGGATCTTACCCAAAATACCACACAGATAGCCAATCCTTTAGTAACTACAACTAAAGGTTTAATATAAAAAGAAAAGAAGCAAAGTATGAGAGATGTTAAAGGGTCAAAGCGAATCACATACATACAAATGATTTAGAGTCCATGGAAAGCAGTTTGCAGGTTTGTTCCTCTGGAGTTTGCAGGCTTCTTCCTCTGGTAAACACCCAGCACCCGGGGGCCTCAGTCCAGTCGCAGAGGAACAGTTCCAGAGATGGGTGTTGGCTGTAGACTGGGGACTTGAGAGCAAGATGGAATCGGGGCTGCTGCTTTTTATCACCTCTGGCCTTCTCCATGCTGTGTGCAGTTCTTTCCAATCAAACTGGAGTTGAGTCACGTGGTCAAGTCCTAATGGCTCAGCAGGTTTCTCCCTGGGCCCATTGTACCTGGGAGCTTCCTTAATGGGCCATTAAGGAGACAATGGCTGTAGACATCCCGTCTGGGGAGCATCCCCGAATCACACAGGTTGAAATATAGATAGAAAAAACATATTCCTAACCTCTAATACAGATACAATTCCTACACGTAAACCATATAATCATTCCCAGCAAATTACAGCCTTTCTATTGATACCAAACGCACCGTAGTTCCCATGGATTATTGCAGTTATGAAATATTAATATGAAATAGTATCATCAATGGTCCCCTAAACCCAGACAGCGTCACAGTGCGCTCACCTTCCATGTGGAAAGGACTCAGCGTTTTGTGGCTGTGCAGACAGGAGGAGGATTCTGCCGGTCTCAACCCAGGGAATTCACCATGGATCACTTGCTGGGTGCACACGCTACTCCCGCTGACGGTCCCTGCTCCTGTCCTGGCTCAGGCATTCTTGGCTGGGTGTGCGGCACAACTCCCTATCCGGGACATCTGGAGAGCGGCTACGCCTTCGCAACTCCCTGCACCATGACGCAGCATTTGGCAGAGCCGCACGAGAGCCCTTGTCACGCAGCTCCGAACCGTCCACCTGCACCGCCGCTCAGGACTGGCCGACCTCGGAGTGGACGTGAGCAAACACTCGGAGGAAAACGGGGCGGCTGTTCTTTGAGATGTTGCTCATCTCCCGTCTATTACAGTGCCGTACCCTGCACCAGAGCTAGCCAGCAGGAAGGAACCACGGAGAGCGCCACTCCAGGGTCACCAGAGCTGACCGAGTGGATGTCACGGGGAGCACCCACCTGGCGTGGGCTGGACGGGAACGGCACATCTCGAAGAGCGACAGTTACACAGGCTTAGTAACCCTCTTGTTTCTCACACGTGTGCAAAGTGCCAGGAATGAAACCCCCATCCAGAAACTGTCTTTTAAAGAGGACACGTGCACGTGAGAGGTGTCTCCTCCCACGGCAGCCCAGCTCATCCCCTACAGTGGAGCAAGGGCGGGACAGGCGCTGTCCCAGCACCCACAGTCGGCACAGGCAGGGATGAAGAGGAAGATGACGATGATTTTTAAAATGGCAGAAGAGACACAATCATGCCAATTGGCAGCGTGCGTGACAGGTTGGAGACGCTGTCGCGAGAGCCCGGGGTGGGAGCTGGGCACCGGGCCGGGCCCAGGCAGGCTCAAGGTGATACGCAGGCGCCTGTGACTTACCGCAGGCCTCGGGGAGGCAGGAGAAGAAGGGAGGCTGGGGGTGGCTGCCCAGTTTCCGTGGTGCGGGGCGCGGTGATATTATTCATTAACAGTGACCTGCCACTATAACGTTGACAAATGGCCCTTAACCGCCTGCGCGTTGGTTCCTGTACAGACCATAAAGCATGGGGACAGTTTAAATATGGACCTATTCAGCGCAGGCTCCGGGTGATCCGTCTTCCCAGCTGGAACATGGGCTGCCGCGCTCGCTCCGAACAAGCGTCTTTCCAGGGGGTCGATGCCTGGATAGCTTGCGCTCGCCGGGGCAGCTGCTGGCCCCTGGTGATTTCAGTGCATCAGGCCAGCCGCAGCCCCAGGCACCGGCCCTGGGTTAGCAGGAAGGCGCAGGAGGAATGGGGAGGCAGGCGGAGGGTCTTCCCCTCTCTGTCGCAGCTGCCTTGTGTCCCATGCTGCCTGCTGGGCACGGAGGTGGCGTTCCCCCGTGTGCTGACGGCTGGGAGCTCAGTGACGTGGTGGTGCAGGTGTCCTGGAAGCAGTGATCCCATCCGATTTCAGCAGGGCAGCAATGTCTGGGGCTGGCTGTGTTGAGGTAGGAGCCCCCCCACACTGCCTCCCGGAGCACCACAGCAGTTCAGTGTGAAGCTAGCAAGTTGGGAGGCAGCCCTGGCCCTGGGTCCCCGCTCCAGAACCAGGGGCACTGTGCGGCTGTCTCTGGGGTGAGCTGTTACACTGGCGTCTTGACGGCCTGTGGTCATTAAATATCTTGGCACTTCTCCTAAGCGTAGGAGCAGTGACCTCCCTGATGAATTCCAGGCAGGTAATTCTGTTCTGCCTCTGTGAACTCCCGCTGCCGTCTCAGCTGAGCACAGGATCATTTTTCACTTCCAGTGCTGGACGGTGTTGCTCTGCATCGTGAAACAGCTGCCGCCGGCCGCCCAGGGGGCTGCATTGCAGTGGTGGGTGAAGGGACCCCTAGCTGCTGGGGGCCAAAAGGTGCGGTATGAATCTGAGCTCTTGGTCAGTGAAGACTCTGGATTTCTCTCTCAGATGCTCATTTCCCCCCTCTCGCACTGGGCAAGTTCTCTGGCGCACCCCGTAGGTTTCCCGTGAGGACTCAGCGTTCTCCGCGGGGACATCCAAGTGCTTATTCACGCTCCTGTGCGCTCCCGGGCCCCAGCGTGACTGCGGTTGTGAGTCCCAGGTCCCAAGGAAGGAATCCCCTTGCGAGTGGGAAAAGGCGATGGAGTGGGCGCAGACAGCACAGACCAGTGCCGGGCAAACATGCTGAGTGTGTGGTGTGGGCATGGCGGTGCCCCATGGAAGAGCGACCCGGGCACCCCTGGGTTAAGCTTTAAAAAAGTGAACTCCCTGGGCTGGAGTCTGAGCTCAGTCGCACAGGCTGGACATTGGGGCAATTATTCCTGATTTCCTCGATGGGTGGAGACAGCACCTGGCTCTGCACGCGGAGCTGCACCAAGAAGTCTCAAATACTCTCTGTGGGGAGCACAGACGAACTGAAGGGGGCCATTGGAGCCTCTGTTCCCACTGTCTCCGCACGAGACAGGCCGCTGAAAGGTAGCAAATGCAAACCTGATCAAAGGAAATATTTCGCCTCTGCTCGTAATGTGCCTGTGGAACTCACTGCCACATGAAGAGGTGGAGGCCAAGAGCTGGACAAGGGTCAAAGAGGGACTGACAATGAAGAACGAGGATAGACAGAGGCGGTGCAGTGTCTGAGCTGGGACCACAAGCCAATCGCTAGTTATTAGCGGCCAGGGTGAGACCTGCTGTGGGGAAAGATGATCACACATTTGCGTGGTGCAAAGTTCTTCCATCTTCCTCCGTAGCACCTGGGGTTGGTCAATGTCAGAGACAGGGTACCAGGCGAGATGGACCCAGGTCCGTCTGAGGTATCGCCCGATCTGTTCCCTGCAGCTCTCTCCGAATCTAAACCGGCTTCCCCAGCTGGGGATGGGACGGGGATGGTTTTGGGAGACAGACCAAGCGAAGCGACCACTCCATCTGCAGGCGCCTATCCGAGTCACCCCGCGCTGACCCCGTTCTCACACCACAGGCCGGCCCCTAAATCAATCGCATCTTATTATTACAATATCAATATACAATATTCCTACAATAACACCATTGATTTTTTAGGCTGAGGCAGCACCTAAGTCTGTTTTAAAGAGGAGGGAGTTAATAGGGGCCTCATTAAAAATCTATAGATTGCCCCCTCCCCCAAAAGAAAAAGCCGTTTATATTCATTAGGGCCATTGAATATAAAGTAATATGTTTGTGTAGGACATCGGAGTAATGTGATAATCCAGCCGTGTATCAGGGAGAAATCCACTTAGCAGCGCTGTCAGCTTGAGAAGAAAAATGTGCCCATAAAGTCAGGAATACATTGAGGGGGGAGAGACGGCGAGCGTGGGTGTGCACGAGGGTGGGTGGGCACGAGCGTGGGTGTGCACAAGCGTGGGTGTGCATGTATGCGCGTGGCACCAGGCGGAGATGAGGAGCGGGTGTCATGGCAGTTGTATGGCGCATGGTCAGGAGCGAGTGCCTGGGACTCAGCCCCTTAGGGTGAAGCTCAGCGCAGGACAGACGGCCTGGCCCGCGCCCTGGGCCAGGAGAAGGCACCGCCCTGCCCCGGGAGGTCTCTGCCAAGGCGGTGTCTTAGCTGCCTGGGTTCCCAGCCGTGGAGTCCCACGTGGACCCTGGGTGGGTGAGGCCAGCGCTGGAGGACGCAGTCTGTGAGCGACCTCGGGGGGTCGGATCCCCGGATCCCTTTGGGAAGGGATGTTGGGGAGGGGTCAGAGAAGAACCGGGGCAATGATGAACGGATTAGAAAACCCCCTGCTGCTGAGACACTCCTGGAGCTCAGGCCGTTTGTCTCAGCAGAGAAGGCGAAGGGGTGACGGTTACAGACCGTAAGTCCCTCCGCGCTGAGCCACTATTCCGCCCCCCCC
>ML685977.1:634767-682500 GCA_007922175.1 Pelusios castaneus
GATTCTGGCCTTGGGATCCAGGCTGGACGGAGGCTTCTCTGCCTCTCCTTGCAGCCCTCGGCGGTTTCCCACATTCCTCAGACTCAGCAGCCCTGTCGTGGGAGCCAGATTGGAGTCCCATCGCCTGCAGACCTGGGAAGCAGCAGTGTGTGCCCCAGATGCCCCTGGGGGACGTGGCGGCAGAGGAGATCCAGTGAGTCCCGGCCTGCGCCGCTCTCAGAAACACTACACGCTGAACTCTTTCCCACCAGCGCCACCGCTGCTGACCCCCACCAACCCCCCTGTAAAACACAAGACAAGAAACTCAAATGAGTCCAACGCCCCCAGCTGAGATCTCCCCTGGGGGGCTGAAGAGCCAGAGACTCCATGAACCCAGGAGGCATTTAGCAATCGCTGATCTGTTGGACGTGGACGGTGCCAGGTTCTGTGCATTAACACAGGCATTTCTGCATTCAGCCTTAAAGGAGTCCGGATCCTGCTGCCGGGGGTTTGTCTGCATCACAGGGCTCTGCCAAACCAGCTCCCCTCCCCAGGGGAAGGGCTGTGCTATCTGGGCACCCCTGGGGCATTGCAGCCTGTCAAACACAGGGGCATCCTGCCCTCCTGCACCTTCCCAGATATGGCACCAGCGCGAGGGGCCATCCGTGCCCCAAAAGGGACCGCAGCTGTTCACCGATGCTTGCAAAGCTATTCCCTCCCCAGCTCATCTGGGCACTCTGCACTTTGATGAGCGGTTTGCACGTGGCTTTCCACGGCTCGGCCATGGCGTCTGTGGTCACCCAAGGAACGAGTGAGCATTGAAAAGTGACCCCGCTGGTGTGCTCACAGGTTGCCAGGTGCCATTCCTATGGTGGAAATTCCTTCGGTGAGGATTCCATCTTGCGAACAATTCCCCAAACAGCCATCTGGCTGTGTTGTTTTAAAAGCCGCTTAGTTTTTTTCTTTGGAGTTTATGAAAATCTCCCGCTCTAATACCCCAAGAGCCAGCCTATAATTGTGTTATTAAATCAATCGGAGCGGATTACATTGTAAAATCAATAGACGGCTGTAATTGCATATTAGAAAGTTGCTCTGCTGCTCTTGATTTTTTTTACATGGATAATTGTAATAAGCGTGTTTACCTTCGCGCTGATTTGGAATCAGCCGAGCTAAATGTGACAAGCTCTGCTCTCTGGTGTGATCAGGGGCGAGCGAGGTGGGGTTCTGCTCAGGAGGTTATTCACGACGTCTTCACCCTGGGCATGCCCGAGCCCCAGCAAACCCACCAAAAATGTGGGCAGGCCATGGGCAGGGTCTGTCTCAGAGCTCCGGGCGCCAGGTGCTCAGTGAAGTTGTGAGTGGCGAAGAGAGGAGGGAGATCAGGAACAGTCAGCCTGGATTCACCAAGGGCAAGTCCTGTCTTACCAACCTGATCGTCTTCTGCGATATCAGACGCGGCTGGCTCTGGGGATGTGAGGAAAGCGGCGGATGTGGTAGACCTTGACTTTAGCAAAGCTGTTGATGTGGTCTCCCACAGTATTCTGGCCAGCCAGTTACAGAAGTATGGTTTGGAGGAATGGACTATCAGGTGGGCAGAAGCTGGCTAGGGCATTGGGCAGAGTGGGGCAGGATCAACAGCTCCATGTCTAGTTGGCAGCCAGTAATTATCAGAGTCGCTCCTGGGGCCGGTTTTGTTCAGCGTTCCCAACGTTTTGTTCAGCTCAGAGCCATCCTGCCCGAAGATGAGGGAGAAATTCTGCCCATGTCGCAGAGAAGTGAAACATAATTCCTCTTTGTACACGTGTGCCTGCACTGTGTGCCCACACGCCCCAGGTCCCTGCTGGCGTTTGACACGTGTGAAACACGGAGCCTGCTGGAGTAAGCCACGTTGATTCTCAATCTGCCTCCCTCCCCGGCTGCTTTATTCCTCTCCGGGAATGCTCACGTCACAGTGTTTCTCCATCAGCCTTACACCCCAGGCACAGCACTCGGTCCCCGCTGCCGTCGCTGCCGCAGGGAAGGAGCCGGGGAGCTGGTGAGGTCACAGACGGACCCGTCGCTCTGACCTCATAGCAGGGAATTGCCTCAGAGCACCATCGTTCGAACCAATTGGAGAGCAGCATGCAAATGAATGCTTTGACGATTGGCTCGACCTGCCTCTGATGTCACAGTCTCACCTCTGGGCTGTGAGCCCTGGAGGTCGGTTTCTACGGTTTCCCCGGATTTTTTCTTTTTCTCGTATTTCTCCTACTCCTGAAGGAATAACGTGGAGCCCGGCTCAGGCCCATCTCTCTACCCTGCTACTGCCCCACAACCTCCGAAACGCTCCATTCGGTTAGCCTCACGAACCCCCGGCCTCAGGGAGCGTTATCTGCAGGACACAAGAGGGAAACTGAGGCATCGCCGTGGCCTGGGTGCCCCAGGGAGGCTGTGGGAGGGCCAGGATTGAACCAGGCCCGGCCCAGCCATGCCCGTTTCTAACAAAACCACACACGAGGGGTTTTCTCCGGGAAGTGTTGGTGAAACGCAGCAGAGAAGCTGGCTGAGGACAGCCCTTGCTGGACCTGTCTCCTAGGACCAGGGGATCTCAACGTCCTCTACAGACGTCCGTGCCCTGAGCACCACGAGGAAAGTGCGTGTGTTAGTCACGTCTCCTTAGCCCCAGGGACAGGTGGGGAAACTGAGGCACAGAGCGGCCAATGTGAGCTGTCCAAGGTCACTCAGCGAGTCAGTGGCAGAGCCAGGTGTGTGACCTGGAACTGGCTCGCAGCTGTTAGACCCGGGAGAGCCCACGCTGGGCAGAGCGTATGGGAAAAGGCGGACGAAAGGTGACTCTCCGCCGAGCACAGCTGTGTCGTACCATCTCCGCCTTCCCGCTTTGTGCTTGTTTGCCCTCCCCTGCGCGAGCTGTTCCAACAGGGAACACGTGGCACTGAGCCCGGGGAGTGGAACAGGGACCCGGCAGTTCCCAGGCTCCTTGGCTGAGCGCTGGCTCGGTGTGGCTGGCATGCTGGCCGGCTGACAGTACCACATCCCTGCTAAAGCCATGGGCGTGGGGACTAGTGGTTAGAGCGGGAGACAGCCAGTGAGGATGTCTGGGTCAGTCCCAGCACTGCATGGGTTTGCTGTGAGAAATGGGGCCGGGCCTGGCCGTGGGGAGAGGGGCGTGAAGCGGACTGAGGGGGTGCAGGGAGCTGCGCGTTCCCGGGTGCTGCCCCGTCATGAGCATTCGCTTGATTTCTCCCCATGTCGTTAGCAGTGGGTGACTGGCGCTGCCCTGTCCCCTCCCGGCCGAGCCAGCATGCGGGGAAGGGGGTGAGACAGGTGGGCGTGGATCCCGGCAGCCGGGCTGGGCTGTCATCCCAGCGCAACGGCACCTGCCGCCAGTGGCTTGGCGATGTGACTCTCCGTGCCAGTTCGTGGGTGCTGGAAACTCTGCCACAGCCCGTCATGGGTCAGAGTGAGACTCCAGCCCCACGGTCGCTCCCAGATCCTTTCCTTGTCATGGGGACCCTCCTCGCTCCATAAACACCATGCGTGGGACAGAAGCCGCCTACATTCCCCCCAGGGACTGTTTATTCTTTGGCACCGAGCCGCCCTCCACTTCCCGGCCCAGCCTTTGCCTTGGCCCCGGGGCTCGAGTGTCTCCCCCTCCCAGAAGGAGGGAGAAGTGGGCCAAAGTTGGGGACGGGAAGGACCTGAATTCTAGGTAGGGTACCCCTGGCTCTTCAGAGGCGGAGCGAAGGGTTTGCCCGTCCTAAGCCAGACAGGCTTGGAGGACGGCGTGTTGGGGCAGGACCCGCTGCCCAGGGGCCCACGGCGGCAGGAACTGGACTTGGGTTTCCAGGTGCTTTACCTTCCTCCGGCCCGGCAGAACCGCCGGGGGCTGGGTGTGACCCTCGCTGTCTCCCTAAGCAGCCCCGCTGGCTGAGGATCCCCACGCACTCATCCTGCCACTCCCAGCTCCCTCGCTAGGCGGATGGGCCTTACCTTGCCCACGGCCAAGAAGGAGCGTAGCTAGCCTGCAGCCAGGGCCCTCGGGAAGGTTCAAAGCGGAAGGGATCCAGGGCCCGTCCAGTTCCAGGCAGGGAGGCCTGTGGTGGTACCAGGGGCTGCCCCCACGGGTCAGGCTGCCGGCAGGTCAGCAGCCTCGGCTCAGGGCTGGGGCTGTGCCGGAACCCGGCGCACAGCACTCTGTCACCAGCCCGGCGGCTGTCTCCGAGACAGTGAAATATGGCCACAATTAGCTCAGATACAGTTCAGTTATGATAAACAGCGTTTGCACCCTTTAAGCCGTGATTAAAAGGCCTCTTCCCCTTGATAGAGAGACCTAATTTCCCATTATTATCGCTGCAGCTTGATTATAAAGCGCTCCCCGGACGTGCAGTGAAGAGACGGCTGCAAAGGCTTCTTTATCATTTACACATCAGTAATATGCAGCTTCCCCTCGCCCAGAACATCCATCCCCCCGGGGCTGGGGGGCCCTCTGTCCCCCCCACCCACCGGTGTGGCACTCTCCCTCCACGGCAGCCGGGCCCTATTGCCACACACACGTGGGCAAAGTCACCCTTACGGTAACAGCTTGATAAATGGGCGCGCGGTAATGAAATGGAGACATCAAGGCATGGGGCGAGGAAGAGAGAGGTAATCAGAAGGCGCGGAGCTGTCCCAAACCAGAGGGGAGCAGGGAAGAAGGATCGCCTCTCCGCTGTGTGCTGTCAAGGGAGAAATTACACATTTACTCTTGCTTTTTCTTAAGGAGACGGCCCCCATAGATCAAACCATGGATTTACAAGCCAATTTTCAGCATGAAATATAGACACCAGGAATCAATTTAAGCCCTGCTTCTATTTTAGTGAACGGTGCTTGCGTTTAGTCCCAGGTAAATAACACAAGCGAAAGCCGCCCTCCCTCCCACCCCTGCTCCACACCAGCCCAGCTCTCCGGTGCCCTCCCTCCCACCCCTGCTCCACGCCAGCCCAGCTCTCCGGTGCCCTCCCTCCCACCCCTGCTCCACGCCAGCCCAGCTCTCCGGTGCCAGTCCCGCTGCCAGCACAGGTCAGCGTCTCCCTTGGGAGGCCAGCCTTGCTGTGGGGCAAAGCGCACCCTGGGTAAGTGCTTTGGCATTTCCTGCTTTCCCACCCGGCCCACCACACAAGAGCCAGAGCCTTCAACGGGTGGCTTCTCTGCCCAGCAGGCGCTGGCCTGTGGAACTCCTGGCCACAAGCAGGTCCGAGAAGCCGATGGCTGAGCTGGATAATAGAATCTGGGGCTCCGTGTCACCAGACCTGGAGCTTCTGGTTCGTTGTGTGATGGCAGCAGGTAGACGGCCCAGCCAGTCAGGCCCAGGGTGGGCAGCACATGGATGGGCCCTGCCCGGCCACACTCCCAGGCACAGACACAGAGGGAGGGTGGGAGGGGACAGACCTTTCCTAGGGTCGCCCAACTCCCTGGGCCAGGACGGGGGGCAGGACTCTGGCCTCAGGGGCACGGTGCCTTCCTGCCGGGCGACCAGGGGCCAGCTCCTGGGCTAGCTGGGTCCGAGGCAGCGTGTCCCAGGGCCAGGGTAGGAAGTGGGGTCTGGGGGAGCGTGCTGTGCTGGGAGCAGGCAGCCGGCCCAGGGAGAACAGGGACGGGTGCACACCCAGGCCCAGCCACCCGAGTCCGGTGGGAATTAGGCGCCTGCGGAGGATCAGTGCCCTGTCCCAAGTGGCACAGCTGGGCCATCCGCACGCAGCCCTCGCTGCTGCTGGCTGTGTGCCGAGCGCTGGCGGAGGGGCTGGGCTTCACTGCGTGGTCCGTCTGCAGCAGCCTGGTGGGCGGTTGAGCCACGCGTAGCTCACCCCACTGGCATGCAGAGTTCCCGTCCAGCCCCAGCGTGGATGGGACGAGTGGCATGGGGAAACTAGCTTGGGGGGGGCGGAGGGGAGCTCTGTAAAGGGCTGGACCAGCCGCCCGTCAGAGAGGGGCCCCGGGGCCTCGTTCCCTGCCCATGAATGTTTGAGGGGCCCCTGATGTTGGGCTGGGGGCGCTGCAGGGCCAGAGGCTGCCAGCGAGGCAGGGGGAGACCCAGCCCTGGTCCCAGGCTGGGAGGAGCTGGCAGAGGCAGTCCGGGTGCGGGTATCAGTGTGTTATTGTAGGGTCACTCGGGCATGCCTTGGTGGTGGTACTGTGGGGGGAGGGGCTAATGGATGGCTTTTTAAAGGCATTAACTCTGGAACATAACGAGTGCTCCTGTGGCTCTGCCCGTGGGGTGGTCTGCAGCCAGGCCACGCATACGAGTGCTCCCGTGGTGCTGTCGTGGGGTGGTCTGCAGCCAGGCCGCATGTACGAGTGCTCCCGTGGCGCTGTCGTGGGGTGCGGCCAGGCCGCACGTATGAGCTCTCGTGGCTCTGTCGTGGGGGTGGTCTGCAGCCAGGCCGCATGTACAATTTCTCCCGTGGCTGAGCCCGTGGGGTGAGGTCTGTGGCCAGGCCATGCGCCCCATTAATCCGTGTGGCCGTGCCCGTGGCAGGCATATGTCAGAGTCTCTGCCTGCACCATGGGCCAAGGGGGCCCAGATGCTGGCTGAGGAGGCGTGCCCGCCATGGATGCAGCCTGGCTTACCCCTGGCGCAGGGCACTGGCAGGCAGGACGGGGCACGTGGGCCGGCCACTCTCACCCCGGGTCTGTCTCTCCACAGACGACTGTAAGAACATCGCCAACATCATGAAGACGCTGGCCCATAGAGGCTTCATCTTCAAGCAGACCTCCAAGCCCTTTTGATCGGCGGGGCGGGGCGGACAGGGCTGCACGCGGCCGGCTCCTTCGCCACGGGAGGACGGGCGATAGCATTCAGACGGCGACCGAGGACAGAGGAGACGACACACCCAATTCAGCTGTTACGCCAGTAGAGGTTGTATATATGGAAAGGAAAATCTCTGTGTAGACCCGATGTGAATCCCTGTCTGGGCTGCTCCGGACAACACTGCTGTGACCCGGAGCCATCCAGGGCGCTGCACCACATGGTTAGAGCCGTAGCTCCGTACTCTTTCTTTGCCTCCTGATTTCCGTTGCCCCCCGCGCCAGCGCGTCTCCCCGGCCATGGGTCGCCCTCTTTCTTTTCTGTGTTCTACCTTCCACCAGGCCCCTGAGACAGCCGTGCCGCTGTGTGCTCCCGGGGGGGGCCCCCGGGGGGGGGGGGGGGGGCGGGGGGGCAGGGGGGGCGCGGGGGGGGGGCCCCCCCCCCCCCACTCCTGCCCGCCCACCCACACGTCCGCTCCCTGCACCCTTTCAAGTGAACACTAACGCCCCAATTTCCTGTATGTGACAAAGCAATCCAGCTTTCTGCACTAGCTCGCGTGCCTGTATTCTCTACTGGCCACTGGCCCAAGGCTGCAGGGAGGGGGGAACCGTGGCAGGTAACGTGGCCCTCTTGCTCCTGCCCAGCCCCCGTCCCATTCTCCAGCATGGGAGGGAGGCTCAGTGCACCACGTCCGTTGCTGGCAGTGGACATGCCAGTGAGCGTCGGCACAGACACGATGGGCGTTCCCTCTGCCCCTGGGCACGGGGTCCGGCAGCTGAGCGATCACCGCCCTTCCCTGCCTGCCCACCTGCCACGTTTGGCCCTGAGCTGCAGCTGTGGCCCCGTGCCTGCAGTCCGTGCTCTGCGCCTCCCCTCCCGGGGCCTCTCCTGCCAGCTGGCTTTGGGGCCAGGCCGTGGAGTCTCTGCGGCTTCGGCTGCGGCTCCCAGTCCCCGCTGAGCTGAGTACTCGCCCCAGGGGAGCTGCAGCATTGGCAGCCGAGGTTGCGTGGGGCCGTTTGGCGCCTGGGCTTCCTCCCGCCTGACGGCCCAGGGCTCAGCCGGCTGGGGCAACGGGAAGAAAATACAGGCACGGAGCTTCGCGGTAACAACTGCATGGTGTGTGGTGTTCAGCTCGACCAGCCGATGACGCAAACCCACCATCTCATTGTCTCGTTATTCCAACCCTTGCTGTACATGTGCCACGTCAATAAAGTCTGGGGGAAAAGGAGCAGGCCTCAGGGTGTGCTGTCTGGGGGCAGGGCAGATGGGGCATGCCGGGGGCCGTGGGGCAGGGCAGGTGAGGACGCACAGGGGCCGTGGGGCAGGCAGGGAGGCACACAGGGGCCGTGGGGCAGGGCAGGGGCAGACACACAGGGGCCGTGGGGCAGGGCAGGGGCGGACACACAGGGGCCGTGGGGCAGGGCAGGATTGGGATGGAGAGAGCCAGGCTAGGGGGCTAGGATTGGCACACCTGTGGGGCCACTGCAGCTCCCTCCCCACGGGTCTGAGCCATGGCATGGGTGTTCCCCCCCTCTCCCCCCCCCAGCTGGGCAGGCATTGGCATCTGCCTGCACCCGGACGTTGCTGAAGCTCCACACGTCTGGCCCCGGCCTCAGCGCTGGGTGACACCGGGGGGTGGGGGGGCCACAGCCGTCAGTGGGGCCCATGGACACAGGATGGCCCTGCTCTGCCAGCACGGCCGGCTGGGGGGGCTCTGGCTGGGACCAACTGATCCACCCCAGGGGCCTGGGCCAGCCACAGCCAGACATGGCCATGGAGAACACTGCCAGCTCCCTGGCCCCCCCCCCAGTGCTGGCTGCCCCTGGTCATGGCAGGTCTGAGGCCACAGGGCCAGGGTGATAATCGCTGTGGGCGCCGCGTCCCCCCAACCCCACCTGGCAGCAGCCCCGGGACACCCTGTGCAGGAACCCGTGGGCCTGGCAGGGGTGGGCCGGGGGGGGGGGGGGGGGCGCGGGGCCCGCCCGGGGGGGGGCCGGGGGGGGGGGGGCCCGGGGGGGGGGGGGGGCAGGGAGCTGTGCATGCAGATGCTGGGGGGCAGGGGGCCAGCAGCAAACTCTCACCCAGCCCCCCAGGCACCATGGAACCTCCCCGCGACCCACTGCTGCAGCCCCAGGGCCGGGCGGTCCCAGCTCCCGGCCCAGCCTGCAGGGCCTACAGGCCCCAGCCCGCGGGCAGCAGGGGTCCCTTGGTGCGGCTGCCCCCCAAAGGAGGGACAGATCTGGAGACCCCAGGCCGTTTAGGGGTGGGGGAGCTGATGCGGATGGGGCAAGCAGGGTCCTGCACTGGCCCGAGCGGGAGGCAGGATGGAGGCGTGCAGAACAGCCTGGGTCCCCGAATGCTAGGAGTAAGAGAGCCTGTGAGCCCGCCCCCCCCCCTTGCCCCACACTAAGGATGACTCAGGGCCAGGGGTCAGGGCTGTATTTACAGGGACACAAATCCACAGCACCAGACACGGCGCGGCTGTCCACCCAGCTCCCGTGGCCCCACTGCAGGTGGCAAGATGCAGCATTGCCCCACAGGGCCTGCTGGTGGCTCGGGCGGTGCTGGACGGTAACAGTTCCTCCTGGATGGGGTCCCCAGGCCCTGGCGCTCAGCACGGGGTCGGGTGCCAACGCCATGCCGTGCTCACGGCTTCTTCGCCTTCTTGATGGAGGAGCAGCTGGAGGCCGACTCCCGGCGCTTTCTCTGCAGGAAGGAAAGAGGCAGGGTCAGGGGGGCCACAGCGCTGGGTGCTCAGCCCCGCCCGGCCCTGAGGCCCAGCCTCCCAGGAAGAGACCCCTCTCCTGGAATGCACAGCAGACCCCAAAGTCTAGGGCCCCACATCGATTGACCCTTCTGCTCCCACTCCTGGCACCAGGGAATTCCCCTCGCTCAGAACCTGCCACAGGCCACGGCCGACCCAGCCCCAAGGGCTGCACGGGGGCCACGCCCATTGGGAGTAAAGCCAGCCAGGGACAGGCCCCTGGCGCCCTAGGCAGAGATGCCACACTCTGGTACCACCGTCCTGCAGTAGCCCACCCGCAGCAGCGTAACTCCGGCAAGCGACGGCCAGGCTGCGCAGTCCCGTGGCTGACTCTCCCCGCCCCCCAGGGCCCCAGCAGAGGGGAACGTGCAGCGGCCCCAGCAAAGACCAGTTCCATGCCAGGGCGGACCAGCGCACCGGCCTTGGCTGACCTCAGTGGCAACGCTAATGGCGCGGCCCGTGCCGTGAGCCAGCGGCTGTCAGCCGGGCAGGGAGGAGATCCGCTGCACGGCGCCCGCTCAGCCCACGTCTCGCCTTGCAGGCTAACCCCACCGCCCCACACGCCCCACCTGCGCCAGGAGGGGCAATTTGCCCAGCTCGGAGTTAAAGCAGCACACAACGGTCTCCTCCGGGGCCCTGGCCCGCTTGTCTCTGAGGGAGACATAGAAGGGCCCATGGGTACCAAATAAAATCCGGTCCTTGGCCCCGCATGGGGCCCAAAGGTTCACTGAAAACAAAGCAAAGGAAAGGAGCGAGGGCCCCCGGCAGGGCAGGGGATTAATGAGACACGTCCGTGTGTCTGCTCATCTTTATATGGCACGAGACCCATCTTTCAAACATGTCACAAATTCATATTAGCGCTCCCTGGCCCGGCCATTCCAGCCGCCTTGGGCAAAACTGGGAACTGGCTGGTTCGAAAAAATGTTTTACGTTCTAATTTACAAGAGCCTCCAGTCCAGCTGCTTTAATGGAAGGGCTGGGTTTTAGAAGCCCCGGTCTGTATGCAATAGCGGTACAAATATATCTCAAAAGGCAGATATTGTCCCTCCGTCTGGAAAGGAAGAAAGGATAGATCTTAACAATGGAACTTCTGCCTTTCAAACAGGCTCAGAAAACAAGGCAGCAGCAGGAGTTCAGATAAAGGACGCTTAAAAGTCAAATAATTTTGACTCCGAGCCCGAGACTTCTGAGACTGGAGGTCTTTTCCTTCCCCCACTAATGGGCTGAGCTGTGAGCGCCGGAACAAAGTGCGGCGCGAGGAATTCTGAGAGTCACTCATTATGGATCAGGGAGTGGAGTCTGAGTCACACAAATCAAAGCTTCGAATCTGGAGTAACTGGCTGAACTTCGCTTTGGGACTAATTTGTTCCACGTTAGCTCACCTTTCACCTCCCTGAGGCCTGCAGGAAAGTCCCTCCGGGGTCAGCTGCCCGGGGGACCAGGCTGGGCTTTCTAGTCAGAGGTGGACACCACGGAGGAGACGGGCCGGGCAGGGAGGACCCAAGGGATACGGCAGGGTTGACCCGATACCCGACTTCCCACCGCTACACCCGGCGACAGCGCCTCGGCCCGCCCCGAGACGCGGGGGCACTGCGGTGCGCTTCCCTGAGCTGCCAGATACCCCCCCACGAGTGGCACGGCTGGCAGAGGAGGGGGCCAACGCCCGGCTATTGCTGCCGGCTGTGGGGCACGAGGCTAAGACCGCCCCAGCACTGCAGGATTGCAGCAGTCCTCCGCTCCCTCTGAACACAAACCGAGCCAGAGAGAGGAAATGCTCGGCCAGGAGAAGGCCGAGCGCATGCAGCCAGTGCTGGTCGGCAGCCCAGTTCCCAAGGCGGGCATGGGTGCCACCCCCAGGAGGTGCTAACACTCAGAGCCTACAGCGCCCTTCACGAGGAGGGAGACTTGAGAAGACGGGAGGGCTGGGAGCCGGGAGGGCTGGGATCGAGTTGTTCTCCACCACTGACTCTCTATGACACCCTCAGCAAGTCACTTCCCCGCCCCGTGCCTCAGTTTCCCCAGCTGCCAGGCGGGGACGATGACAACAGGCTTCCTAGAAGGTGCTGGCTCAGAGGCTCAATTCCAGCTGGTGGTGGAGGGACTGTGTCTCCTCCTGCATTTGCACCCCCTTCCAGGGCAGGCGCCTGCTCCCAGGCAGAGCGCGCTCAATCCCCAGCAAGACAAACCTGCGACGGTCAGGCTGGGCGAGGCACGTCTGATGCTTGCCAGCCACACAGCCTGGCCCGGCCCCCCCAGTGTGCCAGACGGCCACGGCCCTTCCTTGGCCCCACACACGCCTCGGGGGCGGGATCTGCCCTCTGTCCCTGCACTCATCACAGGAGCGGCCAAACTTGGTCCCCTGGGCAGCGGGCGGATGCGGAATGAATCGGGTCCTGCAGCCGGCCAGCCGGCAGCACACCCCGCTCCTCACCAGGCCCCCCCAGCTGGGATGGCATTTTTTCCCCTCCAAAGGTAGCATAAAACGGTCACTGTGAACGCGCTTGACCTTTCGTCTTGGACTAATCTAATTGTGTCGTCTTTGTGTAATCAGCCGGTAAAGGTCAGAGCTGGATTTAACATGGGGGCCCTTCAGGTACCGAATTTGCCTTGCAGTGAATTAACTTGATTATATTTCGTTCAAATATGCCAGAGCCCAGGTCACTTTAACCCTCTGCGCGCCAGGCAGCAGCACCGAGGGCGAATCTGGCTGGAGATATCCCCTCCATCCACACACACTCGTGCCGTCTCCGCGGACAGCAAGTGTGCTGTGAATCACGGCTGCAGCCTGGGCCTTTCCGGACCCCAGGGAGGGGCGAGATTTCACGCTCCCCGGAAAGATTGAACGGCAGAAGATTCCTCTGCAAACATGAGTCTGCCTCAGGGGAACGCGTCCCTGCAACTCTGTATTGTCACGGCGAGGGGACATTACTCAAGTCCAGATGAATGTGTCACCTCTGTCGTTGACGGATACGGTGCTGGGTCACACATGACACATTTGGAAAAGAGAGGGGCTGGGTCGGGCGCGTCTGCAGCGCCAGAAACACCACTTCGTGCACAGGGGCGGGTGGCGCTCGGCTGCGCAAGGCGAAAAGCCACGGCACCAGTGGATCCCGTGGCACGTCCCGGGCCCTCGGCCAGGGCTCACGGCTCACAGGCAGGGTGTGTTCTTTGGGGGGGGCACACCGTTCCCAGCTCTGTGTGCGCTGCGGAAAGAAGGGGACAGCCCCCCCTACCAGGCCATGGGCCGGCCTTTCCGCTTTCCCCAGGCACTCAGCACCCTGGCTCTCCTAGCCCAGCGCCTCCACCGGCTTGTCCCCTCCGGATGCAAACAACTCCTGTGGTCTCCACTGCCCTCCGCCAGTCTCTGCCCCCGTCCCCCACTCACCAGCAGGGGCCCGCCTGCCCACCTTTGCACCTCCTCATCTAGCGGGGCGCTCTGTGGGGCAGTCCCAGGGAGGGCTGCAGCCATGACACCATCCCCCTGGTCCCCACAAGGGCATCCGCATCGTGTGGGGCACAGCCTCAGGCATGGGGTGGGGGTGAGGGTGGGGAGCCAATCCTGGCCAAGAAGAGCCTCCAAGCCCGGCTGCAAGGGGTGCCAGGCTCTGCTCAGCACCGCCCAAAGGAGGGGGGCAGCAGGGACTGGGACACCCACTGGAGTTGCCTCGCGACTCACCGAGTTCGGGGTCAGCGGCGCTCCTACAACATCAATGATCTGGTCCTTGGGATCTCCTTTGCCCTCCTCCGCGCTGAGCCCGGCCTGCCCGTCGGCGTGGACTCCTTCCACGCTGCCAGCCTTGGCCAGCGCCTCGTACCGGTGCCGAAGCATCTGCAGCTCATACTCGCAGTTGGCGAAGGCCTGTTTGAGTTCGTACAGCAGCACCAGGTCGCTCCGCAGCTCGTTGAACATCTGCACGATCTCCTCGGTCGGCATGGGATTGAGATCTGGGGAGCAGAGGCAGATCAGAGCCGGGATCCCCGCCCCGCCTAGCCCCTCGTGGCCCCACCTCGGAGCCGTATCTCAAGGAGGATCCGAGCTCCCACATTACCAAGTATGCCGGGAGGGCCCCCCAAGACCTAGAGCCCCCGTGCGTGGGCCGTGCAGTGGACAGCTCACGCTGTAGGAAGGGTTGGAGGGTGGTAAAATCTACACGCAGATCCCTCTCTGTGCAGCAGCTCCTTGTGCAGGGCCCTCGTCCTCACACAGTGTGTAAGGGCTGTCGGGGAAAGGGCTGCAGGTGCAGAACATCTGCCTGTGCTGGACCAGAAGGGCCCATCCGAGCACCCCTCGGCACCCCCAGGAGCCCTGGGGACACTGCTGTTCCAGAGCCGGAGACGTGCCCCGTTCTAACTTCACAGGAGCAGACACAGCCGGGCTCAGCACAGCCCTCTTCGCTCCCTGCCCTGAGAGCGAGCGCAAGGGACGTGCCCTGCTCCTTGCTCCTCCAGCACGCAGGCGGGTTTGTTCTCCTGCCCTCACATCGGGGTCCCGGGACGCTCCCCATGTCCTCTACAGTCCTAGACTGTCAGGTCCGCCCCACACTGCTCTCCCCAGCCTACCCTCTGCTCCTTTAGATGATTCTGTGGGCGGGGCGGGCTTTGCCAATGCCCAGGCGTGGCACGAGGGCATCCCCACCACGTCTTCAGCGCTGCCCACAGCCAGGCCTGTTTCCAGCAGGCCACGGCCACGACTCCTGACGACTAACAACTGCAGGGACGTGGTTACTGGGCATGCCCAGTGGCCCCTTCCAAACCTCACACAGGTCTCTTTTTGGTGGGGTGAGGGCATCAGAAGCTTCCAGCCAAGACGGAGCACTGCACGCCAGGCTCGCCAGCCCCTCGGAGTGCCTGCGACTGGGCGCACTGCAGGAACCCTGCCCTCCCTCCGAAGACACCAGCGATGTGTTTACTCGCCTCAGTGCAGCGCAGCCGGGAGTCAGAGTCTCACCGCACTTGGGACCAGCCACGAGCAGGAAAGGAGGGAACGCAGGGTGAAAGTGAGCCAGGCAGCCCTGAACAATGCATCTGCCGTGGTCACTGACACTCGTGGCGCCTCCCCCAGCCAGGCTGAGACTGGCCCTCGCAAGCCCGGCCTGCTGCTCTTGGTGGTTAAAAAAGCCCCAAACAAGAGAGACAAAAGCCCTTTTCAACCAGTTTTCTGCTGGGAGGGGAAAAAATCTTGTTTTGGCTCGCACCCTTTCTGAAAACCGTAAAATACTATTTTAAAAACCATTCACATACTGTTCTTTAAGAAACTGGCTGTATTAGTAGGGGGAAAAAATAGCCCATCTAGACTACAAAGGCTTGCTCTGTGTGTCTCTTTCTCTCTAGCATGCCCCCTTTACTCACCTACTCCTAGTTCCATCAGCATCTGGTCTAGGGCTTTAATCTTCTTCTGTCCCACCGAGCTTGGCAGTTTCATCTGGAACACAAAGGTAACGGAGCCGCGCGGCTCAGAGTTAGCCCTCACTCGCAGCCGTCTAGTTCAAACGGCAAGAGAGCTTTTCTTTTCATAGTGCAGAGGGAAAAAAAGCGAGCGAGCGAGAGAAAGGGAAATCAAGTGGTAGAAGAGAGAGACAGGGGCTGAAAGTTTTCAGAGTCAGTCCGAGGGCAGGCATTGAAAAGCCTGGTCGTGAAGGCTTTTCTTTTCCCTTGGGTGTGTGTGCAAGACGCGCTGGTTTACAGTTTCCACATGTCACTGAATTAACAACAGAAGTTCTGCTTGGCTTCAAACCCTCCCGCGGTGCCCGGCCCATCAAAGCTCTCATTTCCACAGCAGCGCTGCCCTACTTTATCGCCTTAGCCGCCTTGATTAGACTCATGCGCTAACACTCACTTCTCCTCGTCCCTGCTGAGCCCCAGACCTGTGGGATTCATTTACTAAGCGGGCTTTACAACAAAGGGAGAGATGGAGGCAGGGTGATGACTGGTGGAAGTGGGAACATACATTTACTCAGGAGCTGAGGGAAAGCGTCAGAGGTGAGCTCGGAGGGGCAATCTGGGCCGGCCGCCGAAGGAAGAATGCAAACGCCTCACAGGTCTCTGCATCGCAGCTCAGTCCCAACGCTTATCCAACTACGAACACAACATGCCAGGCAAGCCCGGGTTCCACGTCCCTGCTGTGCATCTCCCAGCACAGCACACAGAGGACTCAGCCGCACGGGGCCTGGGGAGCTAAGAAATCCACAGGGCTCCCGCCCCATTTCAGTGCCTGCCAGAAGTGATGAACGCACACCCCAGCCTGGAAGCCCGGCCAGGGGTCGGTGACCCGAAAGACAAGAGGAGCCATTTTTAAAAATTCCTTCAATAGCCAAGTGTTTTAGAGCCGCAGTGGGGGGAGCTGGGCCTGGGCGTCTGCTGCAGGGGAGCCTGGAACCAGGAGCAGGCCCCCGGTAGGGTCCCCCAGTGGCAGGGGAGAGCCTGGAGCCTGGCGTGGGGCACCCACAGGCTCCCTGGTGGCAGTGGGGGCCAGAGCCCTGCCTGCGCCACTCACTGTGGGTTTCTTTAAGTCGTGATGTGAAATCCCCCAGAGAGAGGGGAAGAAGGTGGCCTGCTGGCTGGGACTCAGGAAAGCCCACAGACTGCATGTGACACGGAGAGGAGTCATCCGTGCCCCAGACAATCCCAGGTATTGTCTTCCGGGGGCAATGTGCGACTGGCTGACCAGCCTGCAGGGGCTAGCGTGCGTTGCCAGCCAGAACCAGCACAACGGATGGAAAGTTAAACCACACCAGAATGAAGCCGCTCGTTAGACGGAAATCAAAGGGAGAAGTCGGACGGTTAAAACGACTCCAAGCAGCCTGGGGGCTCCTTACAACACTGCGAGAGACTAAATTAAATCCCAGCTCAAAAGAGAAGGTAGAATGCGACGATTGGCAGCGTGGCCGAAGAGCAGAGTGCGGAGGCCATCAGAGGCGAAAAGTCAAACCCGAGGGGGTCGCCGAGAGGAGCGAAAACTCTGGCAGGTACAATAGGCCAGGCCAGAAAAGAAACTGAGAGGCGACGTGTTACAACGCAGAACCTAAGAGGAAAAAGATCAGAAGCAGGACCCGAGGTCCCGAAGGAGCACTCAGGTACGACGAGAAGTGAAATGAATTCTTTGCCTCTCTCTTCACCGCAGGGGATGTGGGGGGGGCACCTGTCACTAGAAGAGGCTCTCTCAAGTCAAGAACCTGAACGGGGTCACCCAGGGTCTGCAGAACTCACCTGCGAGGTATTACACTGCGGCATGTGACCGATCGCTTGAGCGACGACGGGACAGGACGGGACGGGAGCTGACATAACACTGACCTCGAAAGGCCCCAGAGTAGAGCCTGGCGATCATGGGCCAGCCAGCCGGCCGGCAGGTAGGAGCAGAGCTCTCAGCGGCCACTGTCGGAGGCCGGGTGTTGGGCTACATGGACCGTGGTCTGACCCAGCGTGGCAGCTCTTAGGATCCTTCCATCCTGAAGCTAGTGCCCGGCCTGCTAGAAACACCTGTCTCGTCATTAACCCACACGCGCCAAGGAGCCAGAGAGCAGAGGCTGCAGACAGCGGGTCCCGAGGGAAAGGGCTGTACCAACCACCGCAGAGGATCCCCATGCACCCAGGAAACACTCACTAAGGGTTACTGGTTCGATGACGGCTCCAACGTAGCCGCCTGATCTTTGCAGGGCCATGGGGTGGATTCCTGGAAAACCCAGGCAGGTCCAGATTGTGATGAGAGATCTGCGCTCCGCACGTGGCAGGATGTGGGCTGAGGGTGAAATCCACCCATGGCCTGAGGGCCGCGGGCCGTGTACAAAGGGGTGAATATCAAGTTTAGAGATAAACCCTGACACTCAACTCCCTCTTTTTCTTCTGCCAGAATTACAGAATTAGTGGGGAAAGGGAATGCAGGAGTATCAGCTATTTGGATTTCAGTGGACTCTTGAAACACTTGAAGTTGGCTGGGACATGAACATTAGGACCTTCCTGGAAACCAGCTGAAAGCCTGTGCATGGCAAATGGCAGTGGATGGGGTTGGGTTTAAAGCACAGTTATTTTTAACCCTCTGGAAGTGGAACTGGATAGCTGCCTAATAAAACTGGTAGATGGCATTAAACTGGGATGAGCTGCAAACGTGAGTGAGGACAATAAATGTAAGAAGGAAGAAGCTAGAGAGGTTAGAGACAGGAAATACGACAGGCTGGTTCAACTTTAAATTGTTGCCAAAAAGGCCAATGGCATATTAGGCTGCATCAGCAGGAGTATTGCCAGCAGATCGAGGGATGTGATAATTCCCCTCTATTCGACACTGGTCAGGCCGCATCTGGAATACTGTGTCCAGTTTTGGGCTCCCCACTCCAGAAAGGATGTGGACAAATTAGAAAGAGTCCAGCGGAGGGCAATGAAAATGATTAGGGGGCTGGGGCACATGACTTATGAGGAGAGACTGAAGGAACTAGGCTTATTTAGTCTACAGAAGAGAAGACTGAGGGGAGATTTGATAGCAACCTTCAACTACTTGAAGGGTTGCTCCAAAGAGGAGGGAGCTAGGCTGTTCTCCAGGGTAACAGAGGACAGAACAAGGAGCAATGGTTTCAAATTACAGCTGGGAGGTCAAGGTTGGATATTAGGAAAAACTTTCTCACTAGGAGGGTGGTGAAGCATTGGAATGGGCTACCTAGGGAGGTGGTAGAATCTCCATCTTTGGAGATTTTTAAGGCTTGGTTAGACAATACCCTGGCTGGGGTAATTTAGTGGGAATGGTCCTGCTTTTAGCAGGGGTTGGACTAGATGACCTCGTGAGGTCCCTTCCAGCCCTATTGTTCTATGATTCTATGATTAAATAAAGCAGCTAATGCACACAGGAAAACGCAATCCACGAGCCCAGGTCCTCTGGAAAGTGGGTGTAGCTGAGACACCAGGAGTAGTCAGAGAGGGCTGCCCACTGGGTGGGAGTTTGCGGTGCCGTACGGAAGCACAAAAGGATAGCGTCATTTTGAGGCTGCGTGTCCAGAAGAGTCCCATCTCGTAGCTGGAAGGGGTCAGGCACTCTTTCTAAGGCTTGGGGGAGCCCTCCAGGCACCCCAGTTGTGGAGAGACACGGACCAAAGAAAAGAGTCACACGGATGATCTGGGGACACGGGGACAGAAAGACGATCGCAGAGATGACAAGCAGGGAACCGATTACAGGTATGTGAAGAGTATAAACACCAAGGAGGGAGAGGAATTATTTAGTGCGCTTCGCCCAGACACAGACAGGGAGAGTGCTCAGACTGAAGGGTGGGAGTATATTCCTGACAGCAGGATGGGTTAGGAAATAGACCAGTTTCTTTCCTCTGAAGAAGTGGGGTTTATCCCTTCACTGGGGTGTTTTAACCCAAGTGGGACAATTAGAAAATGCTTTCTAGGGGCCAATCCACCCCAGGTATCTGCCATCTCTAACTCCTGTGACGACTGTGTGTTTGCTGGGTGCCCATCACCAAGGAATTAATTCTCTTTTCTCTCTTCACACAGTTTTGTAGCTAAGTATTTTCCACCTCCCTGGCGTCCTGGGCACCGGTCCGCAGCCTCACTTCTCAGCCCTGCATTGAGGCCGCTGTCTTTCTCCTTTCTGAGCTGGCCACGCACCGCTCGGGGTGCACACAGCACTCCACGCCAGCCCCTGAAACCCTGCAGCGGAAGTCCCAGCAATACCAGGCTGGGCCTGGCTGGCTGAGAGAGCAAAGACTTTTCCAGGAGCAGCTTCCAGCAGGCTGCTCCTGCACCAGCCACTCTGGCAAAGCCTTTCTCTTGCTCCTGGCTGGAGCTACCCATTCGCACCCTCAAGCAAACCAGTGGGGGGCTCAAGGGCGGGGCAGGGATGTGGCATCTACGGCTCCCGGCCTCAAGAGGAGAAGGGCTGCTTGGGTGTGTTTACTTTAAAAACACAGCAGTTAAGCTTCCTTTTAATTCCAGGGGAGGATTTGGCCTGTGAACAGGAAGGCTTCATCGGCTTCTCAAAGCAAGAGTATATTTTAATTTTACATCATTAAGAAAATGTTATGATTTATGTGGCTGCTGTCGGACTAATACCTTTAAAATTTAGCCGGCTCCACCAATTCATCTTTAAGACTGATGAAGGTTGATTGCTCTCTATGCAAAATGTATTAAAACTAAATGAGGAGTCTATTACTCACACGCCGCTGCTAATCTGTTAGGTAGGCTCCGTTAGCTAGGCTGTCTCGTGGCAGGGGAAAGCGTGGTGCCCGGCGTGAAGGCGAGCTGGGGCCTTCGAGCAGACGCTGCACCGCCCCAAAGAAGACCAGCCAAAGAGCACAGGGCTCCGACCAGCGACACTGACCGGGAGATTGGCTGCTGTCGAAGACAGGAAAGGCGTCCACCCAGGCCACTGATGAGCCAGCGGCAAGCATTTCAATTTATGCCCTGTTGTGGGAGGTGCAGCAGCCGTCTGCCCTCACCTTTCACATCTGGAGACACCCCGGTCCCAGCATGCTGCTGCGGCGTGGCTCAGTAGGGAGCACAGGATGCTGGGAAACCTGTTGTCTACAGATCATGCCTCTGTATTAAAGTGAGCGGTTCCCTTTCATGCGCTGCAGCTCCAGGCTTGGCGCACAAGTTCCTGGTGAGTTACCAACGTGGCCCCGGGCTGAGCAGTGTGAGCACCACCCCTGCATAATCGAACAAGCAGGATGCTGCTAACGGAGTGTAGAGGGAGAATTCCCAGAGAGCAAGCGCAGCTTCCTAGGAGAAAAACAAACAGAGCCCTCGGGCACTTTTAAAGACTAACAGATTTATTTATCGCATGAGCTTTCGTGGGAGAAAATCCCACTTCCTCAGATGCTTCCTAGAAGAGTGGCAGCTGCCCCTTCCTTTCACAGGAGCCTGTTACAGTTATTTATTCTCCTTAAAGTCCCCGTCCAATAATATCGGAGTCAGAGGCCTGATTCGCTGGGACTTGGGCGGTTAATATATTTTGGGTGCTGTCCCGCTCCAACAGCGGCTCCGTACAGCTCTTTCTGCAACACAGCCTGGGCTTAGCATTATAGCAAGCGCATTGTTGATTTAAGGACTGCAATTCTTTGTCCGTGCGCTAAACAATCCATGTTAAACGCACCAACTGGGTGTATCAAGAGAAAAATAAATAAAGGGCAACACAGCCAAGCTGCGCGGCTATGATGCCCGCGCGTCCCAAGACAGAAAGGAGGACGCTTGGCCTGGGCTGCCGATGCTGGGAGGATTAGTCCCTTGCCAAGGTGGCGATGTGCTGGAGGAGGCACCCAGACACCTTCCTGCTCGCCCTTGCAGGAGGGGATGCTAGGCAGGAAGGCGGTTACACAGCTTGAATACAGTGCCTCGCTTTCGTAGCCCACGTCCTTCCTGCAGCAGTCCCTGGCAGGGCTGGGGAACAGGCCCCAGCCAGGCCAATATGGCACTGTAAGACCTGGACACTGCTCAAAACAGAGCACTTGAGGGCTACGGACATTCAAGCCACACCCAGTGAAAACACCGATTCACGCTGGTGCTGCAGACTAACGAACGCTGCCAATTCGTGATGAAGTGAACAAACACGGGAAGAAAGAGGCGAGGACGTGGCCTCACAAACCAGACTCCGTTCATGTGTCACTTCGTCTTTGAGATTGATGATGACACTTGAGAGCAGGCCGTGGCCTCCCTGGAGCACTGCGAGCATGCAGCAATCCAAACCTCGCTGCCGGGATTACCCCTGCTGAGAGCAAGCCGAGCCGTGGGGTCTGGCTGGAGAACTAACAGCTTCACGGGCTAACAAGGAAGGTCCCACTGCAGCCCGAGATCATGTTGGACACTAGGGACTTCCATTATAAAGCTGCCATTTTCAGAAGTTCACAACTCTCTCCAGAACTTAGTTCTGGGGCAGGAACATCCTCGCTTGATATCTCACTAAAACGTTGGGGGGTTAAAGTGCGCACACCATGTAGTAAGTCATTTCACACAGGTTGTTCCCCATTTTAATTCCGTTTCAGGCCTATTTTCCTCACACAACTCAAAACCAGCACCAAACTATTACAGCCATTATAAACGCTCCGCACCTCTGCCTTTCCGCCACCGTATAGCCAGCTAGTGACACTAACAGACAGGAGAGCTGCAGCCAGACTTTCCACGCAGAGAACTCTCTCCGCAGACAGCTTTCAATAGGAGAACGAGCCCTGCACTGATGTCTCTCAACTCCTGCCGAGCCTGGGAGGTTTGCAGGAGGAGGAAGCCTGAAGCTGCGTCTGAGGAATGCTCTTTTGTCCTAGGGCAGCCTCTCTCCTGGGGTGCAGGAGCAGGAAGCGTCCTCTCCCCCACAGCTTGGAAGAACCACAGGAGGAGAGAGCCTCGCAAGCCCCTGTAGCCAGCAGTTCGGGTATTTCACACAACAGGGAAGCTAAAACCTAAAGATGTAGCCTGCACATCTGAGCTCCAGGAGGGAGGAAATGAGGACTGAACTTGGACACGCGGGTTTTCATTACACACTCTTGAGTAAGACGACCCGTTCCCCTCACAGACTTTGATCCTGCATGCAGAATCCTGCAGTTCTGCACAGTGATCTGCATGTGCCGGGAGAAGAGGTCATTTAAAGGGGGAGACAGCAGTCGAACATCTTTCCAGATTAGCCATACTAGGTTAGGGACCAGATTAATATGGGAAACCACTGTCTGTTGGCACGGAGGGAGGTTTACAATTAATTCTCAGAACTGCACATTGATATCAGGGATGCTAAATAGGCTATTGTTCTGTATACCCACGTTCTTAGAAACAAACCTTCCTGCGCTGACTGACTGACTCTTATTTTACAGTTTACTTGGCTTGAAGGTAAATCTACAGCTAACTTTCAAAGCAGCAGTGTAAAAGTATTCATTTTGTACACACCAAATGAAATTAAAGAAAAGAATTTACTGGGCAGCTTTCCTTTAGAAGAGCGCAACATCTTTATACAGGGCGAGAGAGACTCAGAACCGAGGAAGAGGAAGTTAGCTAAGCTTCCAAATAACGGACAGAAAAAACCCCCCAAAAAATAAAAAAATACACCGAGATGTAGAACACTGGATTTCCCTGACAAGTAGCTCCAGTAACTTCAATCAATTAGAAAACAGCTGACAGTGTATCTAGCTCCAGAGGAAGTGGGGTTTTTCAATGCACAATATTTCCGGTGACAAAATTATTAATGTAAAGAATAGTGTATAAATAAATCAGGAACCCAAATTTAGAGCGCTATGTCGGCTATCTTACATTCTTAATGTAAAATTAAAAATACAGAATACTAGATTCTACAGACTTGTATCTAAGGCTGAGACAAAGCAATGGCTTTCTGAGACCGAATGTGCTCACAAAGTCCAGGACTGTATACAAGGAGTGTGCCCCACACAGCTAAGACTGCACTCGGGCAATTCTTGTCTTCTGGGTGCTGAAATTCTTGACTTCAACACAGGAAGTGCCAGGGTCAGCCCAGCGATCTCCTGGCCCAGGATCCGGCCTGGGATCATGGATGGTAGCTGATGCTTCCAAGGAAGGCACAACAAATCTTGCAGTAGATGTCAGGGAATAAACTACTGATATTCTCCCTACGACCTCGTCAGGTCCCTGAAGCAGGAATGAGTATATCCCTTCCATGGTTTTTAATGCTTCCTATTGTAACTGGGTGATCTCGTTATCCACTAACATTCCTGGTGTTTCCTTTTAGCCATTTTAAATGGGCTGCCTTTCCGTTTCCCCACCTCGCTCCCACATTCTGAGCAAAGACAAACCCAAACCCAAACCTTGGTCTAGTTTCTCCAGCCCATTCAATAGTTTGTAGCCCTTCATCTGTCACCTGCTTTTATAAAGGCCCCCATTTTCCACTCTCTCCTTATTGAGCCATTCAGGTGAGTTTTCTATCCAGATACATATTCAAAGGGCATGTCCCTTATGTGATACACCCACTGACACATACCACAGGCAGGAAATTGGATCAGCCGGCCAGCTCATGCCCCCACCACTCATGGATAACGTGAACACCATAAATTCAAGCCAACAATCTGTTATATCACCAGCTCTGTCGTGCATGTTTCCTCTATGAAAAGTAATCTCTCCTACTGGATTCGTGCATGGCAATTCCACCGGAGAAGAGGTGGCAGGAGAAGGGACAGGAACATTTCGGCCCTCTAACGTATAAGAAGTTTCAGGCTCAGAAATATATGCTTTCCTGGCTGATCCGGATGTGCTGATTACCATCAGCTTATCTTACCAAGATGCCTTGGAGTGCAATCAATACTAAACAAATAAATTATTAATTGCTTCAAGTAATTAAATTTATCAAATCCAAATAAATATAACTGATATTTTATGGTGCTGCTTACAAAAGCGAGGCTCCGAAGGGAGGCTATCGATCAAGGGAGGGCAGACCGACGCTTCACATGTTAGCAGCTGATGGAGTCGGGGTTTGCATTAACGTCAGGCCAGGAGCAAAGTCAAGAGCCTCTGATGGAGGGTAAACAGCCAGCATGCTTGGCCGTTTAATTATGGGTCAGATCAAATATGAAGAACAAACATTTTAAAACACACATACACAACCCGCCCGCCCCTCCCCGATCTTTCACTGTAAGCCTCATTCATCTTGGAGCTGCAGCAGAAACCCAGCCCCCGCCCCAAGGAAAAAACCCAACCAAGTAAATTGTAACTCATTAATCAGTGCTAAGAAATGCTCAGCCGGCTAGTAAATATTTAAAAGCCAGTGAGGGTGAATATTTGAATCAATGGGAACTAAAGCCGTGTTCAAAGTTCTTCTTCCCCTATTTCTTTTTTAATTGGCCTGACCGGCAATTTGTCTACAAGATTCTAGTTAGTGGATAGCAAGTCAGATTGCTGGCTGGAAGCCTCTTCTGGAGGGAAGTGCCCGGCTGTGAACTAAACGATTCAATCGAGTGTCCCTCAGCGCATTCTGTGGATCTGAGAGCTGAGAGAACTTCTTTTCATCCCAATCATCTGCTTTCTTCCCAAAGGAGACGATATTTAATTCTTTCACTTCCAGCCATTTTGCCCCCACCCTCTGACTTAACCACAGGGCCAGGAGCATCAAATCAACCCGCCAGGCCGTGGGACAGGCCGGCACGCTCCCAGCCCTCCTTCTTTCCCATGGCCACGGGCTCGATCACCGCAGAGCCTGCTGCCACAGCTTATCGAGAGTATCCGAACAACTCACAATCCTCAGAGAAACCTACCATGGTGGAGTTAAGGCCGAGAGCACAGAAAAACAACCGAGCGATTTTGGAATTATCCCAAAATCAGGCACGATAAACCTAAGAAATTCACAGTTGGAGGTTAACCCTGAAAGCAATCCACACCCACTAAGGCACAGAAATGCAAATCTGTCACCCAGATCACCTTAACTCTGCCCTGCAGCCACACCATGCAATAAACGCATGTTTCGGGTTAAGGCTGGCTCATGAGTGGGAACCCTGAAAACTGCCAAGGGATTTTCAAAGGCACATTCTATTGTTTCTTCTTTTTTCCCCTCATATAGTCACCCCCACCAACTCCCCTCCCTCCTGTCTGCCCACATTTCCCGACACACTTCCCCGCCTCCAACACCTCATTTCTTCTACAGCATAAAAAGCCCTTCGGAGGAGCTCCCCACAAATTGCCCTTTTTCATAGAATCCTAGGGCTGGAAGGGACCTCACGAGGTCATCTAGTCCAACCCCTTGTTAAAAGCAGGACCATTCCCACTAAATCACCCCAGCCAGGGTTTGTCTAACCAGGCCTTAAATATCTCCAAAGACGGAGATTCCACCACCTCCCTAGATAGCCCATTCCAATGCTTCACCACCCTCCTAGTGAGAAAGCTTTTCCTAATATCCAACCTTGACCTCCCCAGCTGTAATTGGAAACCATTGCTCCTTGTTCTGTCCTCTGTTACCCTCGAGAACAGCCTAGCTCCCTCCTCTTTGGAGCAACCCTTCAAGTAGTTGAAGGTTGCTATCAAATCTCCCCTCAGTCTTCTCTTCTGTAGACTAAATAAGCCTACTTCCTTCAGTCTCTCCTCGTATGTCATGTGCCCCAGCCCCCTAATCATTTTCGTTGCCCTCCGCTGGACCCTTTCTAATTTGTCCACATCCTTTCTGTAGTGGGGAGCCCAAAACTGGACACACTATTCCAGATGTGGCCTGACCAGTGTCGAATAGAGGGGAATTATCACATCCCTCGATCTGCTGGCAATACTCCTACTGATGCAGCCTAATATGCCATTGGCCTTTTTGGCAACAAGGGCACACTGTTGGCTCATATTCATCTTCCCGTCCACCATAACCCCCAGGTCCTTTTCTACAGCGCTGCTACTTAGCCGATCGGTCCCCAGCCTGTAGCAGTGCATGGGATTTTTCCGTCCTAAGTGCAGGACTTTGCACTTGTCTTTGTTGAACCTCATGAGGTTTCTTTCGGCCCAGTGTTCCAATTTGTCCAAGTCTCCCTGGATCCTGTCCCTGCCCTCCAGAGTATCTACCATTCCCCCCAGCTTGGTGTCATCCGCGAACTTACTAAGCACGCAGTCTATTCCATCATCAAGATCATTAATGAAGATGTTGAATAGAACCGGCCCCAGGACCAACCCCTGGGGCACTCCACTCGTTACCGGTTGCCAACCAGACATCGAGCCATTGATTCCTACCCGCTGAGCCCGTTGATCTAACCAGTTTTCGATCCACCTTACGGTCCACTCGTCCAACCCATACTTCCTTAACTTGCCGACGAGAATGCTGTGGGAAACTGTATCAAAAGCCTTGCTAAAGTCAAGGTATATCACGTCAACGGCTCTTCCCGCATCCACAAATCCAGTCATCTCATCATAGAAGGAAATCAGATTGGTCAGGCACGAATTTTCCTCCAAGTGTTTCAGAATGGATTCTTGGAGGACCAGCTCCATGATTTTCCCAGGGATTGAGGTGAGGCTGACCGGTCTGTAGTTCCCCGGATCCTCCTTTTTCCCTTTCTTGAAGACAGGTACTATATTTGCCTTTTCCAATCCTGTGGGACCTCCCCCATTCGCCACGAGTTCTCAAAGATAATGGCCAGCGGCTCTGCAATCACATCAGCCAACTCCCTCAGCACCCTCGGATGCAGTTCATCCAGCCTCATGGACTTGTGCACATCCAATTTCTTTAGGTATTTTTTTTCGAAAGCCCACCGTGGCCATTGTTCTCAGCAGGGTTGAGGCTGCAGGCTGCCCTCAATTAGGGTACCCCGCGGACTCCAAGCTGCCCTCATGGGACGGGACGGTGGCTCCTGATGTCAGGAAGCGGACAGGTGCTCTGTGAGGAGCAGATGAGCGTAGGTCTACGCTCTCAGTCCCACTGAGGATGGCCACAGCTCGCAGCCAGTGGGAGAAAGGACACTATGGCACTCTCTGACGGGTCTTCTTCAGCCTCTGCTGAGAGAGAAACTTAGCGTTCTGAGGAATAACGGGGCAGTTAAAGACAACAGTTAAAGTAACCATGGAGCCTGGAACAAAAGTCTGCCTATGCCCATGATTTCAGTACGCTTTAACTGACTGTATGGGAAGTTTGAAAAGTCTGCCTCCCACTCTTACTGCGACCATAAAATCTAACGTGGGAGGCTAACTTTCCTCAAGAGCCATTTTTAAATGAATTTTAACTGCCTAAACAATTAGTTGCAATCCATTCCACAGCCAAGCTAAGTTCTGTCATTTTGAGGAAGATCGGTGGCATCTTTCATATGAAACGAAGAAGCTGAATCCCAGCTCTGAGTGAAAAATTCAATGTACTCTTTAACTGCAGAGCAGCAACTGGTGCCTAATAAAATGGAACAGAAAGATCCATCTGGCTGCTTGAAATAACACCCCCAGGCCTTATTCAGCTCTTCTCAGGGATCCCTTTCGGGGCAGATGGAACAAGCAAGAGCCGTGGCTGGGGCAAAGCGCTCACACCCAGGGCTGCTAGTAAATACTGCAGCATTGAGCATTGCTCCCCTTTCCACTCTCCAGCTGTGGGCCCTCTCAAGGGCCTGGCTGAGGGCAGTCTCTGGATCTGAGAACTCAATGGCCAAGCTAGCAAAGAGCTGCAATTGTACATTAGACCTGCTGAGCTCTGTTCCTCTGCCAGCGCAACTTCAGCTGCCTATCCCTCAGCCCTGCCAAGTGAGGCGGGCGAGTCTCTTCCCCGCACGTTACACCCAGGAAAGCTCAGCCCAAAGGTTAAAGTGAACGACCAATGGCAGCAAAGAGAGTCGAGTTTCAGAGCTGGAATCAGGGCATGGAAATTCCCACGTCCCCGAAGAAAGCTGCCGGCTCTGCTGCGTGGTTCTGTCAGCAACATGTTGCTTGGGTTTGCACCCAGTAAAATAAAATAAATAAATGCGGACATCCCTTATTAGTTTCCAGAATCCAGCTCCATCTGCATGGGGAGAACACATCTGCCGCGTCTCCATGAACCTTCACGGCTGTATGGCCGCCCCAGAGCCCACACTGCCTGGGACCATGATCACCCAGGCACACAGCGAAGCTGACCCTGCTGGTGTCTCCTCCATACAGGGATCCCCACAGCTCGTTCTCCTCAGTAACCGGCCTGAGCAAGGCCACTGCCCCAGCTAGCACACGCCCCACGGGCCCGGCTGCCAGGGGTCCCCAGAGACTGCTCTGTGATTTCTAGCCATTTCCTGCAGGATCTGAACATCTCACCAAAACGCAGTATCCTGCAAATCAGTCTTTCAAACTGTCCGGAAAACGTACCAGGCTAGACAGAATATCTGCTTGCCCTCCATTACCAGGGTGATAATAAAATTACTAAGGGTGTCTTTTACTTGCCTATAAAAAAAAAAAAATGCTCTTATTCCAGGCAAATGAGATTTTGTACGGCTGATACCAAGGCTCTGGAGACCATTCAGTCACACAGGTGGGTTACCTGGATCAATACTCCTGAACCTTTTAGTGCAGAGAGATGTCAAGTCTGGCACATAAAACAATGTGAGGGTTTACTGCTTGTTCACCCGGAGGGAAAAACAGGCACTTGGGGCTTTTCAAACCAATATTTTGTGAAGTAAAAAACCCATAAATATGACGGGCCAATTTGTGTAAGTCACAATGGGGAAGTCTGGCCCTTAAAGACTCTTACGCTCCCTCAACATCTGCATTCTAGGAAGTGTCCTGCCGCCAGCTGCTCCCTTTGTGCCTTTGCGGTGCGAATCTGGCTGCTCAGCTGAGGACAACAGCCGCGAGTCGCCGGCAGGTTGAGGGGTTCGCACACAAGAGGGGTCTGACTTTATAACACAATGCAGAGGTGTGCCAAACACAGCCAATGCTCCTGACTACAGCTGGACCCCCACTCCATGTTTACAGCCCCAGGCAAGGCCTTGATGTTCCAGAGCTATAAAAGGAGAACGGACAGGACGGGAAGACAGAGAGAAAGCAATTAACAATGGCCGCAAAGAACCAGCGCAGCAACCTACCCTCTGGCTCCGCAGCGTGACACCTGCAGATTTGAAGTCGGGAAACTTGATGCCGGCCGTCTCAGGAACAGCCTGAAAGAGATTGAGACAGGATGTGTTGAGGGAGGAAACACGGGTTGACACAAAGGCTATCTGAAGGGGAAACATTATTTCCTGACACAGGGCCACCTGCCAGAGAGGAAAATCCAAGCAAAGCCCAGAGAAACGCCTGAGGAAAATACCCTGAGGAAAACGCAAAGCACCTTTGTAATGCTCTCCACTGAATCAGCCAGCATCCCCCAGATGTGGGAGTGACTAATTTAAGCCCAACGCAGTGAGCGCCGCACTCGGCACTCACAGGACCTGGCCTTTCCAAGGGAGGCCGTATGAAGCAGGGACATGCTGCTTTGCGCACGCTCATGAGGCCTGCAATACCACACGGACGGTTCTCCTTCACAGAGGTCTGCATTTTTTACCTACATTTTGCCATATATTCACTCACTCGTGTCCCGCCGTCCCTCCCCGTCTCACACTGGAAACACGGCCTGCCTTTCTGGCCAGGTTCCCGCTGACTTGTGGGGCCTCTGATTCAGCAGCAGGAGAGATCTGATTGCTGGTGTCTGACTGATCGGGGCATTTGATGACCCGTGTTTTTAAACAACGATACCAAACTGAAAACATGAGTGGGAATAAAAAGCCTGCGAGATCCTGTCCTGTTGGGTGTTTACCCTTTCTGCCCAAGTGACAAGCTGTGGGAGCTGTATCGATCTGTCTTCAAATACCCTAGAGTTTCAGCTGGAGAAATCTGTTCTCTCCCTTCCAAGTCCCCAGTGTACAGAGTCACTTCCATAAAGAGCAGCCACCTCTCTATGCTGGAGGCAACTGAATTTCAGTGATCCCGCAGACGTACAACGGGCAGGGCCCTGGGAGTGGACAGTGCTACAGAACCCAAGCCAACCATGACAGCTCAGTGGAGAAACAGCTGGAGGACAGGTCTGCAGATTTCTGTACTCGCTCTGCCGAGGGCCGGAGGGAGAGCTGGGTCAGGCTGGGTCAGCAAAAGGAACAAGGAGTCCTGCGGCACTTTTAAAGACTAACAAATGTATTTATCGCATGAGCTTTCAAGGGTGTAATCCCACTTCGTCAGACACATGAAATGGAAACTGTAGTACGTCGGGTGAAAAAATAAGTACAGAGAAGAGTAAGTCATAGGCCTCTCCTTGGTTACAGACAGCTCCCCATCTTAAGCAGATATTCAGCAGCAACTACAGACGAAACAACAGACACACGAAGGCAGCCCCTCTGCCCACATATCTACACCAGTGACACCATCACAGGCCCTAACCAAACCAGCCGCTCCATCGGGGGCTCATTCACCTGCTCATCCACCATGTATCACACACGCCCCTCTGCCTCACACACTGGCCAAACCGGACTGTCTCTGCGCAGAAGACTAAATGGACACACATCAGACATCAGGAATGGTGACATTCAAAAGGCAATAGAGGAACACTTCAACCGCCCTGCACATTCTGCAAAAGACGCAACAGTTACAGGGCTTCACAGAAACACTTTAAATCCAGATGCCGATGTGAAACCGCAGAGTGAGAATTCCCATACAAATCTGATGCCATTACATTAGGTCTGAATAGAGATTTGGGCTGGCTCTCTCGCTACAAAAGGCAACGTCCCCTCTTTAACATTCTCACCTTCCACATCGTTTGAATCAAAATAACTTGTTTGGATTGCTGAAACAGACTGATCTTGTGACTTGCCCTTCTCTCTACTTATTTCTTCATCTGACATGCTGCAGCTTCCATCTCATGCATCCGATGAGGTGGGACTGCACCCACGAAAGCTCATATGATAAATAAATTGCTAGTATCTGTTTTCCTGTCAAATGCGTTTCTCTTCTGCTCACTCGCACGCTCCTGCAAAGGGAAAGCTGTCTCAGACTCCCACATGCCTGGTGACGCTGGCATGCTGCTCTGCCTTTATTTCTTAGAGGCTCTCCAGTTAGCTCTTGCTATTGTTTCTGGACGAGTTTCAGATTTTACCAGGCTAGCCTGGGATTACGACTGAGCCTACAAGGACAGCAACTCAATGTCATGGGTTTCCTGCTACTAATCGACACCTGTATCAGAACTCTGCTGAAAAATGCACCTCCGTCCCTTGCCCCCCTGCCTGGCCACCCCAGCGATGTGCTATGTGGCCAATGGGCATACCAGGCATTGGTGGCACTCAGTTCCCCATAACCAGGCAGTTTTTGTGCCAATAACTGGGTGACACACATGCCAAAAAACTCAACTCCTAAAGGCCCCAGACACTTTGGTGGGGGGGGGGGGCCAAGACATGGCCCACGGGCCAGACAAAGCCATCCAGCGGTACCAGCCACTTTGCTCTGGTACGGTGCAGCCTACCAGCCTGGATTATGACAGGAGCACAGTGGGTGAGGGCTGCTGCGATCAAAAACTGTCTTCAGCCAGGCCCAGGGACGCAAGAGGGATAAAACCAGGTGTCTTGCTCAGCCGCGGCCACTCTGACTGCGGCGAGCGCAGAAGCAATTAAACGGGTTCTTTTGCCTCGCACGCCTGTACAAGCTGTAAATGCTTCAACCTCAATTGACTCTTTGGTAAATGATTTTCCTTTGTTGGAATGATGCTGATGCAGCTCCGGATTCAAATTCTTCGTTAAAATGCCATTTTTTGTTACCGTTCCCCTGCGACAGTTGGTAATTGACTCCTAATGGACTCCGTCATGGCTGAAGTGACAGTCGTGTAAGAACGGGACTGCTGCCGAGGTATGTACACGCAGCCAGACACCGGCCCACCGCCGCCACCCAGGTCTCATTTCCATCTGTCCCTGCCATGTCCCATCTTCGGCCCTTTCCCGCACCCACCATCCCAGCGATCTCGCCTCAGCACACCAGCCACGCTGGCAGGGGGCGAGCCCACCACGGGAGGCTGACGACACCGCACCTCGGCTTCCTGGGCCACTGTTCATTGCCCAGAAAGCCCCTTGTGGCGCAAGGTGCCTGGCGCCGAGCTGGGCAAGCAGCAAGAACTGACTCTCCCACCCCTCCGCTTCAGCTAGAGGAGAAAAGTCCCTGCTGCGGACAGCAACACAGCGCACACTGCTCAGAACGCAGAGGGGCAGCACCTCCCAGCCATCAGGGGCTGTGCGACTCTCGTACAATAACCCTCCCGCCTTACGAACATGAGCCGACTCCGCATCGGGGCCCTCCTGGGAAGAGCGTAAGAGGCATCGTCCCTGTCTGGCGGGGGAAGCCAGCTAGCACAAATGCACCTGTCTTTGGGCCAAGGTGGCAGCCTCTCCCTCCTTCCCCCACTGGTGACCAGTGCCAGGCCGTGGGAGAACTCAGCAAAGACAAAAAATGTTTACAGGCTTCTCTGTCTCTTTCTTCTGGGGCAGTTTCTTCTTGGGGGCCTTGCGCTCCGCTCGCCGCTGCTCGGTGGTGGTGTCAGCAGCTGTGATGAGTTTCTGCAGGTCTTGGGTTCTCTTCTCCCTCTCTTTCTTCCTGGCCTCAATCTTCCGCAGCTCCTGAATGAGATATTCCTCCTCTGCCACCTGCCGGCCAGAGTGAGGTGAGGCAGTCAGAACAGCAGAGATGGCAAAACAATGCAAGGGGGCCACCTACCGACACAGCTCCGCTCCCACGCCCATCCTGAATGGCCCAGATCCCCACGCACCAGACCTGCAAGGAGGTTCTCTTAGAGGCCCGAGAGCCCCTGCTGAGGTTGTGAGCTATCAGGTCTGAAGGGCCCAGCGGGTGGCAGCTAGATCCCACCCTGGTTGAAGTTTCTCCCCAACACACCCAGGGTTTCCCTTTGGGAAGAGAACTCAATTTGACACGTTCTAGAGGCTCCTTGGTCAAGTGTGGGGGCAGCAACCTCAGCCCCTGAATGACGCCAGTGACCCCAGCTCCCCACCATGGATGACTGATCCAAGCCCCTATGGGCCAAGTGAGAGCAGCAGCTCAGCGTGGCTGGGACAAACTGAGAGGTAGGAAATAACGAGCCGGGGGCGCTAACCGGGGGCGAGTGCTCTCTCTCACCAGCTCCCTGGGAGCATGGAGGAGTCGTCCCAGAGGCTCCTAATCTGGGGGGCACCAAAGAGAAAGATCTGAGCCTCATGCGCAACATTACAGCCCCACTGCACTCCAGCAGACTCTGGTGCCCACCAAATAGCCTCACTCCTCAGGATTCACTGCTCCTGCTTGTTGCCTTTTCGGCCAAGCGCAGCCTGCGCCCGTAGAACCTGGGGCAGCTGCCGGGAAGCCGGGGGAAGAGCTGAGAGGCTGCCAAGAATCTCACACCCCTGGTTAAACGTGTAAAAACATTTCAGACCCGAGGGACCAGGCTCAGGCCATGGCCCGCGCTGAAGGCTGGATCCCCATGCTGGGTATTCAGCCACCTAAAGCAGCTGCTGTCAGCACGCAGTTCGAGAGCCCAAGAGTTGCTGCCAGAGACCGTAACCCCCACCCCCTACCTACCCACCCACCCACACACCCCTTCTGCCACGGAGCAGTGTCCAGTCACCGTCCCACCGCAGCCCCTATTACCCGTCATACACAGACACGGCAAGTCCGGCGGGGCAGGGCCATACCCTGGACTGTGCCTTGTTTCACAGAAATAAGGGGCTTCCTCTGCGGGAACAGCCCCAGGGGCTGCAGGCTGCACTGGGGACGCAGCGACTGCTCTACAGACGGTCTGGGAAGAGGCGGCCCGGCCGCCTTTCCCCAGGACGCTGTTACCTGCTCCGGGGTCCTGTTGTACAGCCTCTCCAGCTGCTCCTTCCTGCGCCTCTCATGGCCGGCGTCGAAGACGGGGATTTTCAGGTCGGTGCCCGGAGCAGCACGGACGTTGGCCAGCTTGGCACAGATGTGGTAGTACCGTTCCTTCAGGTCCTCCACCGACCTCTTCTATGGCACACACCACAAAGCGGACGACGTTACAAGAGGGCTAACGGGCCGGCTGCAGTGGTCTGCTCCCAGCCACCCCAGGAGCAATCACTTCGGGATTCCCCAGCCTGTTCTGACACCGGGCAAAGGAGAGTCGGGGCTGCCCCACTCCATGCGTGTGTTGTTATAGAGCAAATGCTCCGCCCTGCTTCCACAGCCCTCCCTGGAGGATCTCACAGGGTGCCACATGCCTCGCGTTTCCCCAGAATGCTCCTCTCCCTCGCAGGCAAGCGGGGTGGGCTAGGCCTCAGCAGAGAAGCCAGAGTCAGGACTCTTGGGTTCTTTCCTCGGCTCTGTGACTTGCTCCTGGCTTCACAGGCATGACAAAGACGTGTGCATGTCACAGAGCAAGTCAGCAGCAAGATCTGGAGAAGAGCCCAGTGTGCTAGCCCTTCACTGACCACTAGACAATACTCCCCCCAGAGGTGAGACAAGAACCAAGGAGTCCCGACACCCAGGCCTCTCCACGACCTCAGCCTGCCTCCCATTCAGCCATGTTCTCAAGGGACAGGACTTCCTAACAACGCAAGAGGGAACTACCATGAGTTGTAGTGGATTTAATTATAAACAAACCGAGCAGTAACAGCCCGGCCTGGAAATGAAATATTCCTCACGGCCAATAATTCATTACCTCCCCTCATTCAGCCGGTGGGCTCCGCCGCTCACCTTGAACTGCTGGTGGTCGTAGCGGTCGTGGATCACCACGAAGCGCAGATCGAACCTCCGGGAGAGGTCGAAGAGGTGATCTGTCTCTGCCTTGGTCCAGGCATCGTCATGCAGGTACATCTGATACTCCTGCTCCGAGTACACAGGCACCTGCACTGTCTGCACAGTGAGAGAGAAGGGAGGTGACTCACGCTCGCGCCGACCCCCAGCAGGGTGCTCTCCAGGCAGCAGAGACGCAGCAAACCCAAACCCCAGCTGTGAGTCTTTTTCCAACTGCACCTCCAGGATGAAGCGGAGGGCCAAGTGGAAGGGGTCATGTGATGGCCTAGGAGGGTGTACTGCGGAAAGGGATCTGGGGGTGAGAGCGGACCACAAGCTAAAGAGGAGTTAACACCGTAACGCTGTCGCAGAACAAACAAACGTCATTCTGGGAGGTATCTGCAGGTGTGTGCGCAATTCTTCCGGGCTGACTAGGCCTCAGCTGGATTATGACCAGTTCTGGGCGCCACATTTTACGGAAGAGTTGGACAAACTTGGCCAAGTCCAGAGAAGAGCAGCAAGAATGATGAAAGCTCTAGAAAACATGACCTACGAGGGACGATTGAAAAGACTGGGTTTGTTTAGTCTGGAAAAGAGGAGACTGAGGGGGACATGAGAACAGTTTCCAAGTACAGAGATGGCTGTTGCAAGGAGGGGGGAGAAAAATTGTTCTCCTTAACCTCTGAGGACAGGACAAGACGCAATGGGCTTAAATTGCAGCAAGGTTGGTGTAGGTTGGACATTAGGAGAAACTTCCTGTCAGGGGAGTTAACCACTGAACTAAGTTGCCTGGCGAGGCTGTGGAATCTCCATCCCTGAAGGTTTTTAAGAGCAGGTTAGACAAGTCAGGGAGGATCTAGATAATGTTTGGTCCTGCCCTAAATGCAGGGGATGGGACAACGCCCCTCCACATCCTACCATTTTACAAGGAGCCTTCGTGCCCGGCCCTCCAGGGTTTCTTTGGAAAGTCTCTCTGCATCTCCATTCTGCCCATCGCCACAGCATCCAAGCAGCAAGGTGTCCAGAACACCTGCCACACGGTCTCATTTCCACCTGTCCCTGCCCAGAGCAGGTGTAGGGATCCCCTCTGGAGTCAGCGTGTCACAGCACATGCTGGGGATCGTTGTTCTCCCAGGCCAACCCTGTTCCCCAGACCCTCTGCTCTCCTGGCCCTAGGGAAACGCATGCGGAGGTCACAGCAGCAGGCCGTAGCTTGGAAGCCACTGGCTCAGACTACCAGACTGGCCAGAAAGTAACATGCCTTGTGTTTTCAGCTCCTGCCCGTTCTACCCAGCACTTTCCTCCCTCCTCCTCCACCAACAGCAGCATCTTGGCACTAGCTAGCGTTAATGAGCATTAATTAACGAGCATTAATTATCAAACAAAAAAAGTCTTCTGTCCTGCCTTATATCCTTACCTGACCTTCCCCCCAACAGACTGGAAGCGCCTCCTACACCCAGCACCTGCCCTGTATTCCCCTGGAACAAAGGTCTGGAGGTTGGATGTGGTACAGATCATAGCCTCAGACATGAGAAAGGACGAATATGGTCGCCTAGTCTGACCTCCCACACAATACAGGCCACAGACCCACCCACCCCTTCCTGCAATATACTTCTAACCTGTGACTGAGTTATTAACGTCCTCACATCAGGATTTAAAGACACTCCGCCAGCAAGTGAGCCATGGCCCATGCTACAGAGCAAGGCGAAAAACCCCCACAGCCTTTGGCAATCTGCCCTGGGGGAAAATTCCTTCCCGACCCCAAACACGGGATCAGTTAAACCCTGAGCAGTGGGCAAGATGCATCAGCCAGATACTGAAGAAAGAATTCTCTACTAACTCAGAGCCCCCCCACCGACCCTCCCTTCTCAGGCCATTGTCATATCCACCACCAGTAGTCAAAGATCGGCCAATTGCCAGACTGGGCCGCAGGGCCATCCCGTGGGGGGGAGCGGGGCCCAGGGCCAATTGGCCATAGCGGCCCCGACCCCATGCTGGAGGGGAGTGTGTGGGCCGACCGGCCTGCTCCCCCCCCCCCCCCAGGGAGCCCGCCCGGGCTGGGAGGCTGACTATTGCAGGGGGGGGGAAGGGAGCAGAGCCAGCTCTGGTCCCGGGGGCTGCTGGCCGTGTGGGGCAGCCTGGCCCAGAGGCTGGGCCCTATTTGCTCCGCCCCTGGGCCTGCCTGCTCCACCCTGGGGGCGGGGAGGGCTGGCCCAGCCCAGGGGTGGGGCATAGGCAGTGGGGCAGCTGTGGGCGGAAGGGCGGCGGTGCGTGTGGACCCGGGGCAATCGCCCCGTTCGCCCCTCCCTAGGGACAGCCCTGCTAGGCCGTCCCATCGTACGTCCCCTCCATACATTTATCCAGCTGTTCTGAAGCCAGCTGGGTATTTGGCACCACTGCTCCCCTTGGAGGCCATTCCAGAACTTCACTCCTCCGATGGTTAGAAACCTGCGTCTGATTTCAAGTCTAAACTTCCTGCTGGCCAGTTTATATCTGTTTGTTCTTGTGACCACATTAGTGTGAACTTAACTCCTCCCCTGCCCTCATATTTCTCTCTCTGACGTATTTATGGAGAGCACTCAGATCTCCGCTCAACCTTCATTTGGTTAGGCTAAACAAGCCGAGCTCTTTGAGTCTCCTCTCACAAGGCAGGTTTTCCACTGCACAGATCCTCCTTACAGACCTTCTCTGCACCTGTTCCAGTCTGAATTCATCTTTCTTAAACCAGAACTGCACAAAATGCTCCAGATGAAGTCTGACCAATGCCTTACATAACGGTACTAACGCTTCCCTATCTTTCCTGGAAACAGCTCATCTGATGCATCTTAGGACCACATTAGCTTTTTCCATCCCCACATCACTTTGGGAGCTCAGAGTCTTCCTGTAATCAACAAGTACGCCAAAGTCCTTCTCCTCCTTTGTTACTTCCAACCAATGTGTCCCAGCTTATAGCAAAACTTTTTATTAGTCCCTAAGTGCATGACCTTGCACTTTCCACTACTGAATTTCATCCTATTCCTATTACTCTAGTTGACAAGGTCATCCAGATCTTCCTGTATGATATCCCGATCCTTCTCTGTATTGGCAACATCTCCCAACTTCGTGTCATCTGCAAATTTTATTAGCTCACTCCTGCTTTTTGAGCCAAGATCAGTAATAAAAGGCTAAATAAGATTGGTCCCAAGAACGATCCCTGAGGAACTCCCAGTAACTTCCCTCCAGCCTGACGGTTCATCTTTCAGTATGGCCCACTGTAGTCTCCCCTTTAACCTGTTCTTTACTGACCTTTTCTATTTTCATATTAATCCCCATCTTTTCCAATTTAACTAATAATTCCCTATGTGGAACCATATCAAATGCCTTACAGAAATCTAGGTAAATTAGATCCACTGCATTCCCTTTGTCCAAAAAAATCTATTATCGTCTCAAAAAAGGAGATTGGGTTGGTCTGGCAGGATCTACCTTTTATAAAACCATGTTGTATTTGAGCCCAATTACTGTTAACCTCGATGTCCTTAATGACTTTCTCTTTCAACGTTTTTTCCAAGACCTTGCATACTACTGTGCTCAAACTAACAGACCTATAGTTACCTGGATCACTTGATCCTCCCTTTCTTGAAAACAGGAACAATGTTAGCAATCCTCCAGTCATACGGCACAACCCGAGTTTACAGATTCATTTAAAAGTCTTGCTGATGGGCTGGCAATTTGAGGTGCCACTACCTTTAATATTCTCGGGCAGAGATTATCTGGGTCCCCAGTTTAGACCCATTAAGCAGTTCGAGTCTGGCTTCTACCTTGGATGTGGCAATTTCCACCTCTATGTCCTCATTCCCATTAGCCACCCTATCACTATCCCTGAGCTCATCATCAGCCTCATTAAAAATGGAGGCAAAGTGTTAGATGTTCGGCCATGCCTAGATTATCCTTAACCTCCACCCACCCTCACTGTTTAGCAGTCCCACGTGTTCATTCTTTGTTTTCTTTCTAGTTACGGTGCTATATAACCTTATACTATTGGTTTTAATTTCCTTTGCAAGGTCCAACTCTACTTGGCTTTTGGCCTTTCTCACTTTATCTCTAAATGTTCTGAACTCCAAAAGGTAGCTTTCCTCCCGTCTTCACTCCTTGTAGGCTTTCTGCTTTCTCTTAATCACCTGTCTGATCCACCATCCAGCTTGGTCTACAACTCTTACCTATTAATTTTTTCCCCTACCTTTGGATGCAGGCTTCAAATAGCTCCTGTAACTTTGACCCGAAGTAATTCCAAGCCTCCTCCAGCTTTAGATCCAAGAGTTCTCCAGTGCAATCTGCTTCCCCAGTGAATTCCCCTGTATTTTTTAAAGTTTGCCCTTTTGAAGTCAAAGACTTGTTTACTTTTGGTTTTCCTTCCATTTAGTTTGAACTGAATTAACTTGTGGTCACTCGAACCTAGGTTTTCCCCTACAACCAGCTCTTCTATGAGGTCCTCACTACTCACCAATACCAAATCTAAGATGGCATCCCCTCTCGTTGGTTCAGTAACTGTTTGATGAAAGAATTCATCAGCTATTGCACCCAGGGAAATGTGAGCCCTATTATTAGGACTAGCACATGTCCTCCAGTCTATACCTGGGAAGTTAAAGTCTCCCATAATCACACAGTTCCCAGTAGTATTTACTTCATTAAAGAGGTCTCTATCCTTGTCCAAATCAGATTCCAGCAGTCTGTAGCACATCCCAGGAGAAAATCTAGTAGTTTTCTTCCCCAATGTGAGTTTTACCCACATAGACGCTGTCTTAGCAATTCCATCATTTCAATTTCTTTACAGTCTACTGCATCATTGCTATACAATGCCACTCCCCCACCACTGCCTTTATATCTCTTTCCTAAACAGCACATAGCCATCATCAGAATTGTATACAGTCATGACTACTGTTCCATCGTGTTTCTGTTTCCCTATAATATCAGATTTCACTTCCGCTACCCATAACTCTAGTTCATCCATTTTGTTACCCAGGCTCCTCACACTGGTTTACAAACATTTTCATTTTTGCTGTTTGGCTTCACTCCCCATGGGCTGCCAACCCAGCTACCACCTGCTCTCTTCATTCACCTTTCCAAGGGGACTGGAGGCGTGGGGTGCACTCAGTCCTGTGTCAAACATCACCAGCTCCGGCTCCAGAGTCCTCTGATCGCCAGGACAAGGCACACATGGGCTCTGAACACCAGCAGACCCCCAGCGCCATACTGATGTTGAGAGCATGGCTTGCTCTGATGGGTGACGTCACAACACATGGTAACGCCAGCAGTGTGAGACTGCGCTCTGCAGCCTAGGGGAAGGTCTGCTCCTTTTACACCCACCGTCCCAACATACTCAGTGCGGGGCACGCCATCAGCACTCTTCCCTGGAAACCCAGGTCTCTCCCAAGCTGCGGGCCAAGCATGCAGAGAATCCACACTGCTTTGGAACAGCATCTCGCAGGTGCAACTGACTCCATTTCTGCCCGAGGAACCGGGGTATATGGGGGATGCAAATGCCTCACTTGAGAAGCCGCTGAAGCCCGGAAATCAGGGCGAGAGAGCACTGACTGAGCTGGTTTATGGGACACACAGATAGGGGGACCATTTATTTTAGTAAAAAGGACACAGGGGCCTGGGAATGGGTCAGCACTCTCAATCCACACCAGGCTGGAGTGTGGAAGAGAGGAGATGGGCTGGCAGAAGAGCAGAGCCTGTAATCTCTAGGGGATTGCTACCCAGCCCAGGGGCTAGACAACGATGCTAGTCTCTGAGGGCGAGCTGCTCTCGGGGAGGAACAGCTTGCTGGAATGGCCGATTTCCTTTTTCATTTTGAGGAGTGGAACAGACAGGAGGGATGATGCTAGGCCATGCTCTGCCCATGTTATAGTCAATGCTCCTCCGTAGCCGGCTGACCAGCCCAAGCAGACAGCTCTGAAATGCTCCGATAGCACTTTTTAACCAGGGGTCCCCAAGTGCTTCACCACAGACACTCCCTGAGGCTCCGGAGAAGAGGCAGGCCCCAGCCTGGCATTCTGGCTCATCCGGGGTACTTGCTAACACCTGGCAGGGCTATTCTGGGTGCCTTAGCAGCAGAGATTCTCAGTGCCCCTTGTGAGGGGCATGATGCCAACACCCTTCAGAGGCTGGCTGTTACTACTCAGGCATCATCTTGAGGATGGGCTTGGCAGCCTTGACAATTACTGCCAGACCCCTGATCCAGCGGGAAGATGAATGAGGTAGATGGCCAGTCGAGAGGGCACCAATGTGGGACTCAGGAAATGCGGGTGCAAGTCCCTGCTTTAACACAGACCTTGGGCCAGTCACATGGACTCTCTGGGCCTCAGTTCCCCCTCTGCGACATAGGGGTAACAACCCCGCCCAGCCGCTTGGCAGTGGTGAGAGGATAAATACGCTGCGGATTGTAAAGTGCTCAAATAGTATGGGAGTGGAGGCCATAAATGACCCCAAGCTCTGCAGAAAGGTGCTGGTGAGGCAGACGTAACAGTCATAGAATCACAGAATCACAGGGCTGGAAGGGACCTCACGAGGTCATCTAGTCCAACCTCTGCTAAAAAGCAGGACCACTCCCCCTAAATCACCCCAGCCAGGGTTTTGTCTAACCGGGCCTTAAATATCTCCAAAGATGGAGATCCCACCACCTCCCTAGGTAACCCCTTCCAATGCCTCACCACCCTCCTAGTGAGAAAGTTTTTCCTAATATCCAACCTCGACCTCCCCAGCTGTAATTTGAAACCATTGCTCCTTGTTCTGTCCTCTGTTACCATCGAGAACAGCCTAGCTCCCTCCTCTTTGGAGCACCCCTTCAAGTAGTTGAAGGTTGCTATCAAATCCCCCCTCCGTCCCTGGAAACTTCCTGACATTTCCTCGACCTCCTTTTCTTTTGGCTGTAGACCTGGGAGAGGCACAGAGACAGCACTGGTCCTGTCGGCTGGTGTCATCTCCAGGGACACCCCCTGTTCAGATCGCGCCCCGGAGAGCAACCTTTGCCACCGCTGGCCATAAGGTGGCGCTGATGCCCTGGCCATGGCAGGCGCCGCCAGACGTCACGGAATCCCAGAAGAGGAGGGTTGGAGGGGACCTCAGGAGGGATTTAGTCCAACCCCGGCTCAAAGCAGAACCAACCCCAGCTAAACCATCCCAGCCCGGGCTTTGTCAAGCCTCTCCTTCAAAACTTGCCTCCCCCAAGAGCTCTCTCCCATGGCATCCTCCACACTCCTCTGGAGGAAGCCGGGAGAAGACCTGAGCTATAGCACAGCAACATGCACATGACACTCCGTCCCACACATGTTTCAAAGGCCCAGACGGTGCAGTCTCTCTGCATAGCAAGGGCTGGGCTTGGATGAGAGCTGGAGAGCTGGCTGAGTGGACAGGACTGAAGTGAGAGGGGAAAGGTAGCCACAGACAGCAGACATGGCATCTGCTCCTTCAATTCTGGGGGTTCCATCTGCCTTTCAGAACAAAGAGAACATAGGAACAGCCACACTGGGTCAGACCAATGGTCTATCTAGCCCAGGATCCTGTCTCTCTGACAGCGGCTGGTGCAGGCACTTCAGAGGAAACGAACAGGTAACCAGCAAGTGATCTAGTCCAGAAGACTTTCCCAGCCTCTGGCAAATAGCAAACCTTGCCTATTCTGGCTAATAGCCATTGATGGATCTATCCTACATGAACCTATCTAGTTCTTTTTGAACACTGTTACAGTCTTGGCATTCACAACATCCTCTAGCAAGGAGTTCCACAGGTTGACTGTGTATTATATGAAGAAATCCTTCCTTTTGTTCATTTTAAACCTGCTGTCTATTCATTTGGTGACCCCTAGTTCTTGTGTTATCAGGAGTAAATAATACTTCCTTATTTACTTTCTACACACCAGTCATGATTTTATAGAGCTCTGACATGTCTCTCTGACTCATCTCTTCGAAGCTGAAAACTCCTGGTCTTATTAATCTCTCCTCGTATGGAAGCTGTTCCATACCCTAATCATCTTAGTCGCCCTTTTTCGTACCTTTCCCAATTCCAAGATAGCCCTGGAGGACTTTTGACTTCTCCTGGACTTCCTGTCAGTAGCAGTTGTGAACAAGATTTTCCCTCCTCTCTGCCTGGCAATGAAGGCTATGAACTTTCCTTTCTAACATGGACATTGCTCAGATCTGGTCGCTTTCAGACCAGGTAACTCCAATGTACACCATCAGGGCAACTCCTCATGGAACACTCCACTTCTGGTTACCCTTTTGCAACAGCGAGCGCATAAACAGCAAGGGCTCAGAGATGGGCAGCAAGAATGATCAGAGGCCTGGAGAGACTTCTACATGACAGTGAAAAGACTGGGAATGGCTAGCTCAGAGAGGAGCTGAATGAGAACACAGGAACGGCCATTCTGGGTCACACCAATGGTCCATTAACCTAGCCTCCTGTCTCTGACCAGCGCTTCAGGGGGAATGTACAAAACAGAACAGTTGCAGTAACCCACCCTTGTCCTCCGCTCCCAGCTTCTGGTAGTTAAAGGCTTAGGATCCCCCCAAGCATGAAGTTGCATCCCTGACCATTTTGGCTAATACCAACAGATGGGCCCGCCAATTAATTTATCTAGTTCTTTTTTGAGCCCAGGTATGCTTTCAGCTATCACAACATCCCATAGCAATGAGTTCCACAGCTTAATCGTGTGAAGCAGTACTTCCTTGTTTGTGTTAAACCTGCTCCCTACTAATGTCACTGGGTGACTCCTGGATTTTGTATTGCAAGAAAGGATCCCATGAAAAAAATCCCATGCTCTGCTACAGGCTGGGGACCGATCGGCTAAGTAGCAGCGCTGTAGAAAAGGACCTGGGGGTTATGGTGGACGGGAAGATGACTATGAGCCAGCAGTGTGCCCTTGTTGCCAAAAAGGCCAATGGCATATTAGGCTGCATCAGTAGGAGTATTGCCAGCAGATCGAGGGATGTGATAATTCCCCTCTATTCGACACTGGTGAGGCCACATCTGGAATACTGTGTCCAGTTTTGGGCTCCCCACTACAGAAAGGATGTGGCAAATTAGAAAGAGTCCAGCGGAGGGCAACAAAAATGATTAGGGGGCTGGGGCACATGACGTACGAGGAGAGACTGAAGGAACTAGGCTTATTTAGTCTACAGAAGAGAAGACTGAGGGGGGATTTGATAGCAACCTTCAACTACTTGAAGGGTTGCTCCAAAGAGGAGGGAGCTAGGCTGTTCTCGAGGGTAACAGGGGACAGAACAAGGAGCAATGGTTTCAAGTTACAGCTGGGGAGGTCGAGGTTGGATATTAGGAAAAACTTTCTCACTAGGAGGGTGGTGAAGCATTGGAATGGGTTACCTAGGGAGGTGGTGGGATCTCCATCTTTGGAGATTTTTAAGGCTCGGTTAGACAAAACCCTGGCTGGGGTGATTTAGTGGGAGTGGTCCTGCTTTTAGCAGGGGGTTGGACTAGATGACCTCGTGAGGTCCCTTCCAGCCCTATTATTCTATGATTCTATGATCAATAACACCTCTCTATTCACTTTCTCAACACCATCCATGACTGTATAGCCCTCTGTCAAATCTCTCTTTTCTGGCTGAACACCCCTGGTTCCTTTTGCCTCTGCTTGTACGGAAACTATTCCATGCCCTGGATCACCTTTGTTGTCCTTCTCCGAACCTTCTCCAGTTCCAGTCTATCCTCTTCCACACGCGGCAACCAGAACGGGACACATAATACAAGCTGTGGGCGCACCACGGTGGCATTATGATATTTTCTCTCTCTTTTCTAATAGTTCCTAATATTCTGTTAGCCTTTTTGGCCACTGCTGGACGTGGTTGGAGACCGATCTCCTGTGACACCTCTCAAGAAAGATCTTGGAAACAGCTAGTCATTTGATGCATGTAGCTAGGTTCATTTTTTCCAGTGTGCATAACTATGCACTTATCAATGCTGAGTTTCATCTGCCATTTTGTTGCCTCATCCTTCAGAGTTCGTGGGATTTACATATATTTAAATAAAAACCCAGTCCCTGTAACACAATCACATCTGACACAGAAGGCTGCAGATATTTAGATCAAGGTACAGTAATATTTCAAATTGGACAATCTGTGACTTGCACTAGCTACATAGTCTAGAAGAGGAAGTGAAAACTTCTGCACTGCACACAACCAAAGCCCCAGAGGTGGAACGTAATTATCTTTCTGGAATTTGGCGAGGAAACCACAGCCAACACCCATAACTTGTCACGTGATCCAGGATAACAAGGGCTAAGGCGTTAAGTCTCATTCAAAATAAGATCCCTCTTGCTACACAGCACCACCTAGATCCATGGGGCACTGGTTCAGTGCTGACTCACAGCAAACAGTGCCCCTTTTAAATCACCGACAACATTCCCTGTGGCCCTGCCAAGCCCTGGCCACGTTCTGAACCCACTGGGCCTGAAGGATCAGGTGAAACATCCATGTGAAGTCACATGATCACAAGCCAAACTGGGATTTCAAATGATACTGCCCAATATAATTTGAGTCTGTGTGTGCAAAAGAGGGCTTCCTGGACTCTCATTTGCAATGCTTGACAGCGGCTAGTTCCCTGTTCATAATTACAACCGTGCATTTCCCCACCCGTACACTCTGCCACTTACCTTATTGAACCTGGCAAAGGGGTAATCCTTTCCCTCCTCTGCTGCCCTCCTCCAGTGGTAGAACATAGCTCCATCTTTTCTCGCGGGGTTGGTGAACGGCATCCACTTCCAGGGCCGCACTTTCTTAGAGCCCAGCTTCGCCTTGACCGTGCGATAGCCCTGTGTCGTGTCGCTGGGCAGCAGCGGAGGCGCATCCCTGCAGAGGAGAGAAGGCCCAGGCTGATGGGAGCAGCAGGCTGCCCCACACTCATCTGGAGAGATTCTGGCCAGCACGGCAGGTAGTGCAGGAGACCCAGTTCAAGCCCCAGTCCTGGGTTTGCAAAGACAACACGCACAGCTCTGGGGTGAAGCTCTGGCTTTGGGTCAGTGAAAAGCACCCACCCCCTCATTGGTTCTGAGCACTCAGTAGTGACGGGCTCCAAAGGGGAGTTGAACCCGCAACAGCATAGTGAGATAAGATTCGTTATGCGCCAACAGAAAGCCGCACGCCCGGAAAGAGAACCAATAGCGTGGAGGCGTTCGATAGGAAGAGCTGTCTGAAAAGTGGACAGAGCTGGACACCTCTGGGGGGATGGCAGAGTCCATAGCAAATGCCATGTTTGGGGTCAGGGAGGCCTTTTTCGCCAGGTCACACTGGCAGAGGCCATGCGGGTTGTCACTTTCCTCTGCAGCGTGGGGCACGAGTCACGTGCAGATTTACACTAGTGTAACTGGCAGATTCTCTGGAACTTGAGACCTATAACTCATGATCGGAGGACTTCAGTAACCCTGCCAGGGGTACTGGGTCTGTTACAGGAGTGGGTGGGTAGGTTCTCTGCAATGTGCTGGAGGACAGTCTGGTGACCATGCTGACCGTAGATCTAGGAGTCTGTAGAACGCTTGCGGAAACAAAAACAGGGGAATTGGAACCCAAAGGGTATTTATGCATGGCTCCGCGGAGACTGCATCTCTCTCCTCGCACACCCAGAGCATACCCTTCCCAGTCAGAAAGAGAAACAAAAATGACCCATGGCCTGGAGGAGATGAGCCTGCCGGAGTTAAATTTTCAGGGCTGGATTGTCACAGATTCCAGGTGTAACTAGGCCAGGCAAAGAGAGGCGGGAGCCAAGGGACCGAGCAGGACACTAACCAGATGCTCTTACTTTTTATCCGAATAGAGAAGTGCATAAACCTCCCGGTGCATCCCCTCTGGCCTCTTGAACGTCAGTGTCTCGGATGATTTCTTGGATTTTTTCTGAAACAGAAGATTATGGTTAGAAGTGTAGCATTTAGGGCAGAGGAGCTCATTAAATCACGTCGTCTGATTTCTAGAGATCAGTGGCTATTATATTTTACCCAGTTACCCCATATGGAGTCCAATAACCTGTGTTTGGCTTCTCGAAAGGCATCAAGTGATGATTTGAAAACACCAGGAGATGGAAAATCCAGTCTTTCCCATGGTAGTTTGTTCCAGTGCTTACTCACCCTCACCATTAATGCATGCCTTATTTCTTATTTATTTAGTCTGTCTGGCTTCACCTTCCAGCCACTGGCCCTTGTTCTGCCTTTCTCTACTAGACTGAAGAGCCCTTTAGTACCCAGGTCCCTCTTCTCGTGAAAGTACTTGCATGCTGTATTCAAGACATCGCTCAATCTTCTTTTTGAGCCACTAAACAGGTAGAGCTCTTTAAGTCTCTCACTGTAAGACATTTTCTCCAGACCTCAAATTATTTTGGTCGCTCTTTATTGCACCCTCTGCAATACTTCAACCTCTTTCTTAAAATGTGGACACCAGAACTGAGCCCAGCATACCCATATTGATCTCACCGATGCTGTACACAGAGAGGAAATCACCTCCCTCCTCCTCTAGCTAACACTTTTTGAATACTGGGGCAACATCAGAACTCTTCAGCATTCTCCCAATATTCCAAGGTTTATAAAAATTAACATTAGGAAGCCAGAGATCTCCTCAAGCCGACCCTTTTAGGAATCGTGGGTGAAAGTTGTCCCAGCCTGTTGATTTTTAAATATCTCTAGTGGGTATTATTTAACACCCTCCTAAATTACTAAGAGACTGGAAACAACTTTGCATCCTGCAACTTTCCAAGTATAAAACAGAAATAGTTAACTGGACACCTCTACCTTTTCTGCATCATTTACAGTTTTACATTTCCATCTCGTAATGGGCCTATACCGTTGCAGGAATTTATTTGGTTCCTAATAGGTTTTAAAAACTCCTTATTTTCCTCAGCCCTACTAGGTGTGGATTTTTCCCTTATGATTTTAGCTTCCTTTATCAACTGTCTACCTTTCATAGCTTCCTAACTTATATTATTTCCCATTTCCTCTTTACTGTATTTGTTATATGCTCCTTTCCCCTACTATCCATCTCCACTGCTGCCTTTGCCACAGAACTAGGATGGGATTTTAACTAATTATCCTCTTCCTTGATCATGGGACCATGGCTTTTTGGCCATCTAATAAACTTCTTTAAGAACCCTC
>ML685977.1:687500-736158 GCA_007922175.1 Pelusios castaneus
CGGCCCCCCCCCCCGGCCCCTCTCTCCCACCTGAGCCGGGCCGGCCGGTGCCTCAGCGATTCGGGTCCGGCCACGGGCACTTCCTGTTTCCGCCGAGCCAGACCGGAAGTGCCCGGAACGCGCTCGCGGACGGACAGCGATGAGTGTTCCGTGCGTCCCGGCTCCGGCGCTGCACAGGGACCCGTCTCCCGTCTCCCGGGCCGCCCTGCCCCGACTCTCCCCCCGCGTTCGGGCCGGGCCGCAGAGCCGAGCGGATCGCGGGAAGTCGCGGGCGGGGAGCCGGGGGCGGTGTCGGCACAGCCGGGCCGGGCTGTTATTCCCCGCCGCGCTGGCTGTGAGAGGCCCGGCCCGGCCCCGCTCAGACCGACACCATGTCGGCAGCACGTCTCGTGTGGGCGGCTCAGCTCCTCCCGGCCCCAGCCGGGCTACGCTCCATGGGGGAACCCCCCGGCTGGGCCCTGCGGTCCTGTCCACACCGCTGCTTTCATTGGGGGACCGGTCCGAGCCTTGCCCAGGCCGGGGGCTACTGGCACCGTTCTTCTGTTCATCACAAATCACAGCCCCGATCAACGCAACCGCGGGCAAAAGTTTGTAGGGAAGGGACCAACCTCTACTGAGTCTGAGGGGGGAGACAGGAACAGCTAGGAGAAATGAGAGGGGAGTTAAAAAAACTATGATAGGTATATTATTTAATATAGACATTAAAACATGGAAAAATAGGAAGTTGATCTAATGAATATACATTAGGAATTCCAGAAAATTGATAAGAGAAGCCAAGGGACATGGGGAGAACTCCATGGCCAGCAGAGTTAAGGGCAAACAGGACTTTTAAAAAAATCATAGAATAATAGGGCTGGAAGGTACCTCACGAGGTCATCTAGTCCAACCCCCTCCTAAAAAGCAGGACCATTCCCACTAAATCACATTGGAATTGGGAACGAAAAAGAATCCTGACAATGCTATTGGTCCATTAATAGGTGGAAGTGGGAAGGTATGAGTAATCTATATAACTAAACCACAGTTGTATATATGCATGGCGGGACGTGGACGCAGCTCCTGCGCGCACATATAACTGACACAGCTGTGCGCACGCAGCAACTGAATCCACATCCATGCCGTGCATAAGCCTGTGGATTAGATAGCTCGCGCGCACCGCTGCCCTCCCGCCCACCCAGCAGCTCTCTTACACGACTTCCCGCCCAGCGGCTCTCTTCAATTTGCCATTCTTTAGAGAATCGGGGGTTTACTGTTAATGCAGAGAAAGCATTCTGGTCTGTATTCAGGGAGAAAACAGATGATGCAGACTCATCATATGGTGATGACAATATCCTTTCCTTTCCACTAGCAGAGGATGTTAAATAGCAGCTACTCAAGCCAGACATCTTTAAATCAGCAGGGCCAGGTAACTTCCATCCATGACTTAAAAGAGCTGGCTGGGGCGCTCACAGCACCCTTCATGTTGATTTTCAGGAAGTTCTGGAAGACAGCTAATGTGTCAATTTTTTTAAAAGAGTAAACAGGATGACCAAGTTAATTATAGGCCTGCCACCCTGACATGAATTCCTGGCAAAATAATGGAGCAGTGAATATAGGTCTTGATTAATAAAGAATTAAAGAAGAGTGATGTTATTACTGCCAGTCAACATGGGTTTACAGAAAATAGGTCCTGTCAAAGCCACCTGATATCATTGTTTGAGGCGATTGCAAGCTTGTTTGAAAAAGATAAGTGCTGATGTAATACCTTTGGCTGTCTGTAAGGAACTTGACTTAGAATCATAGAATAATAGGGTTGGAAGGGACCTCACGAGGTCATCTAGTCCAACCCCCTGCTAAAAAGCAGGACCACTCCCCCTAAATTATCCCAGCCAGGGTTTTGTCTAACCGAGCCTTAAAAATCTCCAAAGATGAAGATTCTACCACCTCCCTAGATAGCCCATTCCAATGCTTCACCACCCTCCTAGTGAGAAAGTTTTTCCTAATATCCAACCTTGACCTCCCCAGCTGTAATTTGAAACCATTGCTCCTTGTTCTGTCCTCTGTTACCCTCGAGAACAGCCTAGCTCCCTCCTCTTTGGAGCAACCCTTCAAGTAGTTGAAGGTTGCTATCAAATCTCCCCTTAGTCTTCTCTTCTGTAGACTAAATAAGCCTAGTTCCTTCAGTCTCTCCTCATAAGTCATGTGCCCCAGCCCCCTAATCATTTTTGTTGCCCTCCGCTGGACTCTTTCTAATTTGTCCACATCCTTTCTGTAGTGGGGAGCCCAAAACTGGACACAGTACTCCAGATGCGGCCTGACCAGTGTCGAATAGAGGGGAATTATCACATCCCTCGATCTGCTGGCAATACTCCTACTGATGCAGCCTAATATGCCATTGGCCTTTTTGGCAGCAAGGGCACACTGTTGGCTCATATTCATCTTCCCGTCCACCATAACTCCCAGGTCCTTTTCTACAGCGCTGCTACTTAGCTGATCAGTCCCCAGCCTGTAGCAGTGCATGGGATTTTTCCGTCCTAAGTGCAGGACTTTGCACTTGTCTTTGTTGAACCTCATGAGGTTTCTTTCAGCCCAGTGTTCCAATTTGTCCAAGTCTCTCTGGATCCTGTCCCTGCCCTCCAGAGTATCTACCATTCCCCCCAACTTGGTGTCATCCGCAAACTTACTAAACACGCAGTCTATTCCATCATCAAGATCATTAATGAAGATGTTGAATAGAACCGGCCCCAGGACCGACCCCTAGGGCACTCCACTCATTACCGGTTGCCAACCAGACATCGAGCCATTGATTCCTACCCGCTGAGCCCGTTGATCTAACCAGTTTTCGATCCACCTTACGGTCCACTCGTCCAACCCATACTTCCTTAACTTGCCGACGAGAATGCTGTGGGAAACCGTATCAAAAGCCTTGCTAAAGTCAAGGTATATCACGTCAACGGCTCTTCCCACATCCACAAATCCAGTCATCTCATCATAGAAGGAAATCAGGTTGGTCAGGCATGATTTGCCCTTGGTGAATCCATGTTGACTGTTCCTGATCACTTTATTTTCCTCCAAGTGTTTCAGGATGGATTCCTTGAGGACCTGCTCCATGATTTTCCCAGGGATTGAGGTGAGGCTGACCGGTCTGTAGTTCCCCGGATCCTCCTTTTTCCCTTTCTTAAAGATAGGTACTATATTTGCCTTTTTCCAATCCTCCGGGACCACCCCCGTTCGCCACGAGTTCTCAAAGATAATGGCCAGCGGCTCTGCAATCACTTCCCCCAACTCCCTCAGCACCCTCGGATGCAGTTCATCCGGCCCCATGGACTTGTGCACATCCAATTTCATTAAGTGTTCCCTAACCTGACTTTCCATCACCGAGGGCCACTCTTCTCTCCTGTCCGCGTTACCCCGTGTAGTAGCCTGGGAGCTGGCCCTCCCTGTGAAGACTGAAGTAAAAAAAGCATTGAGTACTTCAGCCTTTTCCGCATCATCCTCCATGAGGATGCCTGCCCCATTCAGTAAGGGACCTACACCACCTCTGATCCTTTTCTTGTTGCTGATATACTCATAGAACCCCTTTCTGTTATCCTTCACATCTCCTGCTAGCTGCAACTCCAATTGTCCTTTGGCCTTTCTGATTTGATCCCTGCAGTCCCGAGCAATATCTTTATACGCCTCCCTTGTCATCTGTCCAAGCTTCCACTTCTTGTAAGCTTCGCTTTTATGGTTCAGCTCCCCGCAGAGTTCCCTGCTAAGCCACGCTGGTCGCCGTCCACATTTGCTGTTCTTTCTGCACATCGGAATGTTATCTTCCTGTGCCTTTAACAGGGTTTCTTTAAAATACAGCCAGCTGTCTTGGATACCTTTCCCCTTCAGATCAGCCTCCCATGGGACCCTGCCCATCAGCTCCCTAAGGGAGCCAAAATCTGCTTTTCTGAAGTCCAGGGTGTGTGTTCTGCTTCTTTCCTTCCTTCCATTGATCAGGATCCTGAACTCTACCAACATTTTGATTAGTAAATTAAACAGATATCGAATGAACATGACCCACATGACATGATACAAATCTGGCTGCTAGGTCTCACTATGTAATGGGAAATGGGAAACTGTCATTGAGCAGGTCTATTTCCCTGGGTGTCCTGTGGGGATCAGTGCCTGGTTAAGATATTTACCAGTGACGTGAAAGAAAACATAAAATCATCACAGAAAAGATTAACAATTGACACAACAATTAAAGGGGTGGTAAATAATGATGGGGACAAGGACTGATTCATAGTGATCTAGACTGCTTGATAAATTAGTAGCTAATCAACCCCCACTCAAAGCAGGACCAACCCCAACTACATTGCCGCAGCCAGGACTTTGTCAAACCACTCCTTAAAAATCTCTTATGGATGGAGATTCCCTCACCTGCCTAAGTAACCCATTACAGCTCTTCACTGCCCTCCTAAGGAGAAGTTTTTCCTTATCTCCAACCTAGACATCTCCCACTGCAACGTAAGACCATTGCTCCTTGTTCTGGTCATATACTACCAATGAGAACAGCCTACCTCCATCCTCACTGGAACCCCCTTTCAGGTCATTAAAAGCGGCTATCAAATCCCTCCTCATTCTCTTCTGCAAACTAAACAAGCCTCGTTCCCTCAGCCTCTCCTGATAAGTCATGTCCAGCCCCTTAATCATTTTTGTTGCCCTCAGCTGCACTTTCTCTAATTTGTCCACATCCTTCCTTTAGTGGGGGCCCCAAAATGGATGCAATACGAGAAATGTGGCCTTACTAGTGACAAATAATCACTTCCTTTGATCTTCTGGCAACGCTTCTACTAATGCCACCCAATGTGCCAGTGGCTGTCTTGACAAGAAGGAGACACTGTTGACTCCTACCCAGCTTCTTGTCCACTGTGACCCTCAGGTCCTTTTCTGCAGAACCGCTGCCTTACCAATTGATCCCCACTCTGGAGCAGTGCCTGGGATTCAGTCCTAAGTGCAGGACTCCGCACTTGTCCTTGTTCAACTTCCTCGAATTTCTTTTGGCCCAATCCTTTAATTTGTCTGGGTCACTCTACCCTGTCTCTGCTCTCTAGTGTATCTGCCACTCTTCCCCATCTTAGTGTCATCTGCAACTTGCTGAGGGTGCAGACCACTCCGTCTACCATTAACGAAGATGTTGAACAAAACCAGATCCAGCACCAACCCCAGGGGCACTCCACTTGTTACTGGCTGCCAACTAGACAGCCATTGATCGCTACCCATTGAGCCTGATGATACAGCCAGCTTTCTGTCCATCTTACTGTTCATCCATCCGACTTCTTTAATTTCCTGATAAGAATACTGTGGGAAACCGTAACAAAAGCGTTGCTAAACTCAAGGTGTGTCACGTCCACCACTTTCCCCGCATCTACAGTGCCAGTCACCTCCCCCCAGAAGACGATCAGGTTGGTCAGACAGGACTTGCTGTAGGTGAATCCATGCTGACTGTTCCTGATCACCTTCCTCCCCTCCAAGTGCTTCAAACAGGGCCAGATCAATGCCAGGGCTATGGGGACTGAAGCCCCAAGTTCCAGCCCCTAAGGTTCCTGTGTGATCCGCCTTCCCCCCTGCTGAGCCCAGCACAGCACCAGCAGGCCTGGGAGGGGGCCTTGTCAGTGGTGGGGGGCCATAGGCTGAGCTCCACGGTGCTCTGCCCCCACCCCGGTACTGGCTGGTCTGCCCTTGGGGACAGGGCGGGCTCGTGCGTATTTGCTGTGTTCCAGGGGTGGGGCCACCTAGCACATGGTGCAGCCTCCGGCATGGTCTTCCATGGCCAGTGACCCTGGAGGACTGCACATCCAGCCAGTCCCACACCCAGGGGCAGACCAACTGGACTGGGGCCAGGACAGGAGAGCCAAGGAGAGCAACCTCTAGCCCCAGGTGCCCCCACCAGTGCTGGCTCACCTGCAGGATGCCAGTGGGAGGGCAGGGCTGGGGCCCCAGGCCATGGGGGGATCCACAGTGGTGGGCAGCCCAGGGCCCCAAGATCTCTTAATTTGGCTCTGGCTTCCAAATGGATTCCTTGAGGACTTGCTCCGTGATTTTTCTGGGGACTGAGGTGAGGCCGAGAGGTCTGTAGTTCCCTGCATCCTCTTCCTTCCCTTTTTTGAAGATGGGCACTGTGTTTGCTTTTTTATTTTCCAGTCATCCAGAGCCTCTCCCACTCACCAAGAGTTTTCCAAGATAATAGGCAACAGCTCTGCAATCACATCAGCCAACTCGCTCAGCAGGGTTTGTCCAACCTGTTCTTAAAACCCTCCAGTGATGGGGATTCCACGGCTCCCTGAGAAGCCTGCTCCAGAGCGTGGCCAACCTTAGAGTTAGACATTTTATACATGCCTAACCCAAGTCTCCCCTGAGGTAGCTGAAGGCCATCACTTCTTGTCCAGCCTTCAGTGGCCATGGAAAAGAAATGGATCTTTACAAAAGCCCTTAAGGCACTGGAAGTCTGTTCTCAGCTCCTCCCTCAGAATTCCTTTCTTGGGACCAACAGACCCAGGTCTTTTCATTTTTCCTGAGAACTCAGGCTTTCTAAATCTTTGATAATTTTTGTTGCTCTCCTCTGGACTCTCCAATTTGTCTCTTAGCCCTTTTTTGCACCAGCATCACACTGTTGACTCACTCAATTCATGATCCAGAATAAGTCCCTTACCGCACTACTATCATCCAACAGTTATTCCCTGGTTTGTAGTTGTGCGTTTTCTTTTTCTTCCTACATGTAGTACTTTGCACCTCTCTTTGTGAAATTTCGTTGTCTTGATTTCCAGTCTCCAATTTGTTGAATTCTGATCGTGTCCTCCAAGGTGCTATCAACCCCTCCCGGTGTGGTGTCATCTGCAGATTTTATAAACACACTCTCCACACCATTATCCAAGTCATTAATGAAAATGTGGAAAAGTACCAGGCCTGGCCCCTGCAGGAGCCCCTTTAGAAACATCCCCCCAGTTAGACAGAGAACCATTGAAAACCACTCTGTGGGTGCGGTCTTTCAACCAATTTTACACCCACCTCAGAATGATTTCATCTAGCCACGTTTTTCTAGTTTGTTTATGGGAATGTCGTGTGGCCTGACTGAAATCAAGATACTTTACATCTACAGCTCCCCCCAGATCCACAAGTTCCGTATCAACCAAGGACAGTAAGTTGGCTTGGCTGGCTGCTCCTTATAACCCTGTTATCCAGAGCTTACACATGGATTGTGTAATTAATTCATTTCAATGTTTTGCAGGTCAGGCTGGCTAGGCTATAATTCCCCAAGCCCTTTTGAAGATAGGTGTGTTTGCCCTTCTCCAGTCCTCTGGGATCTTGCCTGTCCTCCATGAGTTCTCAAAGATAATTGCTAATGGTTCTAATTACTTCAGCTAGTTCCTTACATACCTTGGGATGAGTTTCATCAAGCCCTGCCAGCTGGAATACATCTGTTATCTAAATATTCATTAACCTGTTCTTTCCCTATTCTGTCTTGCATTCCTTCCCCCTTTATGTGCCCGTTTATTGTGTGAAGTACCTGGTCACAATTTGCCTTCTTAGTGAAGATAGAAGCAGAATGAGCATTAAACACCTCTATGTTCTGGCTGTCATCCATTGTTAGTTCTCCTTCCCTACTAATTAGAAGACCTATTCTTTCCTTTGCTCCTAATCTTTCTCCTGCTCCTAACCTACTTATAAAACCTTTTCTTGCTGCTTCTGTGTGCCCCTTGCAAGGTGTGGAAGGCATTTTATGCCTTTTGTCCCGCCCTGCTTGTGCTGGTCTTGCGTACTCCTCCACAACAATTTGTCTGTTTCCCCTTTTCGTAGGATCCCTTTTTGATTTTTTCAGATAATTTAAGAGCTCCCTCTGGAGCTATATTGGCCATTTATTGTTCTTCCTCCTAGCTTTCCTTCCCATGGGGATAGCTTGCTGTTGCACCTTTAATACTGTCTCCCTGAGAAACTGCCAGCTCCCCTTTGTCCCTTAGATTTTCTTCCCAGTTTGGGACCTGACCTACCGTTCTCTGCGTGGTAAAGTCTGCTTTTTGGAAGTCCACTGTCCTTATTTTGCTGCTCCCGTGCCTCCCTTTCCTTAGAATCGTGAAGTCTATCATTTCATGCTCGCTCTCCTCCCCTTTTCCTCTGCCTGCCCTCCTGAGCAAGCCGTGCCTCACTCCGTGATTCCATTTAAACCATCAGTTATTGTATGGACGAAGGCTTCCTGTTCATTCTCCGCACTCCTTGCATTTGGCTGTAGATGCTGAGCAGATCCCCTCACTGTTTTCCCTCCTGTTGCTCCTACAACCCTACTCTAATTTTCCGTATCCTGGTCTTCCAACATTTAGCCCTGCGTTAAGGCCACCTTTTTTAATATACCTACCTGTGGGGTTTGTCACCTGCCCCTTTTGAACCCAGTCCTCCTCTCAGTACGGATTACAACCGTGTCGTTCGGGGCGATGGAGTTTTTCATACTCCTGCACAATACATCTGTGAGGACAAAGCTTTGCAGCGCAGATCTGGCTTTAGATTATAAACTGTTTGGGGGCGGTTCCATGATTGTGCAGCTCTTAGAATAATGGGGGCCGGGCCCCTCACTAGTCACCCTAAGCCCTCCGGCAATACAGATCATCAAGAATAGGAACAATAAATCAGAATAGGCCAGCGGTGTCAGTCTCCTGGACAGCGGGTTGGTGCCATCCCCTATGGCATTTCAGATGGCAGACTCTCAGCTTTTGGGTTGAAAATGGATGTTTCCGGCCTTCACATTTGTAAGGAGGAAAAAAAAAAACCCAAACCTTTCAAAACGTGATCAGCGTCACTAGCACAGTGAGCCCGCCCGAGTCTACAGCCAGCCTGAAGAAATGGCGCTACAGGCTGGATTTCCCACTCCTAGTGGTTTATTGGGGTGCCCCGTCAGCGTGAACCACTTCGTGGCTGACTAGTCAGTGGCAGGAGCGAGCTGAGCCCCCTGTCCCGTGAGGTTAGCATTTGGGAGCTAAGAGAGAGGCCGGGGAAGGAAGAGGAGCCAAGGCAGAGGAGTGCCTTAAATTGAGCCCTGGGCTCTGTGTGCATCAGTGAGTGACACACGGGGCACAGGAAGGAAGCCGGGTGCAATGTGTGTAACCCCTCCTCCTCTATTTAAACCTGCAATTCGGCCACCTGCCCAGCTGAGCGGGTTCCTCCCCCAGGCCTGGATGGCTGTGGTTCAAGCTGCTTTTCATTCCTGGCGTGAGTGAATCACTTCAAGCTACAGCAGGCCGGTGCTCTGAGATCTCCTGAGGCTGGCGGCAGTCGCTGGAACACCCACACAATCACCACGTCTCCCCTGCTGGCGCAGCGCCTGTCAGGGGACGGGGGGACGTGTCGTCCTGGGCAGGATCCTGGCCTCCAGTCTGTTCCAAGGCACCCAAAGTTGCCATTGACTCAAGCCATGGGCGCAGCGGTGTGGGCGTCTGGCCTGGCCCTAGACTCCATGGGAGGCCGCGGCAGCGTTGCCTAGTGAGGAGATAAAGGGCTTTAGGCAGATCCTCCACGGGGAATCAACGGGAGGCAGGCGCTGAAATACTTCTGGGCCTGACTGACGTGACTATGGGGCAAAGCTAGTGAGCCCTCCGGCGGCTCCCGCTAACCTTGCGAGCGGCCGCGGGGCTCCTCACAGAAGGTGGGGAGGCAGTTTGGGCTGGGGGGATAAACACATTAGCTGGAGGTTTCTGCTCAAAGGGCCAGCAGGGAACCAATTAACGGCCTGTTGAGATAAGTGGGGCAATTCACAGCTGGCCCAGCAAGGTGTTTAGTTCAGCTTGAGCTCAGAAGTCAGGTTTTTAAAACAGAAGCCACCATTCTGGTGCAGGTGCCCAGCTGGATCGTGCACTCCAGGCCACCTGGTACACCTGGCCATGTTCCAGCTGCTCCAGCAAGATGCAGCCAGATGTAACCTTACCCTGGTGGCTGCCTTCCAGCGATGCGTGGGGCTGTCTGATCTGGGGGGCCCCATTACCTGGCAGCCCGTGTCCCGAGGTCCAGCTCTGCTTGTGATGCTCTGCTCTGAGCCACTGGCTTTTATACCTGCAGTCACCAAGTCCCGGGGTGGGTGCTGGGATCGGGGTCCTCTTGCATCTCCCAGGCAATCTTGACCACAACCCTTGACCCCATGACCTCTCCCCGCTCTGGGCTGGTGGAATGGAGAGTCTCTTGGAGGACCACGGAGGCTCTGCTGGCTGGGAGCCGTGTCCCCGGCTACGAGGTTTGTACCCAGCTGCTGCTATCCAGCAGGCAGAAGCTACTTGCGCCCTAGAGAGCTGGCACCTCACCCCACCCCACCCCGGCCCCAGATGCCTGGGAAGGGATATCACAGGCTGGGTCAGTACCAAGAAACGTCGCCAGGAGCAAGCTGTGATGGGCAGAGATTTCCCCTGGGTGACTCGCGAGCTGGGGGAGTGGCGCGGCTCAGCCCAGGACACACCTCGCTGAGCATCACTGCTGCCAGCATGCTCCATCCTGGCCCTGCCCCTCCTTCCTCACTGCCAGTCCAGGCCACCGGCAAGGGGGTGCGATGCTCCCCTCCGAGGACATGCTGGACCAGGCACCGGGCTCTGCTGACGGGCCCCCCAGGAAAGCGAGCCCTCCAGCCTGACCCTTCCTCTCTGCACACACCCGCCACCTCCGGCACCACTGTCCCCTCCCCACGCCAGCGCCCAGCGGGGAGCAGCGGTGACTCACGCCCTGCACAGGTGAACCTCTGCCCTCCTAGCGGAGGAGGCTGAGTGCAAACATGGGCCCAGTGAGGCGGGAGGAGGTTATCAGGGACCCGGCGCTGACAAATCCCTGTGTGTAACTAAGCTGAGATAGGCCGGGTGCAAACTCTGCAGCAGGACAGGGCGGCCGAGAGTTATCGCTCCCCTGGGTGTACTCAGGGGCCCACAGCCAAATGTTTCCTAAGGGTGAGGCTGGTCCCGCGTGCGCCCACGAGAGCCACGGCCCTGTTATCATGGAGCCCACGCCGGGCTATGGGCAGCGTGGGACACCAGGGAACGGATGGCGACAGGACCACCAGGAAGAGCCTCGTTCTCCGCAGCATTCCTCCAAGCGGCTCCCATTCCCCATGGCAATGGCCCTCCCCCACTACTCCCTATGGCATCTCCTGCCCCCCTTCCCACAGCAGCCCTCTGGGAGATGCAGGAACTGGGGGAGCCAGTTCCCCACAGCTGGTGCTCTCAAGCCCAGTCCTGAAGAGGGGGTGCTGGCCATCAGCTTGGTGGAGCAGGGAGAAGAGCCCTAGCCAAGCTCCAGGGAACAAGGGATGACGCTTCACCCACCTGCACAGCCCAGAGGGGAGCTAAACCCCGTAACAACTGGGGGGACAGGTTCATTTGGACTCCAGCTCGCTGGCTCTTTGGCCAGGGATCTCGCTTTCCAGCCATGTCCCAGAGCATCCCCAGCCTGGGTCCAGCTCAGAGCAGTGGGGTTTCCCCTGGGGAATTGGGAGTGACCCAGGCAGTCACAGGGGCCTGGGGATGGGCAGGGAGGCCGTCCCTTCTAGCTGTTGGCTGGGGATGCACTCCATACCAACAGCCATTCCCTGATGCCCAGCTCAGCCTGGGTGTGGGATGGACTGGTGGGTCTGGAGCCTGGTACATCTGGAGCGGGGCGGGGTGCCGGGGCCAGCCCTGTGGGAGGCCCTGCCCGCGCTATGTCCTTGGTAGAGCCAGGCAAGTTCACTCTTATCTGGGCAGAGGCCGGCCCGGGTGACAGTCCTTGGAGTGGAGGTGGGTGGGGGCTGGGACAGGTGTAGCAGGTGCAGTGCTTAGGGCTTGCTGGGTGTGGAGGTGGCTGGCCACCGAGGGATGTGATTCCTCCTCCACGCGTGGCGCGCCCAGAGAGCTGGTTTGTGTTGTGCCCCGGCCACTGCCGCCTCGTGGACAGAGCCACAGATCAACCCTGGCCATCCAGAGACGCCTGCCCGTAGCCCTTCTCCCAGCTGACGCCCCGCCTGCACCTGCTTTTCCAGAGCTCCCAGCACAGCCGTGTCTCAGAGACCAGCGGAAATGGCTGCCGCTCCCTTCGCACCACCTCTGGGCTGCTCACTTCAGGCTCCTCGGTTAGGGGTGCCGTCTGCACCTGTCCCCAACAGCCTGGCCCAGGCCCTGGGACACAGGCCTCCGGCTTCTATCGCCACAGAGATGCTGCATGCCCCTGGCAGTCACTACCCCACGTGTCTCCGTTTTGCTGGCGTAAAATGAGGCTTACGACTCTCAGCCCTGCAGGGCAAAGCTGCCGGGTGGGAAATCCTCAGCTGCACACAGCAAGCAAATTGCAAAGGGCTGGTTCGAATCCTGAACAACGAGCGTTTCCCAGCATGTGGGAGGGACGGTTGGGTGTGAGACTCCCGGTGCTGGGTTATGCAGCCCAGATGGCCTACCTGGGCTCCCTTCTGGCCACAGGACTCTGTTGTCTTTCTACAATAGACTAACACGGCTACCCCCTTTGGAATTTGACTCCAAAATACCTGACTGCTCTGGGGGTGAAGGAAGAACCTGTGCGGCAGGGCTCCAAGTGTGAGTCTCTCAGATGACACGGGCTCAGAGCACGTCAGCCAGTTGCTCCACCTGCCTGCCTTGCAGCCAGAGCTGGAGCCGGGCGCTCAGGCGGGGCTCGTTCGCCCCTTGGTGCGCTAAAGACTGACTGGAGCCAATACCGGCTGTGGGCTTGCCCAGGTGGGGCTGTTTGAGTTGCAGCAGGTCTGTTGATGAGCTACAGGAAGGGAGAGACCCAGCTGCCCATCGCTCCTTGGGCAGGCACTGGGGGGCTCCCCCGTCGCTCGGACAAGCCGGTCCAAGTCTGATCCACCCACTGCTGTGGAGTACAACGGGCTCGTTTTCAGACAGGCCCTTTCCTCGAGCGGCTGAACGCAGGCCTGGCTGGTTCCACAGGCCCAGGCTCCGACCCTCGGGCTCCCACCCTGCCCAGAAGAAGGAAACACACCAATCGGTAGCCGTGACACGGACCCGCTGGCCACGCCCCATGCCAGGTGTATCGTTTTATTAGTGTGCAGCTGCTGCCACGGTTCACGTGTCAGGTGTCCACTGCTCCATCAGGCGCCTCGTTCAGCTGGAATTGCTGCCGAGAGCCACCAGGGAGAACACGCAGCCGCCACGGGCAGAAGTGCAGGATCGTGTCCCGGGGCGGCTCTGACTTGGGCTGTCAGGCATTTCTCTTTAGGGGCATTCCTGCTAACGGCTTTCTCTCTCCCACTCTCGTCCCTCCTGGCCGGTGGTGCTCCCGGACGGCCCCCCCCCACTTAGAGCCTTGGAACCACAGGGAGAAGGGAGATGGTCACTGGTCTACACCGGCCAAGGTCTGAGGGCGTCTCCCGTCACTTGCATGCTACGGCGCTGTTAACGCAACCAATTGCAGCGGCTTTTTTTTTGCAACAGCGTCGCATTGCTGACTCCTGTTGAGGCTGTGACCCATGATTCCCAGATCCTCCTCAGCCGTGCTGCTCCCAAGCCACTTTCCCCCTGCTCCGCGTTTGGTTTTCCTTCCCCAAGGGGAGCACCTGCCATTGGTTTTTGCTGAATTTCGTTTTCTTGGCTGTAGCCCCGTTCTCCAATTTACCGAGATCCCTCTGACTTTTAGCTCTGTCCTCCCAAGTGTTGGCCACCCCAGGGGTGGTCTTAGGGTATCCAGGGCCCAGAGCAAAAGTCAAGGATGGGGTCCCCCATGTGCCCCCTATACCCCTCCTGCCACCAGCCTTGCTGGGGTACCTGTTGCAACCCCATGGCCCCCCTCGGCCCCACTGGCAGCCTCACCACCAGTCTAGCCGGGCTGTGGGCCCCTGCAGCCCACCTCAAGCCATTGGTGGTCTTACCAGGTGAGACCTGCAGCAGCCAGGTGCACCACAGGACCCCTCTCCCTGCAGGGCCATGGGCAGTGTGCCCACTAAGATCGCCTCTGGGCACCCCCCCAACTCTGTGCTGGCCGACAGCCAGGTCGTTAATACAGATGTTAAACATGGGACCAGCACAGAGCCCTGGGAACCACGCTTGCAACCTGCTTCCAAGCCGACATCGCCCCCTTGACAGCTAATTCGGTTGGGTTCTTTCTCTCCAGACACCCCCCGGAAAGCGGCCTTTGTTGGGAAGTTCATTCACAGCTTGAGGAACCTGGGGCTGGAGCCTGGATTTCTCCAGCCCCAGCTGGGCCCCTCGAGCAAGAGGGACCGTGGCTCTGGGGAGAGCAGGATATGTGTGACTTTCCTCACTCCCCCCCAGCTGCTACAGGGAACCCCTCAGCCCCTCCCTCAGCCTCAGGGTGTGAGCCAGGCCCCTGGATTCCCAGAACACCCCAGGGGGCCAGCTGAGCCCCCCATTCCCTGTGGTAAATCCCCCCCCCCCATTCCCTCCCCTCCTGGATGGGCAGTGTCAGCTGGAGTCCAGGTGGACCTGGCAAGACTCTGGCTGTCGTGGTGGGTTCTTTGGAAGTCACTGCCGTGAATGGAGAAACCCAGGATTTTAGGGGGGGAGTGGCTCATTGGTTCCCTGCCCCATGCCTGGGTTCCTGGGCAAAGGGGGGAACTGGTGGGGCTTGGCAACAGGCCAAGTTTCCTCCTTGGTTTCCTTCTGGGAGGAAACAGCCATGTCTGAGTCTTTCACCACACCCCGGGTGGAGACGTGCTGCAGAACGGAGACCTGGGGCAAACAGGCAAACGGGGACACTCGACTCGGGACAGGAGGAGCTGGAAGCTGGGCCGACCTGCCAAGCAGCCAGACTGCTGCATGCTTTGGGGTTTGCACTTTGCCTGCCCTAGCACAGACCTTCTGCCTCTTCCCACCCCCTGGGCATTTGCCCATTTCCTCCCTCACCGTGTTACACACCTCCAACTCCTCTACCAGTATCTCCTCTGCCCCAGCCACTAGTTCTAGGACAGAGAACGCTGGGAGAACTTGGGGGGCCCCCCAGGTCACGGCAGAGACCCAGGGGAAAGTGCATACCAGTGGAGCTGTGCTTTGCTCACGGACTCCGCAGCTTTTCCATTTTCCGGGGCTGGTTTAAATTCAGCGGGGGCCATTGACTCCGAGCAAATGAAACCATGTGTGGTGATCACGGCCATGGCCCTCTGAGAGCCATGTGCAAACACGGAGGAAAAGAGTCTCTGCCCTAAAGAGCCAACAGGCAGCGCAGACCAGCCACCGCAGGGCAGTAGCCCTCTCTGAGGCCCTGGGCCATGAAGTGTTGCAGAGGTGGAACCAGACCCAGCTGTCCCAAGTCCCAGCCCTACCCACAGAGCAAGGCGCACGCCCTGCATGGACCCTGTCGGGAGGACCCCCCAACTTGCCCTGGGGTGGCAACGTCCCAGTCTGGGCTGAAGCACATTGGCAGCAGCACGTGGCCAGTGGGGCTGATTTTGCCAGGTGGTTAAAGACAGGCCGGCAGGCTCCACGGCTGGTGCTGGCCTGCAAATCTCCAACTGGCTGGTCATTTTGGTGCCATGTCAGGACGCTAGGGGAACAAACCCACCATGGCACAGCCAGACGCTGGCACATCTGCCCTCCCCATTCAGCTGAAGGGGTAAGTGGCAGGCAGGAAAAGTACAGCCCAGACCTCGCGCTTCCCTGCCCAGCGCTGGCCGGCGGGGCCAAGGGATGACGAAAGGGGACCAGGAACTTGTTTTCACTCGGCAGGACTCAGCTCTGATCTCACAGCGGAAGACCCAGAACAATGTGGAGCTGGTACAATGGCTCAGCACCCAATCCAGATCTTCCAGTGTTTCAGGAAGGTGGGAGAAACCCAGCTTGTCCTGGAAATAAAAAATCCTGAGCCAGGGATTACACACACCTATCCCTGGAAATAAACCCCAGAGCCGGAGATTATATACACACAAAACCCAGCTGGTTTGGGCAGCCTGACTCATCGCTTAGTCAAACAGCCCACACCTTCGCACACCTCACTCGGCAGCTTCACATTTCTTAACAGGTCCCCGGAGAATCTGCACCAGGGCTGGAGGTTTCAGACAGAGTCCTGCTCCTTGTCAGGCCGGCCAGCCACTCAGGGCAGGTGCCTAGAAAGCCAGGCAGGGAAATACCCCAGAGACAGGCACGCTGGCTCACACTAGCCCACAGTGCAGTTGGGGGCAGGGAGCCGGCCTCCAGGAAGATGGGGGAGCTGCCACGTGTGTGGTGAGCATATGCTCCAACTCTCTCTTATCGCAGAAGTATCCCCCATTATAGATGCCCTCCCCAGGGGTGGGCCATGGGACACACTCCCCCCCCCCCAGGCCAGGGGCAGAGAGGTCATGGAAAGAGGCACAGGAAAGATAAATCCCTGGCACCCCAAAGCTAAGTGAATGTACCAGAGTCCCCTGCGCCTGCCTCAGCTCTTCCCCAGTCCCCTTCCCAGCCTGCCTGGCCACTGCCCTTTTCTACTAAGACCCATGAACAGTCACTGCAGCAGCCCTGAGATCCATCGCTGCCCAGACCCCTCCTTCGTGGGCGGGTAGAGAGCCTGGGGGGCGAGTAGGCGCTAGGCTAATGGTGGGGCCTGGGCAGCTGTCCACAGCAGGCTGGGTCTGGCTCATCCCCTGTTCTGCAGAGCTCGGCCCAGCCGGGGACCCAGACTCACAGCAGCCAGCGATACACAGCTGGGGCTTCTGCCTCTCAATTAAGCAGCTGTTCCAGTCTCACCCTGCCAGGGAAGGCCACTCCCCAGCCAGGGATCAGGCCCACCCCCCTCAGACTGCACAGGTGCCTTCTGACACACACAGGGGGGATGTATACAGGGACAGACCGAGAGACAGGTGAAGGCTGAAATTCGTGGGCTTTTAGTCCAGGGGTCTGCAAGCTGCAGCTCCGGAGCCAGATGCAGCTCTTCGGCTGCCCTTTTGCAGCTCTGCGCCCGGTGTGTCCCCCCCCCCCCCCCACCACTGGGGGACTCTGTGCCAGGCTCCCCTCCTGCCACTGGTGGACATGGCCAGGGGCCAGCTCCTGGTTCTGGGTGCCCACCCCCGGAGGCTACACCCCTTGCAGCTCTCTGAACACTTGGCCACTGAAGGAATTCATTAAAATGGCTCTTGTCTTTTCGGTTGCTGAGCCCTGCTGTAGCCTCTGCTGTGCGTTGGAAACCCCACTGAGCACAGGGCCCTCGGCCCCCCACCACCGGGGGATGGTTCATGTCCCTGAATGCCACTGGCAATTCACCCACCCTGTGGGTAAGAGGCACACTCCTTGCCCAGGGAATGGACCAGGCTGCCCAGGTGAGATTCTCTGCACCGTGAGCTCCACGTCAGGTCTGTACAAGCCCCAGCCCTTCCGAGCCATGTGTGTATCACAGGTAATTGGCTGTGGGAGGGATGGAGACAGACCTGCTTGCTGGGCTTGGGACCTGCCAACACACCAGGCTTAGTCACCACCTATTAATGCAGGAGGAAACCTCAGCACCTGAGAGCAGTGAAGCTGCCCTTGGCTGGGGCATTTCACTGAGCCCCAATGGGGGGGGGGGGGCCCCGGCCCGGCACACGGGCGCGCCCCCCGCCCTCCCCCCCCACACCAGGCCAACCCGACCCCGGGGGGGGGGGGTCCATGCACAGCTATAGGATCTAGTGGTTAGAGAACAGGACAGGCCATCAAGTCTCCTTGGTTCAGTTCCTCTTTGGCAAGAGCCCCACCTCTGTGCCAGTTTCCACATCTGTAGAATGGGGAAACTGAGGCACAGGGAGGTGAAATAAATGACTCATTGAGGCTTGTTCTAAAGTGCTGCCACTGATGGAAGATTCAAGAGACACGGCAAAGGGCGTTTCCACAGGTTTCTTCAGGGCTATTTGAAATAGAAATGAATCTCAATGTAAATAATATTTACAAACAGTAAACTCAGCCTCAACCTAAAAGCACCCTGCCATCTGCTTCTTTTCTGGGGAAACTCTGAAAGTAAACTCTCCTGACTCCTTATGCTTAGGTGTATTTATTTATTTTACATCAGATCACAATGGTTTGCATATAAAGAGAAGTAACATTTCAAAGTGGGTGGGACCCAGTGTGCCCACGCTGAGAAATGTTAATGACAATATACACAGACAGGAATAGCCTCTTCCCAATTCTGAGCTGCCCACTGCAGCATTCCCAGCAGGAAGAAAAATCCTATTAAAAACAAAACAGATTACTGCTTTTTTCAAATGTACAACTCACTTGGCGGAAGCTGCCCATCAAGACTCCTCGCCTTTTCTTTAAAGGTTTCAAGTATAGCAGAGACCTGGGAGTTCATAGGCAGACCAACCCCATTGTCCTTTCCAAAAAAGAAGGTTTAGAAAGCAGCCTGGAAAAGCAGCTGAAACAGTACCTGGTTTCCTGCTCATCCTTCAACAGAAGGGGAACAAAGGAAAATTCACAATTCAAAGTGATGCGACAAATCCAGGCTGGACTCTGAAAACATGGAAGTTTTCGCGGGAGTCACCAGTAACCGAGAGGGGGACCAGCTAGGAAAGGCACCATGGCAATACAAATAATATTTGGAACACTCCCCGGTGCAGGGTAAAGGTAGATCTGCCCCTGGTACTCAGCATATTGCCTGTTTCATACAGGCAGTCAGAGACCTCGAGCCAGGCCCCAGAACACTCCTGAGATTGCTTTACAAGCCATGGGACTTTTCCTCTCTCCACACTCTTCTCAAGTTTTAGGTTAGGACACCCCCATTTAAGTAACAGCCGAGCAATCTTGGACAATCTCTGCATCCCAGCCACTGTGCCTGTACCATTAAAGCAAATCACAAGTGTGGGCAACGCTGCCCACCACAGAATGGAAAGGGCATCTGGTTAATGCTAACCGAAATTTGGGGAGTGCTCTATAGACACCCTGCTTCAGGGTTCAAGCCAGTCTCCGGCTGCATAACTGAGTGGGGAGCAGAGCAAGACAGGACATTGGAGATGGACAAATTCCTGTCTACCTTTGAAGAAAGCTTAAAGAGGTTCTAAAATTCTCCAAAAGCTGGCCATATTTCTCCAGCTGCTTTTTACAGAGCGCACTAGTCACACTTGGCTCCAGTTGGACTCTGATGGTGCCCAGTTTTTACATTAAAAAAAGTAAAAAACCCAACCACCCCAAATCACAAGTTAGAACAAAAGCTGAAGCTTGAAAATTCCATTAAAATGCAAGTTATGTAACTCCTCCTGGCCTATGTACACTGGGCTCTGCCCTCAGCACCCACCCCGGGGGAGCTGTTTCTCTAGCACGGCCCTGGAGAGCCACCTGGTTTGACCTCTTAAATACTGAGACATCTTCATGGACATAAATTAGTTGCACCAATAAGAAAATATGCCGTGGCTTTATAAATAGTTTCCAGTCTTTGCCCTTCTTCCTCCCCGGCAGGGGCTGGCGCCTCTGGCCCATCATCCCTCACACGTGCCTCTTCATGTGCAGGGCCAGGTGGTCGGACCTGGAGAAGGCTCGCTCGCACAGGTGGCATTGGAAGGGCCGGTGGCCAGTGTGTTTGCGATAATGGCGAGTGAGTTCATCTGAGCGGGCGAACTTCCATCCGCAGCCTTCCCAGTTACAGTGGTAGGGTTTCTCTCCTGCAGGGTGGGGACCAGAGCGGGTTAGCTGCCCCGCAGCGACTGGAAACCCCTCTCGGGGCCTGATCCAACTCCCCGGGGCGGCAAATAGGGCACTCCGGAGCCGGGGCCTCCCCGCACAGACCCTGCCCTCCCGCTTCCAGCGAAGCCCCGGCTCGGCGCGCCTCGCGGAGTCCATCGCAGTTTCGCTTGGGTGAGGGAGTCGGGGCGGCAGGATCGGGCCCGACAGCTCCAGCGGACCCCCCTCCCCTTCCCCAGCGTCTCTGCAATCAGCCCCCGCCCCGCCGCGCCTGGGGAACCCCGCAACCCCTAGGACGGCCTTTTCCAGCCTCCCCCCGTGCGCCCCGCAGCGCTGCGCGCTTGGAGAGCCCGTGCGCCCTTACCCGTGTGCGTCCTCATGTGCGCCTTCAGGTGCGAGCTCTTCGTGTAGGTCTTCCCGCAGCCCGGGTATTCACAGTTGTGGGTGGCCGTCCGCTTCCTGGCCCAGGACCTCCGGCCCCGCTTGGGCTTGCAGTCCTCCGGCGGCCCCATGGCGAAGTAATCCAGGCCGGGGGAGTGGGGCGGCGTCACCAGCATCCCGGGCAGGCTGGGGTGCGCCTTCAGCGGCTCCCGGAAGACGCTGAAGTGTCCATGGAACTGGGCCGGGAAGGGGCCGTGGGGCGGGTAGTGCTGGGGGGCCAGGGGCGGGTAGTGGTGCGGGTGGGGGGCCATGGGCGGGCGCACGTCGCCCAGCAGGTGGCACTCCGCGCCGGGCCCCAGCTCGTCGGGGGGCCCCATCCTGGCGCGGGGGAAGCCGGGGGGAGGGTGCGGGAGCAGGTGCGGCGGCTTGCGGTCCAGGGCGCCGGGCCCCAGACACTGACCCGCCGCGCCCAGCATACAGGCCTGCTCCTCGGACGCCTCCTTCTTGATGCGGGCCCCCTGCTGGGGCGGGCCGGCCAGGTGCGGGGGGTCCCCGGGGAGGGGCCGCGCCAGGGCTCGCAGCTCCGCGTACTCCCTCCGGGGCAGCTCGCAGGGGCCCGGCAGGTCCGGGGTCAGCAGCTCGGCCATGTAGCTGTGCCTGTCGGGGAAGTGGGCCCCGGACCCGAACTTGCCGGGGGGCGGGTAGGCGCCGTCGCTGTCGTAGGTGGGGCCGCAGCTCTCGGGGGTGTCGGGCAGCGGGTAGGCGGGTGCCAGCCCCTGCGGCGGGCTGGCCGTGTGCGCCAGGATGAAATCCAGGTCCACGAACTTGCCCAGCTCGTCCTCCTCCCTCTTGACGCAGGCGGGGCCGCCCTCCGGCGCGGCGAAGCGGGGCTGCTGCTGGCCCTGCAAGTGGGGGAGACGGGGTCAGGGGCCGGACTCCCCGTAGCCGGAGCCGGCCTCCGAAGCGGGCGAGGAGTGCGCGGCAGGCACCGGTGACCCCCCAGCCCTCTGCAGCGCCTGGCCTCCACCCCCTCAGCCCAGGCGGGAGCCCGCCGCCTCCCTTGTCCGGGACACCGGCCCCGCCGCGCTCCCCGCAGCTCCAGCCCGCGGCGCGCCCCACCTGCCCCGGCCCTTACGTGGAGCAGCGGGCCCGGCCGGTCCCCGCGGGGCAGCAGGCAGGCGAAGGAGGGCAGAGCGGCTTCCTCCACGGCCGCGGCCATGGCGAGCGCGGGGCTCGGCAGCGCTGCCCGCCCGGTCCCGGTCCCGGAGCGCACGGCGCCGAGGGGAGAAGGCGCAGCGCTCCCGGAGCCAGCGGCCGAGGCTGCGCGCAGGAAACTTGGCGGCCGGGACAGACCCAAACTAAGCAAGTATCCCTCGCGGGCCAGCGCCCAGCTGTTAACAGCCCCACCGCGCCCTGATTGGCCCGGGGATCCGCAGCGGATTGGCCGCCGCGGCAAGGGACACGCCCCCCGAGCGCCCCCTCCCGCCCCCCACCTCTGGATGATGCACTAAGGAAAGGCACCAACGCGCCGCGGGAGGAGCTCTGGGCTCCGGCCCGGGCCAGTTCTCCCGGATCAGGGCCGGGGGCCCTGGTTCCAAGGGGGGCAGAGAAAGGGCGGCCTGGCCCAGCTCGGACTTCCTGCCGTGTCCCCCAGAGAGGGAGGGACTGTGGCTGCAAAAAGGTGCCAGAGCCTTCCCCGCTCTGAGGGTCCAGCGGGGGGGGCTGTCCTGGGGGTGAGAGGCTGGGTGACAAGGAGGGGAAGTCTGAGTGTGCGGGCTGGGGCTGGGGCTGGGCACCCCTGCGGCCTCTGCTTTTAGGTGACGTCTTTGGCCGTCCCTCCAAATCCGAGTTGGTGGCAGTGTCAAGTCCCTGTTTCAAAGTGTGGGGTGTGCGTGTAAAACTGCCCTTCCACAGATCCCCCCATCCCTGCAGTTTATCTCAGCCCTGCCAAGGGCCTATCAGGGACAGCAGAGAAGGTGCCTGTGTCTGGCAGTGGAGCACGCTGGTCAGCAGGTGTAGGCCCCTCACCACATCTGGCCCTCGGTCCCCTCATGCGGACAGTATCCGCCCAGGTTGCTAGTGCTGCGGACCCTATGGGAAGGAACATGCTCAGCAATGCTCCTGACAGTCCAGAAGAGACTGCAGCGCAGCAGGGAAACATGGGGGCATGTGGGAAGCTAGGTGCCAGTTGCACTGACCCTCTGAAGATACCTTCAGCCAATACAGACCAGCTCGCTTGTCATCGCCGCAGGACAGGCCCAATGTCCAATACCTTCCTTTCTCAGTTTGTGCTTGGTTGGCTTCACTCCAGCCAATACCAGGAATGGCTTTTTGACTGTTGAGTTTGTCAAGAAGAGATAACCTTATCTCTCCAGGCCTCGCTCGCGCCCGGGGCTTTCCATCTCCCACTACCTTTCGAAGAACTTTGTGTTCATCCCTTTGCTCTTCAGAAGCAAGATGAATATTTAAAGAGCAATAATAATGCTCTATGGGCTGCAAAGGTAAATACAGCAATAGCGTCCCTGCCTCCAGATCCAGAGATACCCTGCTATCAGCTGCTTTCATCACTTGACTTTAATTATCAGGGTGGAGCACTGCAATAAAGGATTTCAGTCGGAAAACAACTATTCAAATCTTCCCTTTTTACCAAGAACTCCGGCACTCGTTTCCAAAGCACACACTGGCCGGCCTGCCTGGATAGCATGTGGCTGATTGTTATTTCAGCCTCATGTTTTGTTATCTGCAATAAATGGCACCCAATGGGGTTGAAAACTGGAAAGTCCTTCTGTTTGGACCATTAGTTTTGGCGTTTCAAAGACAACACGTGTTCCAACGTCAGGCGTTTCTCCTGACCCTAATTGCTGCATATTTATGTGACTTGCTAATCCTTTTATTATTGGTTATTATTTGGACAAGACACAAGCTGGGGACCATTTCTGCCCCTCAGATCTTACAGATAAAAAGGCAAAATACCCTGGCAAACCAGAGGAAAAAGCAACCTAGAGTTCCACTTGATTCCCCTTTTCCCTTCTATTTTAATTGTTTTATCTCTGTGATTTTGGCTTCTTTTAAGAGAGAGGGAAATAGCCACCAAATCAGATTCATTTGTATTGCTGATGTTTCTTGTCACTTGGGGTATTTCTCAGGGGGGGGGGGGTTATTCCTATTCATACTCTGGAAAGGTCGAAAGGCCCCACCCAAGATGAGGCCCCCATTGTTCCAGGTGCTGGACAGACCCAAATGCAATCTCAAGGAGTTTACAGTTTTGGAAGCAAGCTTATCCCAGCTGGGGCCTAAGGCACAGAGAGAATCCGTGACTTGCCCAGGGACACACAACACCAGGAGTCTAGGAGAGCCAGGAATTTGGACCTGGATCTGCAGAGAGCTGGTCCAATGGCTACCAGACTGGCCTCCCTTTGTATTCATTACAAAGACACCCTGTCATGAAGGCTTTGATTTGCGACTGTGGGGGGGCCTGGCTGGAGATGTGTGATCGTTCTACAGCCCCCAGTCCGAGGAGACCTAGGAGTCCCGGCGCTAGGTGCTAACCACCATGTGTGTGGATTTAGATGGGGCCGGGCCCAGCTGGGCAGGAGGGTCAGCCCTCTATTTCCAGAAGCCCCAGAGCTCCCTTTGGGAAAGGAGAAGTATCTCTCCAGCCATTAAGGCAAGCAATAAAGAAGGGAGCACTGGACTAGATCAAACAGCAGCCGCGCAATTGAAAGGCTGGAAAGTGGCCTGGTGAACGAGGCGGTAGAATGGGGAGGGAGGGTGGAAAGAAGAAAGGGTTAAAGATTCTCTCTGCTTGTGGCGAACACAGCCAGAGTGTGGAACAGGATGGCAGTGCACCAGGAAAAGGAAAACATCTCTGCTTCTCAAACAAAGGAGGTTGATGCCCCATCTCGCACTCGGAGAAACTGAGGCACAGAGATGTTCAGTAACTTGCCCGAGGTCACCTGGAAAGTCAGTGGCACAACCACCACTTAGCCTCCCAGCTTGCTACCTTGCCATGGTGCCTGCAGCCCCCTGGGAACACCAAGACTCAAGAGTCCTTTATTCCTGGGTGGAAGGTAGGGCAGAACCTGCTACGCCCATGTGCCCCTTCTCCTTCAGCAAGAGATTGGTTACAAATATCAGCCTCCCAAGAGCTGCCTCCACCTGCACTCTAGGGTGTCTCTCACGGAGTTAGAGCCAACCGGCCCCTTCAGTTTCTTTTCTGCTAATGAGGAGTGGGGGACCCAGTGAGGCTGGGACATCTGCCTCAGCAGGATGCGGGAGTGGGGCAGGGATGCAATTTCCTAGTGGGAGATGCTCTGTGCTAGTAGAACTGATCGGGGGGGGGAGGGTACGAGTGACTGGGCCAGTCCAGCTGTGCCTGGTTCAGGGAAAGGGCTGCTGCCCCAAACAGGATCCACCATCTTCCACAAAGGCTGGCACAGGCCAGATTCCTCTGGCTGCTTGGACCAACAGGCGGAAGGGTGGCTGCCAACCCCCAGGGCTTTGGGGTTAGCAGAGAGTCTCTGGGGGTGGCTAGATAGGATACCTGTGGGGCTGGATGGAGGGGTGGCCAGACAGACCGTTCCTCCATCCATGGATGGGTGGATGCAGAGACAGACAGACTATTGATAGAGAGCTCCTCCATCCATCTATGGGGATGGATGGGTGGACAGAAGGATAGAAAGACAGAGCCCCTCCAGCCTTCTGGGGGCTGGGCAGCCTGCCCCTTTCCCGGGGCTCCCAGCCTGGCTGGACTGGGCACTGCTCCCTTCCTATCGCTGCCACAGCCTGCTGCGATTCAGGGGAGCCCGGGGAATTTGACCCCACATTACATCCCCGGGGGTCCCCACGTCGCAGAGGAAAGAGGGACTGTGCAAGGGATTCAGCCACCGCCCAGAACCACCGGCTCTTATCGGCTCCCAGCAGCTTTTTCCCCCCAGTGGAACAACAACAGTTTTAGCAGGCTGGAGTCGAGATTCACTCTCTCTGGCCTGGCCTCAGCCCCGCCTGCAGTTCCAGGAGCCCCGGTGCGCAGCGGCCCCCAGCTGTGCTCTCAGCTGGGCTGCAGGGCTGTGGAGGGAGAGTCAATGTGCCTTGGACACCCAGCCCCGCAGTGAACCAGCGAGCCACCAGCCCCATGTCCCCACAGCTGCCGGTGACAGCTTCACCCCAACTGGCCTGCATTGCCGGGCCCTGGCTCGTTTCACACGCCTCTCCGCCAGCGACTCCCGCGGGCAGGGCCGTCCCGCCACTGGAAAGGCTCCTGGCTGAGAGATGGGAAATAAAACGCTGCTTTGCCTGTGCAGCTGGGCGGGCTCATGTTGTGCCTCCTGAGCCTTTTCTTTTTGGGGAGCGGTGGGCTCGGGGCTGGGGGAAGTTACAGGTTTGTTTGTTCCTATTCTTGTGCGAGGCCTGCAATCGCTGGAGAGGCAGGAGTTTCTGTCGGCGTGGGGTCTGGCTAATGATGACCAGCACTTGGCTAATCCACCTGTGGCACACTCATTTACCCGGCCCGCTGGGGAGTGAGGTGTTCCGAGCACTGCTAAAACTGACAGTGAATATCCTGAGCAGAAAACACAGCCCGCCTCTCCTGAGCAATTCCACAGGCTGCGTTAGTTCCTAGGCTTTAGTTCCTGGGCTTTAAAAGGAAAACGTAATCAAACGGGCAGCAGTGCACAGCTTCCCCCAGTGTGTACACACACACACACGCTTGTGTGCACCTACATACTACGGCCTGTTTTGCACACACACACGTTAGTTTATTCCAGGGACTTCAGCAGCCTGACAAGCTCTGGAAATAGTGCCCAAACTCACAACTGTAGACATCAGTGTGTGCGTGCGCTCACACACAGCTGCCCTCTCCCCTCTGCCTGCTCCACTTGCTCTGCTCCTGCTTGCCCGCCTGGCTCAGGCTGCAGGCTGGTTTGTTGTGGGGCTATCTCAGCCCTTTGCCTTTTATACCCGTTATTTTTAACTCTGCCTACGCAAGTCCCAAATCCGGAATGAGCAGCGGCCCAGGGCCAAGGGGAAATGGACTCGGTGCAAATTTCCTGCCCTTTTTACCTCTCTTCCTCTATTACACACTAACGGCAGCTTTTTTCCTCTCCTAACTTTCACTGTTGCAGGAAAACAGAGCAGCAGCAGCAGCCGTGTGTGAGCGGCCGGGAGGGCTGAGCCTGCACCAATGGGCAGGAGATTACGCCAGCCATGCGGGAAGTTTGGTGGCTGAGGGGCAGTACATGGATGAGATCAGAGCCCTGTTGGGTGTGGCAGAGAAGAACAGACAATCTCAGCTGCAACAGGTTCAACCTTCCCCCTACTTCCCACCACCACGACCACCACCACTCACAAACAGACAGCACCTTCCACCCAACAATGCGCACACCCAACCTCCAAGACACTTGCACACTCACTGCCAGCCCTGCACCAGATCACACACAGGAACACACGCACACTCACGTGTGCAAGCAGGATTTCATGCAGACACATACATGCCCATGGCCCCCTCCTGCATTCCTGGCCCATCCAACCCCTCCCCCCCCAAAAAAAGCTGGTCTCACACCTACCCAGGGATACGCACAGTTTATTAATGATTCACATTACAGCCAGAGGCCCCACTCATGATCAAGGCATCATGGGGCTAGGAGCGAGGGGCAGTGTCTGTCCAATGAGCCCAATGGAGCCCAGGGTGGGCAAGGTGATACCTGAAAGGTTTTCAGGGAAAATGGGACATTTGCTCTTTTCTGCCTCCTGCTCTATGAGCCTTGAGGGTGCCCTGGGGTCACACTTAAGAAGCTTTCTCCACAGCCATGAAGGCTAGAAACTTGTGTTTTCCTTTGAGAGTGAAGGCCAAAATCATCCCACAGTCACTTGACTCCAGGAACTGGGGCTTTAAGGACAATAATAAAAGTCATGAGAGTTGGCAAGCCTGGAAAAATAGAAAAAACATTTTCACCCCTATCTTAGAGTCTGGGTCCCCCGGTGTTTGCTGGGGGTTTAGAGCTACATATTGGGCACTCTCTTCCTCTTAACTGAAAGAGGGTGTGGGGGAAGAGGGCTGTGACTCTTTAACAAAGATGCTTTTTCTCCTAGGAGTTTATTAGGCATTAGAGTTAAATAGGATTTACCAAAACGATCCAGCTAAAGCACTCATCCTTTCATTGGACCAACTTCTGTGGGTGAGAGAAACATGCTTTTGCACTTACACCATGCTCTTCTTCAGTCAGGAGCTTGCTTGAATAGAAACAAGGGCCAAATTTAGCCCTGTGTGGTCACTTAGGGTTCATCTCCATGTGGAAAGGGCCCAGGAAAACTAACACAGAATAAGTCGCTTTCTTTTTAAGTTACTTAACAATTGACATGCTTCCAATTTGATCATGATTCTGGACTAGAGCATTCACAAAGAGAGCTAGTCCAGGGTAGCGGTTCTATTCACTTTCTACCTGTAGACACACCCTTCTATACAATTAATGCCCTACTGAGTGGTGCCTGCCTTCTGCTGGCTCTCTGGAGCATAAGAGAAAGAATTAGAAACTTGTGCAAAGGCAGTTTGTGGGAAGGAGGTTTGAGCTGATGGAGGTTTTCCACACACAGGATCTCCTTATTTTTCACACTGGTGTATACACTCCATGAGTGTGCATGTGTATATGTGTGTGTGGCATACAGACAATTAAAGAAATCACATGACATACTCTCACCCAACACACAAATGGTACAACACACCCATGCACGGCACCTGTAGCATGCACCATGTTGCTACTACGATGATGAAAGAAAACAGACACATGCCCCTCCATGGAAACACATACTACACAGCGTAACGACACGCTGCATATGTGCACACATTCAGTCCATGCACACGGTGCCCACACAGGCACGCGACACGCGGCACACGCTCAGACGCAGAAAAACACACTCCAGAATTTGAAAGGACCGCAAACCCCTTTCACGTGTAGCTTTCTCATTGTGTCCCAAGAAGTGGGATTTAATTATCCAGCTTGCCTATTAGTAAATAGGTCTGTAACGCATCACAAAGCCTGCTTTTGTGCAGCCTTGATTAGCCACTCTCTCGGGGACACGAGTTCCAAAATAGACTTGCCCCCGTGTTCGAAATAATAAAATGGGGATAAATTAGGACTAGAGATAATCTGATTGATTCAAAGGGAAGTTCCTCCCTTTGTTCTGCACCTCCGGCAGCTACAGGGTTAGGCGCGAGGTTTGTTTCTTATTGGCACTGGCCACCGTCCATGATGAAACCCTTGCCCAAGCAGTTTGGAAATGAGCTCAGCAGGCCAGCTTCTCTGAGGGCGTTTGGGGAGAGGGCCAAAGACCAGATCCAACGCGAGCCAGACCTCCCCGATCAGCTGGAGACAGCGTGGGCGTCAGTTTGTTAACTGGCATCTTTCTTGGGAGGGCAGGACTGACCAGCTTTGGTTTCACACTGGCTCTTTCTGAGCTCCCTCCTCCCAGCCACGGAAGTCAGCAGTGTTAGTCCAGATTTACACCAGGGCAAGTGAAAGCAGGATCTGGCCCCCTTGGTGCAAAGGGGTCAGGAAACGGGTATAAATGGCAAACCTAATTAGCAATCACAGGGGCAGGGCAGCTCACCTCCATCCTGGCACCCCACCAGGGCACAGGCCAGCAGAGGACCACCCCCTCTTGCCACTGGAGGAAGTGACTCACGGCACACTGGGCCGTGGCAAATCAGGCCCTGGGTGTGCAAAGCGAGTGGAGTTCGCACTGCACTCTGGCAGGTGGAAACTCCCAGTGAAACCAGAGGTCGGTGGGCACGCTCACGCCCAGGCTGGACGTGGCCCTGCTGGGAGCAGGGTGCTGCACAAGGGGCCTTGCTCTTCCGTCCACGTCTTCGCCACGTGGGTGGTGCTGTTGTCTCACCTCACAGCCCCAGAGGGCCAGCTGGGGCCCAATGACACCCCTGCCACTTCCGCCTGGTTTCTGACCGGTCGGTGGTTCCCCCCCACTGTTCCTGGCCTGTACATTTGGCCCACCAACCCCACGCGGGCAGCACACTTTGCTCCAGGCAGCGCGGCTGCATTCAGCCCATTTATGCGCACGCCTTGAGTTGGCGGATGTGAAGCCATTGGCCGTGCGGCTGCTCTCACTCACGCCTGCAGGCGTCTGGAGTGACTCTGCTGGTTACACCAGGGTTGCTCCGGATACGCCACAGCCTGGAGGGAGAGCAGAACCACGCTCAGGGGAATCACTTGGGGATGATTTTGGCCCTAAATATTTCCCCGGTTTCCTAGACATTCTTCCCTCTCACTGTTGTCCTCCAGCAGCCAGAGCACTGAGTGCCTGGATGGGCTGTTTGCGTGGTGTGTGTCTTCCAGCCGCAACAAATATTTCATTTTCTTTTTCTAAACCTCTTGGCTGCGGTATTTAAAGAACAGGTGTGGTCCCAGCACTCCACGCCAAAAACAGCATTCGCTTCATACCAGATAACCTTGCAAGCAAACACATTGGCTGAGCCACGCAGAGCCACGGGGGAAACCCTCTGGGGCTGCCCATGTCTGGAGATGGGGGCCAAATAGCCAGAGCCCTAATACTGGGGTGTCTGGTCACCCAACATTGGGACCTGCTTATGGGGTGGAGGCAGATCAGAGAAACTGGGCTTGGGAGGAGGTCACTGAAAACCTGGTGATCTCCTCAAAGAAAGTGTTGTAAAGCAAAAGGTGGAAACAAAACTTTCTTTTCAGTGTTGTGTAGTTTGGCTTTGCAGGCAGAATTGTTTGATCGCCATAATCTTTGTACTATTATTAATAGCAATTTATTGTTAACTAGGGCTGGTTGGCATTTTTTGGTCAAAATGGCTTTTTTAAAAACTGAAAACTGGCTTTTCAACCAACCAAACTTTGGTCCCGCTTGAATTTTTTGTAGCTTTTCAATGGCAATTTTTCAAATGGATTCTTGGTTTCATTTTTTTTTAAATGTAATTTTGGGTTCTCTTTTTCAAGGTTTTGGGGGTTCCCCGCCCTTTCTCTCCTTTTTTCCACTGAAAAAAGGGCAGGAAAATAAAAGTGAAAGAAAGTGGAGACGCCATCTCCCAAATCCTGTTTCATTTCGTTTTTTTAAAATGTCCAATTTGCAACCAACCACATTTTATTTCATTCCACATTTTTCATTAAAAAAAATAGTCATGAAACATGCCGAGGGAGATGCCAACAATTAATTTCTTTCGGCACCAGTCACAAAAACGGAATTCTGTTTTGGACCCAACCGCTTAGTGATGATGGCTTGCGTACTCGATGCGTTTGTGGTCACGTCCACGAGTGCCTCTCTGCCACCCACAGCGGGATGGCATCGTCCCCCAGTCTATGGATGGACAGACAGACAAATGAGCTGAGGAGGTGAAGCAAGAAAAGGGTTCTCGATCCCAACGAGGAGCAGAGGTGGGAAAATACAGACAAAATAGCTCTTCAGTAACCTAGAAACAAGGGAGCAAAGGAAGGGGCTGAGGCCAGAGCAGAGCGTTGCTCCTTACCAGAATGGCCACACACCCCATGCACACCCTTCACCTGAGCACAGATTTCTGTTCGAGTTCCAAACCTGTGTGATCAGGTGACATGGCTCAGGCAAGTTGCCAGCAGGCATGAAGTGTATTGGGGGATATTTATAACTCTGCTGTGGCTGCTCCTCCCCAGGTGTTTGCAGAAGCTGCACCTACCGTCACCAAGTTAAACACCAGGCCCAGATTAGATCTGGGGAGTCCCAGACCATGTAAATAGGATGCTTGGCTGAAGCGAGCCAAGCCCTGAGCCAGAGTGGAAGGAGGTGGCTTATCTGGAAGTTATCTCTGTCGTGAAACTCTAGCTCTTTCTCTGGGGGCCGAAGGAAGCGGCAGTTCTCTCGGAAGAGTGTCAACCCTGGCCGGCATTCCAGGCATTTTCATGCCAACTCCTGTGATTTCACAATATTCAGCCTTTGCATAAAGCCCCAGAGACAAGTGATTAGGTGAGAATCTCGGCTTTCTTTCCCCCCCCCCCCCCCAGTCACCTTCCAGCTCTATAGCTGTGGAGAAGTTCTACCATACGCCTGTATGTGACCCAAGGGCTCAGAGAGCAGGCGGCAGAAGGAATACATGTGTTTTTCAAGACAGTCTCAGGGTTCTGAACATTGGGGTTGGCAGTACTGCATTGGACCAATATTAAACTCAATAACAAATGCAGGCCTCACCCGCAGGGGCTGGAATGGGATCACTCGTTTCTTACTGTCTTGGCTCCCAGGCAAACCTACAGAACAGCTTTAGGAGACCTAACCACTTCAGCTGACACTGCAGGTGAGACAGCATCCTGGCCAGGTTCCAGTTTAGACCTCTTCCTTTAGCCCCCAGAATTCAGGAGAGAGTTAACTTCTGCAAAAGAAACCTCCTTCCACTCTGACTCTCCTGGCCCCTGCCATGGGAGATTTCGATCCTGTGTGATTTAAATTATTGTTAGAGGGTCTCTCACGGTCCTTGCATAGCCCCATCACAATCTTCAGTGTATTTAGCCTCAGTCCTGTGAGATAGGGCAGTACTATCATCCCCCATGTACGGATAAGAACTGAGACACATGGAGCCTCTGGCAAAGCAGAGAATTGAACTCAGATCGGGGAGAGGGGGGTTAGCGACAGCTATGAAACCTAAAATAAAGTACTGTATAACAAATGAAAGAAAGAGGAAGTTGACAGTAATGAACATAAATCAGAAGCTAGGAATTGTAGACCATTGATAAGGGAAGCAAAAGGACACAACGCAAACTCTATGGCCAGCAGAGTTAAGAATAGTAAGAAAGAGAGGTTTTTAAAATATATTAAGACCAAAAAGAGTCCCAACAACAATATTAGTCCATTTCTAAATGGAAATGTAAAATTAACAGTGATGATGCAGGAAAGGCAGAAGTAGTCAATAAATATTTCTGTTTGGTATTTGTGGGGGAGAAAAAAAAATTTAGCCCTATAATATGATAATACTTTTCATTCCTTCTGTCTCAGAAGGATGTTAAACAGAAGCTTCTAAAATCAGACATTTATAAATCAGCAGGTCCAGATAACTTGCACCCAAGAGTTTTTAAAGAGCGGGCTGAAGAATTCTCTGGAATATTGATGTTGATTTTGAATAAACATTGGGGAAGAGAAAGTTATCATATTTAATATTTAAAAATGTAAAATAGGATGAGGCAAGTAATTACAGGCCTGTGAATTTCATATCAACCTGGTGTAAGATAATGGCGCACCTGACAGGATTCAATTAATAAAGAATTAAAGGAGGGTAATATTATAATTAATGCCAGAAGGATTTATGGGAAATAGATCCTGTCAGAGTAACTTGATATCTTTTTTTGATGAGATTAGTTTGGTTAGACTTCTGTAAGGTGTTTGATTTCGTACCACACAACACCTTGATTAAAAATCTAGAACTCAATAAAATTGGCCTGTATCTATAGCAAATAGATTAAAAGATTAAATGCTGATAACTCAGAATGTAATGATCAGAGGCGAGTCATCCTGGGGCAGGTTTGTTTCTAATGGGGGGTTCCACAGGGACTGGGTTCTTGGCCTTACCTTGTTAAACATTTTTATCACTGACCTAGAAGAAAAATCACTGATAAAGTTTGCAGCTGACACACAAATTAGGGAGCGGTAAATAGGGAAGAGGACAAGCCACTGATTCAGCGAGATCTGGATTGCACAGTAAGCTGAGCACAACCTGTTTTGATACGGCTACAGGTAAATGTAGATACCTAGCAACAAAGACCAGCGACCATAGCACAGGATGGGGGCCTCTTTCCTAGGAAGCCGGGAATCTGAACAGGATTTCGGGAGCCTGGTGGATAATCAGCTGAATGTGAGCTCCCAGGGTGATGCTGCAGCCAAAAGAGCTGAGGGGATCCTGGGATGAATACGTGGGAATCTGGAGTAGGAGCAGAGAGGTTCTTTTACGTCTGTATTTAGAACTGGTGCCACCAATGCTGGAATCGTGTGTCTAGCTCTGGTAGCCACAATTCAAGAAGGATGTTGATAGATTGGAGAGGTTCAGAGAAGAGCCGCGACAATGATGAAAGGGTTAGAAAACCTGCTTGGCATGGATCGCCTCAAAAACCTCTATCTATGTAGCTTAACAAAGGGAAGCTTACAGGGTGACTTGATCCCAGTCCCCAAATACCCCTCTGAGGAGCAGATATTCGAGGAGGAGGAGAGGAAGGTATAACACGAGGCAATGGCTGGAAGCTGGGTGTTTTTGCTAGCCAGGGGAATTAACTAACCACTGGAACAATTTATCGAGGGCCGAGCTGATTCTCCATCCCTGAGCTGAAGGGGCAGCCTGCCAGGTCGTGCCAGGGGCTGGCAACCGTGAGCTGTGCCGCCCAGGCCCTGCCTGGCATCAGAACTCAAGTGACCTCAGAGCCCTGCTCCACAGACAGTGCACAGGGTGGGGCACGCCTGAGAGCTGCCCCCGGCTAGTGCTCTGATGGGGAGCACCTGGGCTGGCTCTTTGCTCTGGCTTTGTACAGCCCCTAGCGCAGCAGCCATTGGGTGCAGGGTGAGGGCTCCTGGGGCCATCTCTGTGCAGATGGCAATTAATCACCACTGACCTGCCGCCATGCCCCTGCCCTGGTACCCCTCCAGGGGCTGCGGGGTTACGGGAGTCGGGAGCAAAGGAGGCCTCTGGGGGACAGCAAACACACCCCGCCACAGCCCAAGTGGCAGTCCAGCAAAGTGACACCCCCAGGCCAGGATATGATCCAGGAGTCCTGGCCCCATCCCCCAGTCATGTGGGAAGCTGAGAGCTGTTGAAACAGCTGGGCCTGGGGCAGTGCGAACGATGCCCTGCTCCATAGGATCAGGCCCTCTGTGGGCCTGGGCGGGATTGCAGCCGGCTAGTCCTGCTGGTCCCAGACTGTGCCTGGCGCAGCCTAGGATGGATGGGGGAAATCCGCTCCAAGCCCTGTTAATACCCCAGGGCTTGCATGGACCAGCAGCTCCCCGCGCCATGCTGGGACCAAGAGCGGTCCTGCGATCTGTAGATAGGAGGGGGGCAGGAGGGGAACGTAGCTCTGCAGATGGCATCAAGGGGACTACAGGAGCCTATTGGCCATCCCGAGGTCCCTGTTTTAAAAAGGATGTTGAAAACAATTAGTGAAGGGGCAAAAAACCCCCAAAAACCCAATCCCCCTCCCCCCCCCCAATAACCAGCAGGCTGGAGAAAATGCCTGCCCGAGCACTCCTAGCTCACTGCACGGGAGAGAGAGCTGACTGGGGGAGGAAATCCCAGCTACCGAAGGGCTCTTTAACCTCATGGATTAAGGCTGGACAGGGGCCAATGGGTAGAAGCCAAAGCGAGATCTGGCCCAGGTTTCTAACGGCCTGGGAGTGATTAACAAACCACCAAGGCAGGCAGGGAAAGTCTCCATCTCCATATCAATACAGTGTGGCCTGGGGGCACTTCTCCTGCCTGGGCTGTGCTGGGGCTCAGAGCAGAGGACCCAATGGAGCCATCAGGCCTTCATGTCTGTGGATCTCAGAAACACAGTGGGGCAGGGAGCAGTGCCCAGGGCAGTGGGGTGCAAACCCAAAGCTGTGTGAAGACATAGGGGACCCGGTCCAGCCAGCTGTCACCCAGACTGCGCTGGAGTCAGCCTCTTGCTGGAGCTGGGCTGGGACATGGAACCAAGGCCCCCCACCATGTGCATGTGAGACTGACGCTTTTGGGGGGGCTCCATGCTTCACACAGCGTGCACACCAGCCTGGGGATCTCCAGCAGGCCTTGGGATTGTTCGATGGCTCAGCCGCTGTCCTGTCCTCACTCTCAGGGTGATGGGAGGCATTGCAAAGCCAGTCCGGCCACACCCTGTGCATGTGGAAATGGGACAGCCCCACTCTCGTCCTGCCCCACCCCAGCGCCCCAAAAAGGCTGCAGGAGCCAGAGCAGAGGTGGGAATCACCCAGCACCTGAGCAGCAGGAGGGAGGGACCCCAGTACCATTACCAGGCACAGGGCTGTTTTCAGACGCACTGCAGTGCCAGGAGGTGGGGTGTCATCACAGGTGAGCAGCCCTGAGCCCAGAGTGTCCAGAAGAGCAGCGTCTTTCTGTCCCCACGCTCCATGCTTGGATCCGCCTTTCCTCTACACCTGTGCCTCCCCAGCTCTTCTGCCCCAGACGGCAGCAGACTGAGTCCCTACTCCCTGAGCCCAGGGGGCTGTGTCGGCGCTTTTCCCGCATGGAAAGGAAAATGATTCGGATGTTGCCTCCCAGCTGGCAGAGGAAAATACTTCCAGCAAAACACGTTTTTAATTCATTCCCCAATGGAACCAGCACTGGAACACACTGTGCCCCCCGCCACCAGCCCAGTGCCCTTCTGCTCCCAGCCAGCGTGGGGACTTTCCACCCAAATCAAAGCAAAGCAGCACATGTTTTCAGGGCCTCTCTTGGCAGGGTGCCGGCTCCCTACACATCTGTCGCCCGCCCATGTCCCGTTGTTGTGGAAAGAGACTGGCCAGGTCGGCTCCCCCTTTCCAATTCTCTCTTTTCAAGTCGTGCTGCCGGAGGGGGGTGGGTCCGGGGGCGCACGGGCCCTGCTGGCTGGCGTTAGTTACCCTCCGTCACGTCTGGGACAAAAGCATCAGTTGAGATCAGGGCCCGGCACCCTGGGATCTGAGATTGCCCTTGCCTAGACAGACACCAGTTACCCTTCCCATGGCACAGACGGGGAGAGGTCAAGTGACATGCCCAGGGTCACCCAGGGATGCACAGGCAGAGATGGAACCAAAATCCCAGCCAGTGCCATAGCCAGCAGATCATCTTCCTTCCTTGCTAGAGCGGTCACGCCCGGCTCCCGCACCTTGCCAGCGTGGCTCCCGCCTGGCCTGCAGGGAGAGGGCAGGATCTTCTCTGCGGGTCTGTGTGCTGCTATTGTGTCTGCGACACACGCACCACCCCATGGAGCAGCGGAGGGAGACCCACCCAGCTCCTCTACCCAGCTGCCGCCCGTCTCCTGCAGGAGCCATCGACGCAGGGCTGCAAGCGGCAGCTGGCACTGGTTTGGAGCCGGGGCAGAGCCTAGACCTGGCAACGGGGGATGCAGCTGGGCCGGGCTCGCCCGATGTGGTAGCAGCTCACGACGGCTGGAGGCAGCTGGTTTCCCCACACCCAGCCGTGTCCCGACCTGCCGTGCTGCGTTCAGGGAAATGCTCTCGCCCGGCCCGGCCGGTGGCCAGGTGTACGGAGCACTGTGAGTCTGTCCCACGAGGCAGTGCTCTTTGATACGTCTTCCCACCAAGAGGAATAAGGCCCAGCTGAACTCCTCACCCAGCCACGGCGAGGGGATGCAGAAGGACCATGTCCCAACCCGACGCTGGCGCCTGGCTCAAGAGCTATGTGCCAGCCGTGCTCTGTCCAGGGCAACACCAAACCCTGAAACCGGCTCCCACCTCCCTGTCTCTACGCCCCCCGCTCAGCACAGGGCACGTGGGGGGAAAGGGGCCTTCCCCAGCCCCGCGGGGCGGCTGGCCATGAGAGAGAGCAGCCTACGAATTGCTGCAGCTTCCCTGGGACCTACCTCCCCCCACTGCCCCCAGCTCCCCACACTTGGCTCAGAACTGGGGCTACATGGGGAGCCAGATGTGTTCTGGGGAGGCAGGGGGGCGCCCGGTGGGGTCTGTTGGCGTCAGAATTTCTGGCTGTCATGGGCCCCAAAGCCTCCCCCCTTCTGGAGGCACAGTGCTTGGGGACCCAGGCATCCAGCCAGCACGTCCCCAGCCCTCCCTGGGTCTCCATTCCTAGAGGCAAGGGCTGTTTGGCCCTGAGGGAGAGCCTGTGCCGTCTGTCTGTGGCTAGTGAGGTGCTGAGGGCCCCCTCCAGGAGAGAAGTGGGGCCTTTTCAGGGACACCGAATGGTCCCCCCACAAGCGACAAGAAGGCCTGAGCAGATCCCAGGCTGCTCCAGGGACAGGGGCAGAGACAGGGGCAGAGACAGGCCCTTCCCCGGGGCAGTGGGTGCATCAGACGGCCTCATGGGGAGCCTGGGAATAATGGGCAGAGCAGGCAAGGACGGGGACGGGGACGGGGACGGGGACGGGGACGGGGACGGGGACGGGGACGGGAAGCTCTGGCTTGCTCTGCCTCCTCTTCCTTCTGGCCCGTTACCAGCGGGTGTCTCTACTGACGGGGCTGGGAGAAGCAATGCCCCACGTGGCCGTGCCCCACAGCTGCTGCAGACTCATTGCCATCCCTCCAGAATCAGCACAGCATGGAGGCCTCCATGGCCGTCCCAAGGGGGCAGGGATGTTCTGCGCCCACCCGTGACAGGGACCCTTCCCCTCCAAGCCACCCCACCTCGCTGCTTCCCCCCTTAGCGCCGGCCGCAGGTGGGGGCTGGGCATCTCTGGCCCTCTGTGCCCTGGAGGGACCCTCCAAAGATGAGAGGGCAGCTGGCTCGCCACGGTCCATGCCAGTCCTTGGCTTCTGTGGGGCTGACAGCCAGGCCCATTAACACCAGCCAGGCTGGGGTCCCCCATCACCCCCACAGTTGGGCCAAGAACCCCTCACTCGTTTGCAGCAGGCCCCAAGATACAATCGCCTTCTGCAGCATCCTGCTCAAGACAAAAACCCAGGCCCCTGCAAACCAAGCTAGGGTCCCCCCCACACACTGCCTGCCCCCCCTGCAAACTGCCTGCCCCCCCGCACACTGCCTGGCCCCCCTGCAAACTGCCTGGTCCCCGCACACTGCCTGGCCCCCGCACACTGCCTGCCCCCCCTGCAAACTGCCTGCCCCCCCTGCAAACTGCCTGCCCCCACACACTGCCTGCCCTCCCTGCAAACTGCTGGCAGGAAACACGGTGCCAGCGTGGCCTGTGAGAGGAAAAGGACAGTCTCTGGTTAAGCCGGGGCTGCTCTGATCTCTGCCACCGCCTCCCTGAGCGGCCTTGAGCGAGTTCCCTAACCCAATGGGGTCACTGCTTCCCACCCCCGGCAGGGACTCCTGCAGTGTGAGTTGCGCCGAGAAGGATGGCAGCGGGGGCTGGGCCAGCAGATAGACATCTCCATCCAGCGTGGGACCAGCTGGCTCAGGGTCTAAGACTGCACCTGGGGAAAGCCAGACTTTTTAATCGGGTCAGTTACACCACTGCCAGGCACTTTGCAATTGCCGTAACCCTGGCTCGGCTCGGCTGGACTCTAAACCAGAGCTTGAGTCGTACCGGAACGTTCCCAAACGCCATCCCGGCTCTTTCTGGGGAGGAGCATCTTCTGGTGCTGCAGCGCCATCATATAGCACCAGTGGTGAGCTCCGGCCCGGCTGGGGGCTTCTTTGAACGAACCTCCTCTCTCTCAGGTGTCAGTCGACCGAGGAGTGTCCAGGCACGGGGCAGCAGCAGGGTAGCAAGAGCCGTTTGGGCCCTGGATCGGCTCAGAGAGCGGCGTGACTCTCTGTGGAGGCAGGACTGGGGCAGGGAAGTGGCCCCACTGGGAGCGAGTGCTGGAATGATCTAGGGCTTGTCTACACCTGAGATGCCTGTAGCGCGTCAATGTAGACACCTCAGCCACACTCGTGGGAGGGGCTGGGGCAGGTACCTGAGAGGCGGGAGCCAGGCGATGGGGGAAATCTTCCATCAGCCCAGCATGGCTCCTGGGGTTAGGTCTGCTTCCCCGCGTTCTCCTGGGCTGTGACAGATCCCCCGAGTGGGTGCTGAGCCGGCCTAAATCCCTGTGTGGACACCGTCTCTCGGGAGGTGGGTTACCTGGCGGAGGTGGTCCACACTGAAGCAGCAGAGCTCAGCGTTTTAAGCGGAGACCAGTGAGCCCTTTGTGGGGTTATGATCCATGTGACTGCAGCTTTAGCCCCACGCTCAGGGGGTGTCTCTTCGACAATGGCTGTGTCTTGTCAGGGACCGTCATGGGGTTGGGGGGACCCTCCCTTGGAGCAGACGGTAGTGGCCTTTGGTGCAATCTGATACATTTCAAAGGTAAAAATAATGTGCCCACTAGGAACATTTTTTGAATGAGCCCCTGGGGCTGAAGCCATGTCTGGCCGGGAGAGGCTACCCGTATGCAGAGGATGGGAAATTAACACAATTGTCCCTTAGTGAAGGAATCTCGGTGGCAGGACAGAAAGACAGTCCCGGGCAGCTGGTGGCAGGGAGAATAGAGGCAGGAAACCCCTCATTCCCCTATCTGCACTCGCATTCCTTAATAAACCAGTTCTCTCAATCAAAGGGGTTATTTGCTGGAATGCAAACAATGCAAATGAGAGAACAAGGAACATTAGGAGGAGCCACTAGCGCCTCATGGAAACCCTTTTGTGGAGAGCTGGTTCTGTTTCTCCTAGGCCATGAGGTAAGGATTCGCTCCACAATCCCATAAGAGTTTGCATATAAAATGGGATGTGTGCTCCTTAGCAGCTCCTTGTCTGCTGATAGGTATCTGGCTGCTGCAGTGCCAATCCTTTCCTTGGGAAAGGCCAACCGTGAGAATAATCAAAGTGGGGTGGGGTGGAAGAGACCTTCCTGGGGGGAGGTCAATCTCAGCCGCCGAGCAAAGTTCGGTACAGCAGCTAAGGGCTTCCACCACGATTTTTTGAGGGAGGGGGCAGGAGAAAAAGGGATCAGAGTCAGCAATGCAAAGCTGGGACTTTGATGTCAGGTGACCCTTTGCCCTGCAGGCCTTAGAGCTCCATCCTGAGCAGGGGATGCATGAGAACCAACCAAACCGAAGGAAAACTGAGCGGAAAGACAAAAGAGTCTTGTGGCACTTTTAAAGACGAACAGATTTATTTATCGCATGAGCTTTCGTGGGAGAAAATCCCACTTCGTCAGACGCTTTGAAGATAGGAAAGTTACAGAGTGGGAGGAAATTAAATGCAGGGGAGTGTATGACATAGCATCAGGTCAGGCTGTAACAGCAAATCAAAGTAGGTGTTAGGATTCAAAACACTGGGGAACAGCACATAGAGGAGGGGGGAGGTCAATTCACTTGATGTAATGCGAGAAAAATCCATAGTCCCTGTTTAACCCCAAGGCAACTGAGTCAAATCCTAACACCTACTTTGATTTGCTGTTACAGCCTGACCTGATGCTATGTCATACACTCCCCTGCATTTAATTTCCTCCCACTCTGTAACTTTCCCATCTTCAAAGCATCTGACGAAGTGGGATTTTCTCCCACGAAAGCTTATGCGATAAATAAATCTGTTAGTCTTTAAAAGTGCCACAAGACTCTTTTGTCTTTCTACAATAGACTAACACGGCTACCCCTTTGGAATTTGAGCGGAAAGAGAAAGTGAAACATGGCGGGTTTCGCCCTCCCAGCTGAGATCCCCGGCTCTCAGCAACCTTTCTCCACCTTGCTAGATGGGAACAGGGTCCTGGGTGGGTCACAGCATGAACAAGGTTGGGACCTTCTGCATTATACCCTTCAATATCTCAGAGCTTTCAATGATCCTTCTCTTCCATGAATGGCCTGGTGCTGCTGGGAGCTGAGTGCCAAATGCTCAGCACCTTGCAGGATTGGCAGGCTCCCAGACAACCCTGGGTTTCACAATATCCTATCCTGGCTCTCTTTCTAACCACTGTCTCTGCCCTTCTCTGGCCACTTTCCAGGCTCAGCTGTTCCCAGAGAGGCTGTCTCCTTTGATGCGGCGTCCTTACAATATGTTCTGTGTTGTTATCACTCGATCCTGTTTTATTACAGCCAAGGAACCCAGCTGTGGCACGCGTGGCTGCACTTTGCTACCCGGCCACCGTGTCGAGTGCTCTGTGCTGTGTGGCTCTGGGACTCCTGATCTGCAGGCACAGGACTCAGAGAGGAGGGCAAGGAGAAGGTCCATCAACATGCTGCATAGGTACAACCAACACCTGTCCATTAGCAGAAGGGACAAGGATAGCTGGCAGCCAGGGCTGCGGCTGCTCCCGAACAGTGTGGGCAATGGTCCTCATTAATCATAACTGCGTCCAAAAGGAAACTCACGACAGCAGGACTGGCCCAGAGTCCAGGGTGCAGAATATCCCAGGGCGTAAGAACATCAGAACGGCCACACTGTGTCAGACCAATGACCCATCTAGCCCAGTGGCCAGAGCCAGGTGCTTCAGAGGGAATGAACAGACCAGGGAATCATGAAGTGATCCGTCCATCAGCCATTCCCAGCCTCTGGCAAACAGCAATCCTGGCCTATCCTGGACCTATCCTCCATGAGCTGATCTAGTTCTTTTTCCAACCCTGCTATAGAGAGCCTTCCAAACATCCTCTGGCAGAGTTTCACAGGTTGACTGTGTGAAGAAATACTTCCTTTTGTTCCTTTTAAACCTGCTGCCTATTGATTTAATTTGCTGACCCTGTGTTCTTGTGTTAGGAGAGGTGTAAATAACACTTCCTTATTTACTTTCTGCACACCACTCTTCATTTTATAGACCTCTACCACATCCCTCCTTCAATTGTCTCTTTTCCAAGCTGAAAACTCCCAGTCACATTAATCTCTCCTCGTCTGGAAGTTGTTCCATACCCTAATCATTTTTGTTACCCTTTTTTGTATTTTTTCCAATTCCCATATATCTTTTTTTGAGATAGGGTGACCAGAACTACACACAGGGTTCAAGATGTGGGCGTACCATGGATTTATAAAGAGGCAATATGATATTTCCTGTCGTATTATCTGTCCCTTTCCTAATGGCTCCTAATGTTCTGTTAGCTTTTCGGACTGCCACTGCATGGAACAGATGTTTTCAGAGAAGACTCCACGGTCACTTTCTGGAGTGGGAACAGCTAAGTGAGACCCCATCATTTGATGCGAATAGTTGGGATTCTGTTTTCCAATGTGCATTACGTTACATTTGTCAATATTGAATTCCACCTGCTCTTTTGTTGCCCAGTCACCCAGCTTTGTGAGATTCCCTTCCCTCCTGCAAACGGTCCCTAGGGGAAGGGTGGTTAGGCTGGAAGGGGGGAGGACAGAGGAGCTTTTCAGGCAGGCAAGAGGGAGCAGCGACAGCTCAACTCTGGCAAGGCAATATCCTGGTGCAAAGGAAGGATGGGTCTGAAATCAGAGGGGCGCACACAGGGTCAGGTCAGCCCAGGGCGGGACAGCGTCAGTATCTCCAGGCCCTGGCCAGGGACACATCAGCAGGGTTGCAGGCGGTGCGACCCTGCTGTGATGCAGAGACAAGGCCGACGTCCAAGGGATCGCGGAGCAGCACCTCCCCGCCCTATCCCTGCACGGCCAGCCTCTGTGGGAGAACATCCTCCGGTCCCAGCTGAGGACACTTCTCGGCGAGGCACTGTCCCCCCGAGTCCTAGGCTATGTCCTCACAAGAGTTCACTGACTGCCAGCTCACTGTCTGCACAAACTCAGGCCACGGCCACGCCAGGCTTGGAGAGCCCAGGGAGCTCCCTCGTGCCCACGTCACACCCGTAGCCCTAGCGGGGAATGCTGTTCCTGTGACTCCTGCCTAACCTGGCCAGAGAGCCATCGTGTGAACCTCAGCCCCTGCCGCTGGCTCAGTTTGGCGGCTGCTGCTTTCCTGGGACTCAAGTGGGAACTGCAGCCCTGGGACAATGATGCAAAGCCCACAACGGTTACACTGGCTTGTAGGCATCCCTAGATCAGGAGGGATCATGGGTCAGCCAATGGCCGCTTGTTCTGATGATGTAATGCTTCGAAGCAGTGTTTCCATTGGGGGACTGTGTTCCAATTGTCTCACGCTCAGTGGGTGGGGCTCTGAGCTGGCCCCTCCCCCTGTGGGAAGGCACCCCGCCTCTGGGCGCAATTACGCTGGCACCTCAAAGATGCGAATGGCCCCTGGAACGCTCCTAGCTAACAACTGATCTGCGCCGCAGGGACTGTGGCCGAGAACTTGGCCGGCATGCATGGCACGCTAGGAACAGCCGGACCCGGCTCCCTGCAGCATTGCACCTGGAGTGCACATCTACACAGGGCAGGGGGGCACGCCAGTGGCAGTGTTTGGTGCCAGGCACTGGGGAGCCAGGGCCCCCCCATCCTTTCGCCATCTGTCCAGGAGTGGCTGGGGAGGCCACAGGTGGGGCTGACGTGGTCAAAGCTGGGAGTGGCAGCTGGGTGAAGGTGCAGCGTTGGGATGCGAGAAGGGAGAGCAGGGAAGACCGGGAGGGAAGCAGCCACCCTAGTCAAGCTGTGAGTCAGTCAGGCCCCCAGCTGCCCGTCCTACCTTGTGAGCTCCTGCCGGCAGCACCGGACACCCCTGAGGGTGGAAATGCCATCTCAGGCGAGCTGCTCCAGAGCCAGCAGCACCCTAGGCCGACAAACCCAGACAGCTCACAGCGACTGTAACACACCGTTTGCTCCCATCACATCGGCCGCTCTGTGTTCGCCCCCATCCCGCAACCCTGCGTCTATCTCAATTGGAAGGGCTTTGGGGCAGGGAATGTCCTGTATTGTGTGTTTATACAGCACCTAGAGCCATGGCGCCCTGATCATTCCTGCAGTGGGAACAGACGAGCCTTGGGAAGTGAATTCAGCATGGAAGACTCAGCCACCGTACCCGGGCGCCCTGCCCCCACTTTGCATCGCACTTGGCAGCGGGCCAGGCTGGATTCCCACCGGGAGACCCATCCGAGTCTCTCAGCTGAGTCTTTGGCACTGGCTGCCTCTCGGGGAGGAAACCTCTATTTCCTGCCCCCAAGTGGGACCAGACAGAGATTGCGCTGGGCACTGAGCATGCTGCCACTCCTGGCTTGAGAGTAGGGATGGGAAAAATAGCCACCTTCCCCATAAGTTGTGACCCAGCCAGACCCCCTCCGCCTTGCACCTCTGCTACGGCTGTGTGTGTCTGCTCCCGGGCCCTGTCCAAGGCTGGACACCAAATCAAGAAAGCTTTATTCAGGGGCATCTTTTCTTGAGCCCATAGCCAGAGTGCGCCCACAGGGACCTGCTTGCAATGTGCCTGGCCCAGGCATGGAGCTTGGAGAAGGTTTGGACATGAATCCCGCAGCCCTTTCCTAAGGGGAAAACCAGCCATGGGGCCCAGCCCATTCCCCTCCTCAGCTCAGCAGGGGCTGGCCGCGGTTCCTGCTGCTGCCCAGGGCCTGACGCGCACTGCGTGACTGAGCCATGGCTCTGAGCCCACCGGGGCTGGATGAGGGTTCCCTTCACTGTCTGGGCTCACCCCTCTCCCCTTGGACGCCCAGCAGGGCTGTGAGACCCGGTCTGGACACTCCCTTCTGCTTCCTATAAGTCTTGCTAGTTTGGCTGAACACCTCCCATGGGTGTGGATTCGCTCCCTCGCCCTCCTGGCCCCACATGGGCCCCAGCCCAGCGGCGACCTTTGAGTGCCATGGATTCAAGGGATGTGCTACCCCTGTCCTTCTACCTAGCTGTCTGTCTGTCTGTCTGGGTGTCACCGTGGTGTTCAGGCGTGGTATGCAGGGTATAGCAGACAAGGGAGGGCGTCTCTGGAAAGGGCAGAGAAATTCTCTGTCCTGCTCTTTGGTTTCATCCCACTGCTGGATCTCAGCTTTTACAGACTCCCCTGCCTGTCTGTTCAGACTCTAGGAGCAGCTGGGCCCTGCCAGGGAGGGGGCAGGTGGGGCTGGGGGACACCAGCAGCTTGTGGTGCATTCCTGGGGGAGGGCTTGGCTGGTAAATGGGCCTCCCTGCCCTGAACCCCACACTGTGAGAATGCAGTCTCCAGGCCAGGATTGGGGCGCAGCAGTGCTCCGGGTCCTGCGGGCAAGCGCAGATGGCGTCAGCCACAGGGAAGCTGCCAGGCTGAGCGGTGACTCATGCCCAATCTGACAGAACAGGGCTGGGGCGGCCGGGGTGCTTGCCTGCCCACGCACGTGATGGAAACAGCTCCCGAGTCCCGCCCAGTCACTGCCTCTCCCCACCACGGAGCTGGGGCTGGCCTGCCTCAGCTGGAGCCCGACCTGGCCTGGGACTGGCATGTGGCCTGGCAGGGCAGGGTCCTGTGTGGAAGGGGCCAGTCTGCATTGCCCTCTAGTAACTTCCCATGCCGCTGCATCTCCTGCAGGTCAGGGGCCGGATGGCGAGCTCAAGGCGCTGCCGCATCCATGCAGCCTAGAGGGGCCCCCACTCCCATCTCCACCTCGTTTCTGCTCCGCTTTGCCAGCCTGCACAGCCCATCCTGCCACGCCCCCTGCCCCGGGCTAGACCCGCTAGGCCTGGCGAGAAGGGAGCTGTAATCCACTCTGACCCTCCCCAGGTCTGAGCCCAAGCCCACTGCAGCCTCAGGGTCCCAGGCAAGACACTGGCGTGTGTCCTGGGACCAGTTCACACAGCGAGTCCCCCGGGAGGGCTGCTGTAGCGCTAGTCTCTTCCCTAACCTTTGAATCATTCTCGTGGCTCTTCTTTCTCCCCTCCCTAACGCATCCGCCTCCCTGCACCACGGGTGCCAGAGCTGGAGCCAGGGTTCCAGCCGCGGCCACACCAGCGCCATATCCCAGGGGCCCAAGCTCTCTGCTCCCACCCGAGATTCCCATTCACAGAGCTGAGTTCCCATGAGCTCTTTTATCGCAAATCTCTCCCAGGCTACAGTCCGGCCCCCGTCCTGGCCGTAGGGTCCCCCTCTTTGTTCTGTGATGTGCACATTCTCAGGGAACCAGGCATGCTGTTTGTGTGCGCCCAGCTCAGCAAGGATCCAGATGCCCTCATGACCAGACTGGCTTGGAGATTATTAATTACTCTTCTTCTGAATTGTTTCTGTCACAGTAGCACCTACAAGCCCCAGCCATGGGCCAGGACACCGTTGCGCTAGGAGCTGTACAAACATGGAACAAGTAACAATTTCATCCATTCTTTCAGGTCAGCAATAAAACTGTTTGCTGTTGCAGAGCCAAGACCCTGATCCCTGCGGGACCCTGTGGGAAAAGCATCCGCTCGTGACACTTCCCTGTGGGGAGCTGTCATCGCAAGCTCAGCTAGCTGGTGTTTCAGCCATTGACTGTGCTCCGCATTCATCTTGTATCACCCTCGGGGGCTCAGGAACTCCCACGTCCTCCTGCCATGGAGGAGCAGGGAGCTTCAGGCCCTGGTGCACCTTGTCTGTCATCAGCATTCACCCCAAAGTCTGCCACTCACCCCACAGGAGGGACTGCGGGCGCAGCCCCGCCCCACAGACTTTCTGGACATGGGCAGTAGAAACCAGGGGGAGGGCTCCGAAAACCAGCTCATGCAGTGACATAGGGGCACGACGCCCGTGCACTGTTAAAGACATGTACCCAGAAGTCACAGCTTATGGAGGAGATGCAGAAATGACAAACACACGTTATTCCTGTTTATTACTTTCCTTCTGCCATTACAAGGATCTCTGTGCGAGTGTGTGAGGGTCCTGCCATTACTGCACAGGGTCCCTGCTCTGCAACTGTCTGGATGACCATGGGTAGGTCATGGGCCTGATCTGTGCCTCACTTTCCCCACCTGTAAAATGGGGAGGAGATGACTGACCTGCTGCAAAGGGTTGATCACCAATGGGCACTATGGGTCACACAGGGCGTATGGCCTGTGAGACTGATTTCTGGGCCAAAGAGCTAAGATTCAAGTGCTGGGGACCCCATGGGGCACGGCAGCAAATCCATGCCAGCACACCCAGAGGTCATCTCTTTCCCCCTCTATTGTTTCTAATCTTGGTTGGGGAAACAGCCCATTTGATGCTACCGTGCAGCGGAAAGGTGCCACCGGAGAGCGGGGAGCCGGTGTGAACAGGGCAGCGCCAGAGCTGGTGCACCACGAATTGAACCAGCCACCTCTAGAGCTGGCGCCCCGCAGCTGGAGCTACATCAGCAGACACCCTGGCTGGCTGGCACCCATCACGGACTTCCTTCCTCTGTGGCACATGCCTGGAGGGGGGATGCGTACCATAGCGAGCATGGCCACGTTTGCTCGAAAAGGTTCAGAAAAGGGCAACTAAAATGATTAGGGGTTTGGAGAGTGCCTCGTATGAGGAACGATTGAAAAGGCTGGGCCTCTTCAGCTTGGAAAAGAGGAGACTGAGGGGGGACATGATAGAAGTATATAAAATTATGACTGATGTGGAAAAAGTGGACAAGGAAAAGTTGTTCAAATACTCCCATAATACAAGAACCAGGGGTCACCAAATGAAACTGATAGGTAGCAGGTTCAAAACAAATAAAAGGAAGTTCTTCTTCACACAACGCACAGTCAACTTGTGGAACTCCTTACCTGAGGAGGTTGTGAAGGCTGGGACTATAACAATATTTAAAAGGGAACTGGATAAGTTCATGGTGGCTAAGTCCATAAATGGCTATTAGCCAGAAAGGGGTTAAGAATGGTGTCCCTAGCCTCTGTTTATCAGAGGATGGAGACGGATGGCAGGAGAGTGATCACTTGATCATTGCCTGTTAGGTTCACTCCCTCTGGGGCACCTGGGCACTGGCCACTGTCGGTAGACAGATACTGGGCTAGATGGACCTCTGGTCTGACCCAGTACGGCCTTTCTTATGTTCTTATGTTCTTATCTGAGAGAACAATTGCCTGGACTCTGTGAGTGAACCTCCTGCCAGCCTCGCAGGCCAGACCTGCCCCTCATCTGACAGCCGGGCAGTGGGAGAATCCAGGAGCGCGAAGGAGCAGTAACGCCAGCTGCATCTGCTTCGCCCAGAGAGACCAGCGACTCCCTGGGCACCGCCGGGCATGGGCAGCCCTGGGCTTGGGTCATCTTGAACCAGGGCCCTAGTGTGATGGGATCAAGTCCTCACGCAGTCCTCAGGGATTTACCATGTGTCATCCTCCTGCGGGGGGCTGGCAGAATCAATTCAGCCCAGTACCTGCGAGAGGAGTATGAGGTCTGCTGTGTATTACGTGGTGAGAACAGAATCGTGGCCACCACTCCCAAGAGGAAACAAATGGGGGAGGGGTGTCTCTGCCTCCCTTCTAAAGGGGATGGAGGTGCCCATCTGCCTGCCTGACCTGGCACCCCAGGCCAGCAGTCCAGCTCCGAGACATTTCAGCAGGATTGCCATTGATCGCCCAGCCTCTGACTACCACCCCACACTGCCTGTCCATGTGGGCACCACGGCACTCTGAGGTCAGACGCTGAGCAGATCAGAAGTGACTCCCCGCCTCTGGGAGTGGGTCCCTTTGATCCAGGGGTTAAAGTAAGGGGGAATGCACCAGAACACAGTTCCGGGGCCCCTAAAAAGAGAAAAATCCGGCAGAACGCATGTTTCGCACTGCCCTGGCGGCTGGCAGGTCCTACGCCCCACTGCTGTTAATCACAAGACTTATTGTGTGATGCAGTGTTTGCTAGTGTGTGACAATAATTGCTCTAGACATAAACGCCGTATACAATTATAAATATTCTTATGGAGCGATAACCGATGCATGTGGTACTGAGAAGTGGTTGCGAATGGCTACCTGGGCTGGGGCCCGAACATGCATGAAGGGGGCCCAGACAATACGGGAAGGGGCCCGGAGATTAGGAGGGTTCCGGGGCCCATCAAATTATACTTCAACCACTGTTGATCCCTCCACTCAAGGGTTGGGGCCCGGGAAAAGACAGACACGTCCTGCAGCTGAATGCCTAGCCACGAGGCTGGTGTTGCAGGGCTTTGGATTTTCTCAACCATGGAGGGTTGCTGTTCCAAGAAGGATGGCTGAGCAGAGATGGGGTCCCTCTATTAAGGAATGGGAAGGATGAGAAGGACGGCTGAGCAGAGATGCGGTCCCTCTATTAAGGAACGGGAAGAATGAGAAGGACAGCTGAGCAGAGATGGGGTCCCTCTATTAAGGAACG
>ML685977.1:736168-794885 GCA_007922175.1 Pelusios castaneus
GGAACGGGAAGGATGAGAAGGATGGCTGAGCAGAGATGGGGTCCCTCCACCAAGGAATGGGAAGAAGCTCTTCGGCTACAGACTGGTTAAACTAGTGAGGTAGGCTTTAAAGACAAATGCTCCCAGGTAAGTCCAAAACATGGAGGCCGGGGTGAAGGGCTGGAAACTGGGGGCCACATGGGCAATCCCAGCAGGCACAAAAGGGAGAGAAGAGGCAGTACAGAGGGAAAAGCTAATGCGCATCGTTGATGTCTGTATACTAAGGCAAGTGGTATGGGGAATAAACAGGAAGAACCAGAAATACTAGTGAATAATGACAATTACGACATCGTTGGCAACACAGACTTAGCGGGATATTCCCGTGACTGGAATATTGGCACAGAAAGGTACAGCTTGTTCAGGAAGGACAGACAGGGAGAAAAGGGAGGAGGGATTGCCCTGGATAGCCAAGATGTCTACACTTGAACTGAGGTTGAGATAGGAGGGGGAGGCAGACTGGTTGAAAGTCTCTGGGGAAGGAAAAAAGGCATAAAAACAAGGGGGGTGTCGTGGTAGGGGGTCTACTATAGCCCACCTAACCAGGAGGAAGAGGTGGATGAAGTTTTTTAAAACAGCTAATAAAATTAATCATCCAAAGCACAGGACTTGGTGGGGATGAGGGACATCAACTCCCTAGATATCTGCAGGGAAAATACGAGAGCAAGGCACAGATTATCCGGCAAGTTCTTGGAACGCACTGGAGGCAGCAGGTGGAGAACATGAGCAGGGAAGAAGCTATTCTGGATTTGATCCTGACAAACCAGGAGGAACTGGTTGAGAACTGAAGGTGGGAGGCAGCCTGGGTGAAAGGGATCATGAAATGACAGAGCTCATCCCAGGGCCGGGGATGGAGAGGCTGCAGCCCTAAAGGGGGCCACCAAATTGCAGCCCTACGTGATCCAGCCACTGCCACCATTCTCAGGCCAGCATAGTGCTGCCAGGGCATAGGGGTGTTGGGAGACCCCTGCTAGTGCTGCGGGGGGAGAGGTCCTGGGCTCTGTGGTGCTCCTGCCCCACCCCTGAGCCAGCTGGTCCGCCCCTGGTGTGGGGCAGGCCAGTGCGTGTTCAACTCTGCTGTGGGGCAGGGCTGTGTGGTCTCTGGCATGGCCTACCGGGCTCTGGAGAGCTGCACCGGAGATGGCCCAGTCCCCAGGGGCAGACCAGCCGGACCAGGGCAGGGCAGGAGTGCCGCGAAGAACAGCCTCTGGCCCCAGCCCACCCGCAGGCTGCTGTGGTGGGGGGCAGGGGCCCCAGGCTGGAGGGAACAGTGTGGGCAGCCTGTGTTTATACACCTACAGGAGTGAGAGGAAGGAAAAGAGCAGAAAACAGACAATGGATTTCAAAAAGTCCGATTTTAGCAAACTCAGAAACTTGGTAGGTAAGGTCCTGTGGGAGGCAAATCTAAGGGAAAAGAGTTCATGAGAGTTGGCAGCTTTTAAAAAGAGAAACTGGTAAGGACACAAGAGCAAATGATCCCAGTGCACAGGAAAGACGGTAAGAGACCACCCTGGCTTAAGCAGGAGATCAAAAAGAGTCATAACAATTTGGAAACTACCTCAAATGACAAATGAATGAATGAATATGAACAAACGAAGACCAGCGCCTAGGGCTACGGTTAGAAAGACCAAGGCACAAACACGGGTCTTCAAAGCGTCTGACGAAGTGGGATTGTCTCCCCCGAAAGCTCCTGCGATAAATAAATCTGTTAGTCTTTAAAAGTGCCCCAGGACTCTGGTGTTTGTCAATGTACAAAAGGAGATGAAATTGGCTAGGGACATACACACAGGTCCCAGGCAAACATTCTGCAAAGACATGAGAAGCAAGAGAAAGGCACAGGGCAGCGCAGGCCCATTACTCACAGAGGAGGGAAAGACAATGCAGAAAAGGCAGCAGGAACCAAGGTGCTAAATGCCTTTTGTTTCAGTTTGCACCAAGCCCATCTGCTGGGAGCAGATGACTAACCTAGAGATCAGTGTGAATGGGACAGGGCCTGAGAACAAGTTAAGAATCATTTAGACAAGTAAGTTAGATGTTTTCAGGGGGAGGGCCTAACAAAATACATCCTAGAATAGGTAAGGGACTGGCTGAAGACATCACTAATGAGCCATTCATGATTAACTTAAAGAACTTGTGGAGGATGGGGGAGACCCCAGAGGACTGGACAAGGGGAAAAGTAATCTCTCTCTATAAAAAGGGGCATAAAGATAACCCAGGGAATTTCAGACCAGTCAGTTTACAGATCAAGAGTCAGGCAGCTTATGGATCTCTCTATATCTCTCTATAAAAAGGGGCATAAAGACAACCCAGGGAATTTCAGACCAGTCAGCTTATCTTTGGTTCCTGGGAGGATAATGGAGCAAATAATCAAGCAATCAATTTGTAAGTGCCTAGAAAAAAGTAAGGTGATAAGTAACAGTCAACATGGATAAGAGCAAAGGCGAATACCCTTCTCTGAGGGGGTAGCAAGCCTTGGGGGTGGGGGGAAAGGCAGATGTGGCATATCCTGACTTTAGTAAGGCTTTGATACTGACACACATCACCTTCTCATAAGCAAACTAGAGCAACAGCCTGGAGGAACCTCCTGTAAGGGGGTGGGGGGCACCACTGACTGGAAAGCCATATTCAAAGCATAGCTGTCAGCGGTTCAGCCAAGCTGAAAGGGCTTTTTGAGCGGGGTCCTGCCCCTAGGGATCTGTCCTGGGTCTGGTTCTGTTCAGTATCTTCATCGACTATTTGGATGATGGCATAGAGTCATTTACAAGAAATTTTGCAGATGATACCAAGCTAGGAGGGGTTACAAGTGCTTTGGAGGACAGAATTAAAACTCAAAATGATCTGGACATACTGGAGAAATTGTCTGAATTTAAAAGGGTGAAATTCAGTAAGGACAAATGCGAAGTACTCCACTTGGGAAAGAATAATCACCGTGCTATCACAAAATGGGAAAGGACGGCCTAGAAAGGTGTGCTGCAGAAGGGGGCTGGGGGTCACAGTGGGTCACAAGCCAACTCTGAGTCAACAGTGTAACACTGCTGGGGGAAAGTGAGCATCATTGCGGGATGTATTAGCACAGAGCTTCCCAACCTTTTGGGCTCAAGGGCCACAAGCGTCATTTTTACAACCCTGAAGGGCCAGCCTCCTCTGGAAACAGCCACCACCACCCGTCCATTCCCCCACTGCTGCAGCCAGATGGAAGGAGTTCAGTGAGGAGGCTGCTTCCTGGCTGATCTCCTTTCCCCTGGCTGCAGCTGGCAAACCACACGTGTCCTGTATCCCTGTGCTCTACACCCAGGTCCCTAGGCCAGGGGTCAGCAACCTGTGACTCTGGAGCCACATGCGGCTCTGTGGCTGCCCCCTTGTGGCTCTGGAACCCCCTTCCACTGGGGGACCCTGCAGGTGGCCCGTGCCAGGTTCTGGACTCCCCACCACCACTGGGGGACCCTACAGGGAGCTTGCACCAGGTTCTGAGCTCTCCCCCCCACCAGGGACTCTGCGGCAGGCACCCTGGCCCAGCACCCCACCCCCCACCAGGAAGCTACACCCATTGTGGCTCTCAAACCACTTGGTTATTGAAGGATTTTTTTTTAATGGCTCTTTTTATCTTTTGGGTTGCCAACCCCTGCCCTAGGCAGTGGCTTCCTTCTGCAGCCAAGGGGACTGAAGATCAGTGCTTCCCTCCCTCCGGCTCCAGCAGGGACCCCAGGGCCTAGACCTGAGGAAGCACTTTGCTGTGTTCTCTGCTACAGACAGGAGAGTAGAGCGCTGATCTTCCATCGCCTTGGCTTCCTCTACTGGTCTGGTAGCCCAACAGCAGCGTGCTGTGCCTAGGTCCTTAGGCAGGGGCTCCCTTCCGCAGCCAAGCAGTGGGCCACTTTGAAAGACCCTAAGGGACATCTTTGGCCCCTGGGGCACAGGTTGGGAACCACTATATTAGCAGGACATTCTGTTCTATCCAGGACGGGTAAGGCTTCGGTGGGAGTGCTGTGTCCCATTCTAGGTGCAGCACTTCAGGAAAGACGTGGACACACTGGAGAAAGTCCAGAGGAGAGCCACACAAATTGCTAACCATCTAGAAAGCGTGACCTGTGGGGACAGCCTGAAAAAATGGGAGAGAAGTCTGAGGGGGACATAAGAACGGTCTTCAAGGCCGTAAAACATTGTTACAGAGCAGAGGGTGATAAATCGTTCTCCTTAACCCATGAGGACAGGATGCAAAGGGTGGACTTCAGCAGCAGCCAGGGAGATTTAGGTTAGACATTAGGAAAAAGCTTCCTAATTGTCAGGGTTGTTAAACACAGGAACAAATTACGGAGGGAGGTTGTGGAGTCTCCCTTGCTGGAGGATTTTAGGAACAGGCTAGACAAACACCTCCCAGGCGTGGTTTAGACAATGCTTAGTCCGGCCTCAGTGCGGGTGACTGGACTGGATGGCCTGTTAAGGTCCCTTCCAGTTCTACATTTCTTTGAGTCTATAAAAACATAAGAGTGTCCACACTGGACCAGTCCAATGATCCATCTAGCCCAGTGGACTGTCTTGCAACAGTGTCCAATGCCAGGTGTTTCAGAGGGAATGAACAGAACAGGGCAATTTACTGAGTGGTCCGTCCCCTGTTGTCCATTCCCAGCTATTGGCAGTCGGAGGATTAGAGACACCCAGAGAATGAGGTTGTGTCCTTGCCCATCCTGATTAATAGCCACTCTTGGTTCTATTCTCTGTGGATTTATCTAGATCTTTTTCAAACCCTGTTATACTTTTGGCCTTCACAGAATCCTCTGGCAATGAGTTCCACAGATTAACTGTTCAATGTGTGAAGATGTTGTCCTTGTGTTTGTTTCAGACCTGCTGCCTATTAATTTCACTGGATGACCCCTGGTTCTTGTGTTTTGTGAAGGGTAAAATAACACTTCCGTATTCACTTTTTCCACACCATTCATGATTTTAGAGACATCTACCATATCCCCCCCTCACTCTCTTTTTCAAGCTGAGCAGTCTAGTCTTTTTAATCTCTCCTTGTATGGAAGCTGTTCCTGACCCCTAATCATTTTTGTTGTCTTTCTCTGTACATTTTACAGTCCTGTCAATTGTGAGAAGGAGCGACCAGACGTTTGTGCAGTGTTCTAGGTGGAGGCGTACCATGGATTTATATCACTGTGATACTTTCTGTTTATTATCCAGCCCTTTCCTAAAGGTTCCTAACATTCCATTTCAGAGAACTATCCACAATGATTCCAGCATCTCTTTCTAGACTGCTAACAGATAATTTAGACTCCATCAACTGGGATTATGTTTTCCAACGCGCATTATTTTGCATTTATCAACCATGTTGACTGTTCATCTCTATATCTGATAATTCTGTTCTTTACTATAGTTTTAACTACTTCTGTTCTTTACTATAGTTTCAACTAATTTGTTCAGAAGAGAATTTAGGCTTACCAGCCTGTAACTGCCAGGATCGCCGGAGAAGCCTTTTAAAAAATTGGCATCACATGAGCTATCCTCCTGTCATCTGGTACAGAAGCTGATTTAAGCAATAGGTTTCATAGCACAATTAGTAGTTCCACAATTTCACATTTGAGTTCGTTCACAACTCTAGGGTGAGATCTGGTCCTGGTGACTTATAACTGATTAATTTTTCAGTTTGTTCCAAAGCCTTCTTGACACATCAATCTGGGGCAGTTCCTCAGATTTGTCACCTAAAAAGGAATGGCCGAGGTGCGGGTATCTCCCCCCACACCCTATTCAGTGAAGACCAATGCTAATAATTCATGTAGCATCTCTGCAATGGCCTTGTCTTCCTTGAGTGCTCCCTTAGCATGTTGATTATCCAAGGGCAGACTGACTCTTTGGCTGGCTTCCTGCTTCTGATGGACTTAAACCAATTTTTTTGTGTCTTTTGCTGATTGCTCTTCAAATTTATTTATTTTTGTTTGGCTTAATTATACTTCTACACTTGACTTGCCAGAGTTTCTGCTACTTTCCTCTGCAGGATTTGGCTTCAGTTTTAAGAAGATTTCTTTTTGCTCTAACCATCTCTTTCGCCCTGTTGTTTACTCATGGTGGGATATCTTTTTTTTTTAGTACTTTTTTTTTTTAATTGAAGGCATACAGTGAGTTTGAGCCTCCATGATGGTGTTTTTAAAAAGGTTCCCTGCAGATTGCAGGCATCTCACTTTTGTGCATCTTCCTTTCCATTTCTGTTTAACTAACGTCCTCATTTTCATGTAGTTGAAGTTCAAGGCTATTGTGGTGGGCTCCTTTGCTATTTTGCCCCATAAGGATGTTAAATTTGATTACATCAGTGTCACTCTTATTGAGTGGTTCAGCTGCACTCCCCAGATCCTGTGCTCTGTTTAAGACTGAATCAAGAAGTGCCTCTCCTGTTGTGTGTTCCATGACTAGCTGCTCTAAGAAGCCATCAGTCATTGATGGTGTCCAGAAATGTATCTCTGCTCCCTGTCCTGGGGTGACATGTACCCAGCCATGGGGGAGAGTTGAACCCTCCCATTATTACTGAGTTCTCTGGTTTTGTAGCCTCTCCGGTCTCCCTGAACGCACAGTCACGGTCGCCGTCCCCTCCCCAGCCAGGGTGTCACAGTGGTATACTCCCACTCTTAGTATTCAAGCACTGAATTTCTCTCCATACAGATTCTGTGCTACAGTTTGGGTCATTTAAGATGTTCACTGCTTGTTTCTATGCTGTCTTTCCCTATAGTGCCCCTCCACTCCCCCGCAGCACGTCCTGCTCTGTCCTTACAATATATTTTGTACTCTGCTGTCACAGTGCCCCACTGATTAGCACGATTTCACCATCATAGCAATATCCTCGTGTAACACCAGGCCCGGGCTGGACTCGCTGAGTGTGACAAAGTGCAACACACAGGCGTGTAAGGAGGGGGCAGATCTTACCTGCCCTGCCACGGTCACCTGTATGTCTTGGTAACACCCTCTAGCTCAACCCAAAGATCTGGGCTGGATGGGGAGACACTGGGGAGGGTCTCTGGCTTGGGTGAAGTGGACCCCTGGGGTCCCTTGGTCTGGCCTTTGTGGCTCTGAAATCTCGGTCACGGTTGCTACCCCTGTTGCATGGAAGGGCTGGAGGGCCCAGCGTCCGGGGCCTTCACTTCCAGAGCCATCAAACGCAAAGCAGATGTAACGCCAGGCATGGCCAGACCAGCCACAAGAAATGCCCGCGGCTGGGGCAGGAGGCCGGGGAAGATGGAGGCTGCAGCGTCAGGAACTAGTCACCACACCTCCACAGCTTTCTGAGCACCTGGCCATGCCTGGCTCGGCACGTGGCTTCTTCCCCAGCAACCTGCCCAGCCCCGAGGGGGATCCACAGCCTGGAACCTGGTTTGCTGCTCCAGGCTGGGGGTGGGTGCTGATCCAGCCAACGCGTGAGCATGGCCCAGCCTTCTGCACACCTTTAGAGGCAGAGAACCAGGGTAGCCAGCCAGGTGGTGATGTTTGCAGAGGCAACAATATTTCTTCAAATTCCAGAGGGGGAGTCGTGTCAGTCTGGGTCAGCCAAACAAACAAGGAGTCCTGGGGCACTTGTAAAGACTGACACATTTATTTATCGAGTGAGCTTTCGTGGGAGAAAATCCCACTTTGTCAGATGCTTTGTAGTTTTCCATCTTCAAGCATCTGAGGAAGTGGGATTTTCTCCCACGAAAGCACATGCGATAAATAAATGTGTTAGTTTTTGAAAGTGCCCCAGGACTCCTAGTTAATATTTCTTCATATTGTTAATTCCCAAGTTGACTGTGAGGAGACAGAAAGGGGTCTCACAAAAGTGGGTTACTTGGCAAAAAAATGGCAGATGAACTTCAGTGTTCATAAATGCAAAGCAATGCACACTGGAAAACAGAAGCCCAATTACACCTATAAAATGGCGGGGTCTAAACGAGCTGTGCGCACGCCAGAAAGAGATCCTGGAGTCAGTGTGGACAGTCTTCTGAAAATATTTCTTCACTGTTCACTGGCAGTCTAAAAAGTGAACAGAATGCTAGGAACCATTAGGAAAGGGACAGAAAATACCATAATGCCACTACAGAAATCCATGGTGCACCCACACCTTGAATATTGCGTGTTCTGATCGCCCCATCTCAAAAAAGATACATTAGAAATGAAAGAGATACAGAGAAGGGCAACAAAAGTGATGAGGGATCTGGAACAGCTTCCATATAAGGAGCCATTAAAAGGATTGGGACCATTCAGCTTGGAAAAGAGACAGTTAAAGGGGTATACGACAGACGTTTATAAAATCATGACTGGTGTGGAGAAAGTGAATAAGGAAGGGTCATTTACCCCTTCATATAACGCGAGAACCAATATAATTAATAGGTAGCAGGTTTAAAACAAAAGGAAGTACTTCTTCACACAGTGCCCAGTTAACCTCTGGAACTCATTGCCAATGGATGTTGCAAAGACTGAAAGCATAACTGGTTTCCCAAAAGGTTTCAGTGAGTCTGTGGAGGTTAGATCCATTGGCTGCTATTAGCCAGGATGGGCAGGGACACAATCCCATGCTCTTGGTGACCGTAGATCTTTGACTTCCAGAAGCTAGGACTGGTCGACAGGGGAGGGGATCACTCGATAACAGCAGTGCTGGTGGGAAGGAGCTTTGCTGAAAAGAGCCACTCAGGAGCTGCAGGTCGCTTTCTGCTATTAAGATCTGACCTGCACTCTCCCAGGCAGAACTGTGATTTGGAGCCTGCTGTTCCGTGGTTACTCAATGTGTTGTACAATGGCTCAGCTCACAAGAATATCCGGGCAACAGCCCACGAGTAAGGGGGAATCGCTCCCATTTGTTCCATGAAGTTCAATATCAGCCAGGATGGAGTCTCCCAGCCTTTCGCTGGCTCTTGCGCATTGCGGTTCCTCCACTCATTGCACTTGGATTCTGGCCTTTTGAAGGCAGACTTCCTGCCCAGCCAGAAGAGAACATCCCGGCTGTTCTACGTGTCCCAGGGTCCCGTGGCTGGCATTCCGACACAGTCCCCCTGCCAGCCCTTCCCTTCGCAAGTCTGCACCATAACTGTTTCTGCTGGACGACGCTATGGCTTTGCCTACTGACTAGCCACCTTTGCCCGCTCTTGGAAAGCTGAGCCATGGGTATTCTCAGCCTCTCACCTTTTGTTTCAGAAATGACTAGCATTTGAGTCATATTTCACACCCAGCCTCTCCTGCTGCTGTTCCCTGCTTTCACTATTTATAGGCCGTGTCTCTGCTCAGCGGAGCACCTCACCAGGCCAGTATTTCACCTTTTGCAATTCCACCACCCATCGTTTGCAGAAGCCTAAGCCATGCCTTGCACAAAGTCCAGGGGTTTTTACCTTGGCAAATGTCTGCCCACAAATGTATTTGTGAAACCGCTGGCTACTGAACACAAGTGCCGGTGCTTCGTTTTCAGTCCAGACGTACTTCTTTGCTAAGTGAGTATTCCAGCACCATGCACAGACAGCCCTGAGACCACCTGCATCAGCTGAAGCCCAGATCCACTAAGAGATTTGGGTGCCCAACTCCCACTGGCACCTAAATACCTTCAAGAAGCTAAGCCTGTGACGCACATCTCAAATGTGCTTCTGTGACTCCTTTATCGCACCCCAAGAGCTGGCAAACGTGGGACCGCTCTGCCATTCTGCCTGGTCTCCAGTGACAGCTGACGAAAGGGATGAATTTGCCCCCCTGTGTCGCTGAGGCATGTGGATTGGAGCTCCCATTTTGGGAGCAGTCTCTTGCCACAATTGCTTCCACCCTTCTTAGGTCCAGAGGAACTCATTTGTCACTGATGAAGTGGTTTCTGGAACTATGTCCTCTGGCAGGCTGAGGGAGGGTTTCTCAGTTCTTTTCATTGACACAATGCAGAGTATTTCACAGTGGGTCACTCCCACCTCCAGCAAGCACTTCCATCCCATCCAAAGCCTCCAAGATCAAAGAGGTGGTGATTCCGCTTCTCAAGGCTGAGGCAATTGCTAGACAGGGGGTGTGTTGAAAACAATGCCTCTCACGTTGACAGCACTGTCCTATTGTTTCCTGCGGTGTTCCCCCCCAGTAGCCTCCTATTACTCATGTCTCCAACTTTTCTTGGAAGCTCTCCAGGGCTGACTGGCTTTTTGTTTGGTTTTTATACAGCACCTAGCACAGGTACCTAGCGCACCAGGCCACCGTGGGAATAAAACTCCTAAGAATCCCAAAGGGAAGTAGCTCTTGCATTTTGAAGTCTAGACGTGACCTCCCAAACTGTTCACATGGGGGCGTACTCACACAGGTGGCCTTATTCAAAGTCTTTGGATCTGTAATTTAATATTCATAATTAATTATAATTATAACCTATTATCATTAATTACTATTATTAGTCCATCTAGGCAGGCTCAGCTTCCCTCCTCCCTTGGCACTCATGGGTTTTTGGTTTTCATTTTAAACAGCTGAGTAGAGGAAGCTAAACGGTTTTTCAGCCTCCAAAGTTCTGATGCCTTCGTTAACGGCCACGGATTTGATTTTGCCGCAGACGAGGCGATACTTCCACAAGCCAGCAAGCTGCAGGTTTGCACCTTTGCAAATGAGGCGACTGCCGCGGTGGGGCCATGCCCAATGTACAGAGGAGCCCTGGCATTTATAGGAGGCTGGTCGAGCTGAAGCTGAGAGGGAAGCAGCGCAAGGGGCTGATCATGAGTGAGGTTGGAAGATGCAATTTTGAGGGATTTAAGAAGCCTAAATCCTCCCACGTGACTCGTGCGAAAGGAAGAAGACTCGGAAAAGGCCGTTCAAGATGGAAATCCCTTCTATGCTCACCCCCGCTGCATCACAGCTGTGTGAATCTGCTGCCGCTGTGGCGGAGCGCATGGATATGTCCATCGTTCACATCTCCTTGGCAGCACACTGGGGCCCACATCCACGTGGTACGTTATCATCGCCCTTCCTGCATCCCACGCGCTCAGCCACATCACCACGTCTTTTAGGGTCTTCAGCAGCCTCCTCAGCAGACAAGTTCTACTGATTGCTTCCCAGTGCGAGCTCCCTGCTAGTTCACACCCTCCGGCGGGGCCAGGCCAGGCTTGACGCACGCTTTATTTTGCGTGCTGTATATGAACACACTTTTCATGTTCGCCTGGCCTGGGCCCTCCTCTTTCAGCCTCCTCTTGCGGTGATCACCTGCCCCGGAGTTAAATGTCTGCCTCTGTGCCATTATCAGCAATTGTTCCGTCAGCTGGTTTGCTTTTGAGGGCTTTTCCCAACAGGGGAATGGGGAGACAGGACAAACTTTTCAATCTATTTAGAGTGACCATGCAGCAAGTGTGAGAAATTGGGACAGGGGAGGGGGGTGTCAGGCATCCAGATGAGACAAAGCCCCAAATATGGGGCCTGTCCCTATAAAATAAGGACATCTGGTCACCCTAAATCCAGTTGCCTTTACTGCTCCAGACACTTTGCATTAACACCACCACATTTCTTGCGCCTAAATCTGGCATCTGCCAAGTGTTTACTCTTGATTCTGTCTCTCTGCATGTCTGTAAGTAGCCACCCTTCAGCTCCTTCGCCGCTTTTAACACTTTCCTTTGGGAAGCAGCGTTCTCAGAGCGGTTCAGTGCTCTCAGCTAGCAGCCAGGCTTCCCGTAAACAGTGTGCCTGGCCCGAGTGACGTTCTCGGGTGGGTCAAAGAATTCTCGACGTGTCTGAAGGACTTTAGCGAGCAGATTGGGGTCCCCTCCATGGTGGAAGGCTGGCCTATCAGGGGCTGAAGTCAGGTTTGAGGGGCGATTGGAACAGCTGTAGGGGGCAGATGCCCAGACTGGAAGAGGGGAGGATGGGTCAGGACTCAGGCATAAGGGGCACTAGCAGAGATGGTTCTGGGGCTGGAATAGCCAGGGGTTGGAGACTTGTTGGGCATCGGCAACATGCTGAAAGGAATAGCCAAACCATTTTTGGCAGGGCTCCTGCAAGCCGCAGCTGCCAGCTGCTGTGGCAAAGTTGGCGCTGCTGCCAGGGACTAAGGAGGGTGGGCCTTAGGGCCAAGTAGGTGGGTCCTGGCCCACCCAGGCCCACCCGTGGCTATGCCCCTGACTTGCTGGCAGACTGACTGCAATTGCTGGATCCAGGACAAGTTGGGTGGAGGACAACTGGACCCTCTCCTACTCCTGCCAGCTGCCCCTCCTCGCTGCACTGGGTAGGACGTACCCAGCAGTTACAGCAGGGAAAGGGTATTTAGGAGACGTAGCAGGGACAGGAGGGGATTTGTGGGAAAGGGGCAGGGCCTGGTTGGGTGGGTCGCAAAATGACTCCATCTTCTCAGGCTTGGGTGGGGATTGGCCCTTAAAATCAGGCCCAGGCAGATCTCTGATCAGCAGAGCCGTGTGTGGACAGCCTGGCTGGCTAGCAGGGGCTGCAGGTCGGGCGTGAGGGGCACGGGCAGAGCTGGGGGAGGGGGCTATAAGGGGGGGCAAATTGGGGTTTCTGCCAACCCAGGGCTGTGACTCCTCCTCCCTCATTGGGCTTCCTGCTCCCCAAGCTGCTGGTTGAGGGCTGAGCAACGTCTCTGCGGGGAGCCGGGTGCCTCAGGGCCAGGCCTGGCACAGCACCAGCAGCCCGGGATTTATCAAGGGAGAGACGTGCCCTGCGTGTGTGGTGGGCTGGCAATAGATCTCGGGCCACGCGGGCTCTCACCTCTGCCACAGTCACCTGGGCCTTGGCCGCGCCTGCCTGCCCACTCCCAGCACAGCTAATCAGACTGCCTGGGCACTGATTAGCAAATCCAGCCTCTCTCTCAGCTCACAGCTTCTCCCCATGCTGATAACGTGCCCAGGGTGTTTCCGGTCCTGAGCTGTTGCCATGGATTTGCAGGTTCAAACATGCAGGGCATCCATGCAGCCTGAAAGCTTCAGTCTTCCCCCATTGCCCTCTTCCCTGCAGGAAATTGTGCCTTGTCTGCTGAATAGTCACCTGTGGAACTCCCTGCAGCAGGACCGTAGAGCAGCAGCAGAAGTGAACTGGTGGCCATCAGTGGTGCCCCCTGCTCCCTCCCTGCCCTGGGCATTGCAGCTGGTGGGCACAGTCTGCCAGCACCCTGATTTGGGACACAGCAGAGTCCCCAGGATCGCTCAGGCCTTTATCCCATCTGCTTACTGGGGGCTGGCTGCAGGCAGCACGCCAGGTGGCAGAGGGGTGAACCGAGCCGACTGCAGGCCATGCCCCAGCAGTCCCCAATGCAGCCTCAGTTCCAGGCCGGGTGGGCGAGTGCCAGGCTCATCCCTGCACGCAGTGCCGATTGCCCAACGGCTGCAGAGCAGGGTGAGCTATGCCTGTCCGGGCCGCTCCAAGTCACCCGCCCACGCAGGTAATTGGAGCTTCCTGGCATCCCGCCGACATGCCGCTCGTCCTGCCCCCGGTTGCCTGGCACCTTGCACAGCCAGCTCTACCTGGCCAGCTCGCACATGAGGCCAAGCGCCACAGAGGTGATGTGCCCGGCTCTGCCAGAGCCTCACGTGTCCCAGGAGCTGCACTGTGTTTCCTGGATTCCTCCTGCCTTTGAGTCAGCAGGGCTCCCAGTGCCACGCCAGCTGCTTACCTGGCTCACCCCACCCACGACTCCCTCTGCCCACCCTGCCAGGCGTGGAGCCAGGCTGGACCGCAGGGGGCTCTGGGGTGCCTCAGACGTTGTCCTGCTTCTGTGTTGGCCCCTAAGCAGGGGTTGCTATTTGCCTGGCGTTTGTCCTCAGGCCCTGCAGCAAGCTGGCTAGAGACACCCCCCAGTTCATCGGAGGGTGGCCCCTGTGGTCCCGTGGTGGGGGCCAGAGGAGATTGCACCGTACGCTGGGGACACGGAGGGGCAGGCCACATGGATGGACGGTCCAGACGGACAGGGGCTCTCTTGGAGGGCTAATGACCAGAGGCTGGGTCAGCATCCTCAGGCAGGGTCACTCCACAGCCAGCCACAGGGGGGCGTTCTGCCCCCCCCCCCCCCGGCCCCGCTGGGGCAGCTGGCAGCACCTGCCCGTGGGGGTGGAGGGACTGAGGCAGATGGGCAGGACTTTGGGGGCTCCACCGAGCAGTGTCAGCAGGGGAGGGGGTGACTGGCCGTGCTGACGAATTATTAATACCCAACGTCTCCATTTATGTCCCCCCAGCACAGCCTGGGGGCAGAGGCACCTGATGCGCCCGGCAGGCCTGGGGGCTTTGCTGGCCCATGATAATGTGGGAATGGGCCGGGCCTGCTGAGCTGCCCCAAGGTCATGGCCAGTGGGGTTAGTCGGGAGGCTCCGTGGCCTGTGGGATGGCAGCCAGTTTCCCCCACAGCGCAGGAGCTGGAGGGAGCCCTGGACAGAGTCTCCTCTGGTTCCCCTCCGTGCCCACCCGTGGGGCTGTTTCATTGGGAGACCACGGGCAAGGCCATGCGTCTCTCCAGGCCTCAGTTTCCCCCTCCTGACCTGCTTGTGCTGGGGGCATTGGGGGCACCCAGCTCTGCAAGGGCAGTGTGTGACCAGCCCTTGACTGTGGACACAGGCTGCGTGGGCAGGGACATGGCAGGCTGGACAGAGCCCTCGGGGGGAGAGGCTGCAGGGCCGGCCTGAGTTGCGGGGGTGGGGACAGACTCTCCCCAGCATGAATGTTTCTGGTTCACGGGACGTCACCGATCCCCTCCTCCCGGTCCCCATCATCTCAGGTGCCACAGGGGAGGGAAGGGGAGGGCTGCAGGGATCTGGGAACACCTCAGAGAGCTTCCCTGAGCATGAGACGCTGCAGTCCCCCAGAGCTCTCCGCTCCGTGGGGTCGCTGGCCGTGCGAGTGGGTGCAGGAGATGTGACTCCCGGAGCTGCAGGGCCCAGCCGGGGTCGAGGAGGGCATCAGGCAAGGCCAGCTCCTGGCTCTCCGGAGCACTGGATGCTCCAGCACCATTAGGTCCGGCAGGCGGACTCAAGGGTCCTTGCAAGGGGGCCGGTTCGCTGATGCGGCGTTGGAGACGCTGCCGGCACGGGGTGCCCTGGGATTGAGAGCAGGGCTGAGGTCGCAGTGGGCAGCTGGCTCAGCTCCCTGTGTGTGCACACGTGTGCCTGCACAAGTGGTGAACGTGCACATGACTGTGTGTCAGTGAGCGTGCAAACCATGAAGTGTGTCCAGAGATGTCTGTGAGTTGCCGGGGGCAGAGATGTAGGGCCCAACTGGGGCAGCCACGGGAATCCCCTGGCGTAAAATGAGGGCGGTTAGGGACTGGGGGGGTCCTCGCAGGGACCTGGCTGGTATGCGCGGTGCAGCGCTCCATTTCCTGGGCTTTGTGCCGCCCTGGCCCAGAACTTCCCTTCCCCTGCCAGGCTTTGGGACCCCACACACCCGTGGGGCAGCAGGATGGGGGCTGGTCCCTCAGTCCCTCACCTACCTCGTGCCCAGCACCCACAGACATGCGTGGGGCCGGGAAGCCCTCATCCCCGCCGCACGGCAAACTCATGCACCTCCCAGCCCTGCCCCAGCCCAGCCTGCTGGCCAAATCCTGTTGCATTTTGCCACTGTTTCCTGACAGCTGCTTCCCCATCCAGCCAGGCCGGTTCCCCTAGCGCCCGGCCCAGCCTGACCGTCTGGGCTGTGCCCGGCAACCTCCTGTCCCAGCCCCCAACTGTCTGTGCCCGGCAGCCATCCCTGCCACCAGGGACAGCCCTGTCCTCTGCACCCCACGCCGTTCCCACCCGCCGGCAGCCACGCCTGCAGCACTCAGCCTGCCGGGGACGGGCGCGCCTGCCAGGGCCCGTGGTTCCCTCAGCCACTCGACTCCAGCTGTGGGACCCCGACCGCCCCTGTGGCTCGCCCACACCCCTAACGCAGGCAACGCGCTCCATTTCGGGTCCAGCGATGGGACCGGGGCCGCGGCAGGGGTAACGCTGGCCCTGGCCCAGCGGCTGCTCTGACTCACAGCAGAAGTCAGGAGGTGAGAGCGGCTGGGCCGGCTCAGCTTGTCGGATCTGGGCTGGCATCCAGGAGCGTTATTCATCGAGAGCTTCTCCCCGTCAGCGCCGATCCCGGCTGAGTCCCAGAGAAGAGCCCCAGCGAAACTCGCTCTGGAGTCCCGAGGCTGGGGCAGATTTACGGGGCTGCACCAGCTGACATATCTGAGCTATGGTGGGCTGAGAGCTGCCCCAGGGAGCTGGGGGCCGGGGCCAGATCCTGCTCTCAGGCACCGCGTGGGCAGTCAGGGTGACGCCATGGCCAACCCCCCCACTGGCGCCGGGTGTAGGATTGGACTCTCTCTGCGACACAGCTGGGTCACTGGCCGAGCACCAAACGTCACACGTGGGTACCCCATACGTGGGGAGACGGCGTCCCCTCTGTCTCCAGCACTGGTGCGACGGGCCCTGGGTCCTGCTCTGATACCCACCCTCCAGCCAGGCGGGCGACGCCCTGGAGAGGGCTCAGCTAGCTCCTGGTCTGAAATCCCAGGGCCCTGGGTCGACGGGTTTATCCCAGAGAGGTGACTGGCCGCCGGCCACGCGGGGAGGGTGTCATTGGGAGCAGGGTCCCGTGGCCGGCAGCTGAAGCGAGACACATTCTGACTAGAAATTAGGTCCCAGTTTTCCCCACGAGGGCCATTGACCACTGGAACAAGGAGGGGCGCGGAAACGCCTGGGAGCTCCTTGCTCAGGGGGCTGCTCTCGCGTGCAGGGCAGGAAGGTGCTGGTGTCACGCTCGGGCTGGTGTTACGCAGGAGGCTCCGAGCCTGGATCCCCTGCAGTCTCTGCCAGAAGGGCCGGGGAAGCCTCGGCTGGACACTCTGTGGGCAAGTGGAAGGATGCTGTAGGCAGCATCGGGCCCCTCAGCATAGGCATGCATATGTGTGCGTTTGTGCATGAATGTGTGTGCACACATAAGCGTGACCGATCCAGAGGAGGGCCCAGGCCCTGGCAAGCATCTGTTTTACAAGCCAGCAAAGCAGCCAGGGCTGGGTGGAAACCCACAGGCTGCTAAAGGCCTCTGCAGATCCCCACATCTTTCAGCCGTGCCCAGTGGAGTCTCCTGCCGGTGCACGAGCCTGGGGAGATGCAGCAGGTGAGCCTGGCCTCCCCAGCCCCCGGCTGTGCTTTGCCCCCTGCAGGGCTCTGGTCCCCTGCAGCTCACTCCGGAGCTGCTGCTCAGAGAGTGGAAATCTGGGGCAGCCAGACAGAGCGGGGAGGCCGAAGAGCCTGTGTGCTGGAAGGCCATTCAGGCAGCTCCGGGGCAGTTGCAGGTTGGTGAACCCCAGGCACGGCAGAGGAGAAGAACGAGCAGGGCAGGCACTCAGCACCACAGAACTGCAGGCGTGGAAATGGCAAACAGGGGTCGGTGCTGGCTCAAAGAGAGGCACAGATTTGGCCAGCCAAGTTCCCGGTGCCCCAGGATGTCTGCCAGTGACCCGACCCACCTAGACCAGCCGAGGGTGCTAGGCTGAGCGACCCATCCACGGGGGTGGGGATGCCTTTGCCCCACTCGCCCTGCTGCGGACACACCCGTGCAACTTCAACCCCACTGCTGGAGTGTCCTGGGCTGTGTGGCACGGCCAGCTGAGACTTGCCTTCCTCCTGAGAGTCTGGGGCATTACTCAGCCCTAAGCTCATCCCACGGGGCCCCAGCGGAACGGGACGGCTCCTGCTGGGAAGGCGGGCGCAGGACTCAGGCATGCCAGTCTGGGCACAGAGAACAGCAGGTAGCACCCATCACCGCAGGATGAAAAGTTCCCCTCTTGTTCAGAGCGGCTGTGTCATGCACAGAGGTGTCAGGAGGTTGATAATCAATGGGCAGCACCCAGGGCTCCTTCTCTGCCCCCCAATTGTTCCAGGCCCGTCTGGCCACTGGCTGGTTGGCAGAGAGCAGCTGAGTGAGCAGGGGCTAGGCTGAGTGGCCCTGATCCTTTGAGCTGTAGGAACGTTCAAAGGGAGGGTCCATTCTGTGCTTCACGCCCCCTGGGTAGGAGCAAATATACAGCTAGATCCCCCTCAGGGCCCTGGCTTGCTCTGCAGGAGGTTGGCACAAACACTGATGTTGGCTGCTCTGTGTGGTGGGCACAGCCCCAGGGGTGGGACAGGCCCACGTGCGTTGCACGAGGGTGCACGTCTGGGAGCCGGTGCTGGGGGTGGGAACGGGTGTGGAACTGACAGGCCTGGCCTGGCACAGGGCAAGCTCCAGGGGTAGATGTAATCCCCACGGCCCTGCCCGCTCATTCCTCCGCAAGGGAGCCTTAGGGGCCAGCTGTCCCAGAAACAGAACCAGTGGTGATATTTTCTGGGGCCCGGAAATAAACTGCCCCCTTCAGCGTCTCATCCACCGACCAGGCCACGATAGCATTGCCCCTCTCTGTAGTGGAGCATTGATATCACCGGGGTGTTGGGCACTGGAATGCACCCACCTGGCCCCACAGGTTTCAGTTCAGCACCAGAGCAAAGCTAGGAGCCAGCTCCCGCCACCATGGAAAAGGGCCCATCCGGCGCCCGCTGCTGACTGAGGAGATGAGGGGCATGTGAGGCAGAGTGCCGCTGTGGCCTGGCTGCTGCTGGTCTGAGCGGATTCCCCACGGCAATGGGAAAAGCCCTTCCATCGTGATAGGAAGCAGTGATGCTAAGGCACCACGGACTGCTGCAGCCGTGGCCTCAGCCCACTCGAAAGGGGCAGACGCAGGAATGCGTTGTCCTGAGGCCTTCGCCCCAAGCTAGGGCTGTCTCAGTTCAGTGGGGTGCAGATCGTCTTGTTTCCAGGCTGAACTGGTTTAATGAGACTAATGCAAACGTGCATGTAGACAAGGCCTCTGGAAAGCACAGGGAGATGGAGCGGCCGCACTGGGTCTGACTGGAGCGACCCATCCACGGGGAAATCAATTGCAGCTAAACGACAGCCACGTTTAAAGCAAAATCCGAGCATCACCGGAGAGAACTGATCCTGTTTGAATAAACGGGTTTCAGATCACGCCCGTTGCTGGTGTAGACAAGCCCTCTGCACCAAGGCTGGATGAGTCAGACGAGATTAAAGAAGAGCTTTTCAGAAGCGCTGATGGATAGTCCATTGACTTTCACGTGCAACGACTGCTCCCGCCCACCTCGGCCTTTTCAGGATCTACCGCTCGGTGACTGAGCGGGCTGGGATGCTGTGATGTCAGACTGGCTCTGCCTGGATCCCAAGGGATTAGAGCTGACTAGCCAGGTTAGACTGGTTTAAAGGGCTGGCATGGGTTTGCGCACGTCAGCCTGGTCTGCAGCTGCGGAATGTGTGTGGGAGCCTGTTTGCATGAGCGTGGGTGATTCTCTGCGTGCATTGCACGTGTGTGGCCACGTCTGTTGTTTGTGTGTATTGTGCAGCTTGGCTTTGTTGCTGCTGCATCTCCATGATGATTTCATACAGGAGAAGAGCATCAACCCTCATGCTTCAGGGCACCAGGTGACAGCTGCAAGGGGGTCAGGAAGGCTGCACGCCCCCAGGTGCAGTGCTGAACAGCTAGACAGGTCACAAGGGGAAGGGCGTTCGCTTTCTCATGAAGACCCAGGTCCCCGCCACTGTCAGAGTGGGATGCAGGACTGGACATGGTAGCAGTTTGTCTAGTCTAGTGAGCAAGCCAGAGAGCCCACCACGTTATAAGGATTTAGGTCCAGCTGGCCACACATGCTGGGTCTCTGCTGTGCTGGGCCAGGGCCCAACTTCTTGCTCGTGGGTTGGGTAAGTCACTCCATCACCTGCAGAAAACACTCTGGGCAGCAGAGTTGCCACACGATGGCCAGGAAGGAATGCCGGCGTCTTCAATGCTGCGCCCTTTGTGCCCACTGCCCAGGCCCTATTTGGCACTGCACCCCTGAGGCCTGCCAGTCTAGTCCTGCCACTGACATTTGAGACCCTTCCCTGGGGTCGTCGCATGCTCACCCAGTGTCCTTTTTACATCCGTCTGCTCCTGAAGGGGATCCCGGTTCTGCTCCAGCCCAGCCGGCCCCCACCAGGGAGCTAGTAACTAACCCCTGGCCCGGCACACGCTGTTGTAGGGTTTCTGTATTGCTCTTGCCTGAGTGCTGGGTCACTTTATTAGCTGGCACCCACATGAAATCCAGGTGGCCTCTAACCACAGCCTCTCGCCTGGAGCAGGGGCTTGGTGGCTAGACCGGCTGGAGAGCTGCTGGAGCATTTGTTCCTCTCTTCTCTATCTCCCTAACACTCACCTGGCTGCCTGGTGCTCTGGGGGGGTCAGGCAGCAGCTCCGTGGCGGTGCCGGCACCCCCCCAAAAACCAGGCCCTGGCTTCCTGGAGAAGATGCGAGATTCCCTGGCTAGCGTTTCCCTGGGCCGGGCCAGTCACTGGGTTGGGATCCCAGGAGGAAAAGGGCAGAAAAATCCCCCAGCATAAATGAGCTTCTTGGCCCAATGTAGGGAAGCCTTCCCCGTGACCTCCCCGCCTCTAGTGGGCCAGACAGCACCGTGACCCCCACCTTCACCCCAGCTGGGTCCAGCTCTCTCCTGCAGCCCGCGCCATGAGGCTCCCAGATCGGTGCCCTGGGCGCTGTTAGCAGTCAGCTCTTGCCACCTGCTAACCCACCCCAGCGACCCCCCCAAGGCACAGGTGCTATCGCAGCCGCTTTGTGCCGGCCAGGACAGGGCCCGGATAAAAGCCATCACAGCTCAGGCCACGTTGGACTGCGACACCCAGCCTGGCTGATCTGCCTGGCCCAGGGCCCCCAACCATTCCTGCACTGGGGGAACCAGAGCGCATCTCCTAGCACCCAGCATGGCATTGCTGCGCAGCTGGGAGATGCATCTCAATAATAAACAGCCTGGCATGGCTGGGCACTGGCCATTAGCCACATTGCCTCGCTCCATCCTTCCCTCTCCCAACCCCTGCCCGGGCCCTGGCTGGGGCGAGACCTGTCCGGCTGGGCCATCTCCCGGGGTGAGACGCCCATCTGGCTAATGGGCTGCAGCCCCCGCCCGCCGGCCCCCGTGGGTGCTCTGATTTCGGGGTCTGGTCAGGTTTGCTGAGGTTGGTGAGACGGTTGCAGGGGAACTGTTTGGGGCTCCAGAAAATACTATGTGAGAATTTAAGCCCTGTCTGGGAGACCCCTGACCCCAGAGAAGTGGCCAGCTGGCCGTGTGCACTGCCCCCTGAGATTTTTGGGGAGAGCTCTGGGAAGGGAGGGTCTGGGGCAAAGCAGGACAGGGGCAGCGCACTAGGGATCCTGGGGACGATGTGGTGAGTCGCTGTGCAGCCAGCCCCCAGGTAGAGCTACCTGCCCATGACCCGATGGCCCCAAGAGCCTCTCTGTCTCTGGGCTGCTGTGCCATGCCGCTGCCCCCTCCCGATGACTGGGGGTCGGGGCGGGGTGTGAGTAAACGTAGCATTAGTGCTGAGGGTCTCTGCAACCCCTCCCCTCTGCTGAGTTCAGGTGCCTGGCAGTAATTCGCTAGGGGCCCTGGGGTGTGGCTTGCACCCTCCGATCCCCCCCCAAATGATAGTGAAGCTGCAAAATACAGACTCGGCATTGAATGGCTCGGGGACAGTGGGTGGAAATCACAAACACCAGGTGCCTGGGGGTTCTGGGGCCCAAAACATTTTGTGACATTGCTCCTGCCTGAGAAATGGACTCCCCCTGGGGGAAGAGCTGCCTAAATAAAACATATTTGAGCCTGGAAAGGGCCCTGCTGGCACATGAATTATGGTAGCATCTAGTGACCCCGTGGTGCCAGGCACTAACACACCCAGAGAGAGGGATCCAGGCTAGACAGCGCCGTGATCCGCACCAACTCGCCCAGGGTCACCCCATGGCAGAGCCAAGAGCTAGGGCCGGCCACGAGTCCCCTGTCCCCAGCCAAGTCGAGCGGGTCCGTGGCTGACATGCCGCCTGGGGTGCTGTGTGGACCCTCCTTTCCTCCAGCCCCGGGGAGGGGCTCAGCCAGTCTCTGCACCAGACCCATTTGCTGGAGTCCCCTGTAGAAACTGGGCCGTCTCATTCTCCTGCCCTGGCGATCGGGCGGACATTCCCTACAACGGGGATTCAAGCCGTGGGATGATCTACTCCGTCACTGGCTGTGCCAAAATCCGGGCTGGAGGTTTTCCTCCCAGATCTGCTCTAGGGTTTGTGTGAGGCAGGTCGCTGGCCCGGAGCTCAGACTAGATCCCCACAGACCCTTCTGCCCTTGGGATCTGTGACTCTGTGAGCCCTCTCATGGCAACAATGCCCACTCCCAGCTGGCAAGCAGCACCCGCTGCCCGTCAGCCTCGGTATCAGGCGAGGGCTGACTGTCCCCTGGAGCAAAACTAGACCATCCCTGATGGGGGTTTGTCCCACCCGTTCTTAGCAACTCCAGGGATCAGGACTCCAGGCTCTGGAGCATAACCGCCCTTGCAGAAAGACTTTCCTAATTCCTAACCTGGATCTCCTTCGCTGTCGACAAAACCCATCAATTCTTGTGCCCTGCAGCGGACATGGAGAATAGATCCCACTCCTCTTTAGAACAGCCCCGAAAACGCACGTGAAGGCAGTTCTCAGGGCCACTCAGTCGCTTTCCTCAAGTCTAACTAACCAGGCTGGGGTTTGAGCCTTTCCTTACAAGGCAGGTTTTCTAAGCCACTGGTCATTTTTACTGCTGTCCTCTGGACTCTCCAGTGTGGGGCCAGAACTGGACACAGCGCGCCAGCCACATCGAGCAGGTCAATGCCGGACATGCCGCACGCCTCGTAAAACACCCCAGAATGAGATTAGCTTCTGCCTCTATCACAGCCTGGGGTGGAGCCCGCAGACCCCGTGCAGTAGTACAGCCCCGTTTTCTACTTGGGCACCTGAGTTTTCCTTCCTACATGAAGCACTTTGTGCTTGTCTTTGTCGAATTTCACCTGGCTCACTCCAGCCCCACTTTCCAATTTGCCAAGGACTTTTTGGGGTTCTGCGCCCGTCGCCCAGCTTGGTGTCACCCGCTAATTTTCCTCGGGGGTACAAGCTCATGTGGGGCTCATCTTCCCCCCCTGTCTTGCTTTGCTGTGACTGTGCTTGATTAAAATCTTATAGGTGACCTAATTATTTAGACTGACAGTTCATCTCCACTGACATAATACAACTCAAATTCCAAAGGGGGAGCCGTGTAAGTCTATTGTAGAAAGACAACAGAGTCCTGTGGCACTTTTAAAGACTAACAGATTTATTTGTCGCATGAGCTTTCGTGGGAGATGAAGTGGGATTTTCTCCCACGAAAGCTCATGCGACAAATAAATCTGTTAGTCTTTAAAAGTGCCACAGGACTCTGTTGTCATAATACAACCAGATCTTGTAAGACACAAATCCTTGGAAACGATGCACGTCGCTCATATTCACTTACGTCTCTCTTGTCATTGGGCTAATAACGGTGCATTGTAGATGTTGACTTAATCCTGTTTATATGTCTGCAACATACGTGTCACACCTGCTACATATATAGTCTGATTATGACACGGCGAGGTAATCCACCTGTGCAGTGATGTACATGTTAACACTGGGAAATATTTTCTTCTGTGAACAGAACTTAGGGAAATCACTGGAGGAAAACATTGCCAGGTTTTGGCACAGAAGAGGAGTAACACATATCCAGAAGGAATGAATAAAGCAGGCTGACTTAATCTGCATTCATTTTCTGCAAAATTCTTTGTGGACAAAGGAATCGTTTTTTTCATGTACTACCTGCACAGGGGCTGTAAAATCTCCAGCACATAAGTGATGGAAAATCCCCTTTCCTACCTATGTAGATGCATGCCTATATATATATATTTTCTACCTATATAGATACATGCGTCTTTGTGAGTTACATGCAACTGAGCGTACATTCTAACCGTTATCCCAACCCCTGTCATGTAGCTCTGTTTCTCTAGTTCCAGGGGGGTAGTCGTGTTAGTCCGTGTACAGCAAAAATAATGAAAGTCATGTGGCACCTTAAAGACTAAAACCATTTCTTCGGGCATAAGCTGCCTTGGGCTGTAACCCACTTCGTCCAATACATAAAACTGAGGAGGTAAGTACACTTGCACAGGTGAGAACAATACAATGGGGAGGGAAAATGGTAGCAGAGTCCGTTCAGTTAGGGGAGATGAGGCCCATTCACACCAGTTGATTAGAAGGTGAGAATGTGTGAACAGGAACAATCACTTTTTGTACTGAGAGAATCATTCCAAGTCCCTATTCAGATTCAATCTGAGGCCTTGTACACACGATCCCTTTATCGCGCATTAACAGTCATTACCGCGCGATCCCAACAATGGCGTACACACGTGCAACAGGGCTGTCGCATGTTAACTGCCTTGTTGTAGCGCAATACAAAAACCACCTCGACGAGGGTGGTAGCAGTTAACGCGGAACAGCTGTTGCGCCTTTCCACTTGTGTGTACGCTTACCGCACAATGATTAGCCTCCGGAACTGTCCCAGCATTCCAAAGTCGTCCTCTCTGGTCTTCCCCCCACCCGCTCTGTAGCCGTGACGAAACAGTCCCCGCCCTGATCAGATTCCCGGGATTTTCAAACTTCTCGTCTGTTTCACTTCCTGTTCTCTTCCTCGTGGAGTGGAGTGCAGCTCCGATCATCAGTAGCAATGGCGGCCCGTCGTGGACGATGCGCACCCCTTTGGAGCACGGCAGAGGTGCTGGACCTGATCAGCATCTGGGGAAAGTCTGCTGTGCAGGCACAGCTACGCGGCAGCAGGCGAAATTATGATACATTTGGCATAATTTCTCGGGCCATGTCAGAGAGAGATTATGGTAGAGACACTGTGCAGTGCAGATCAAAGGTGAAGGAGCTAAGAATAACCCATCACCGAGCGAAGGAGGCAAACCGCCGTTCGGCATCAGTGCGTGCTACATGCAGGTACTATAAGGAGATAGAAGCCATCCTCAGTGGGGACCCCACAACCACTGCCAAGAGTCCCGTGGACACATCGGCCCCCCCCTCATCCAGTGAATGCCAGACCCGAGCAGGATGAGGACGTGATCGACAAGGAAGAGGAGATGGAGGATGACCTGGAGGAAAGCGCAACAGCGTGTAGCCAGGAGCTCTTCTGCACCCCCGCTGAGACGGGGACAAACGCCCTTTGTGATCCACGAGTGCTTGCAGCACCATGGAGAAGTAGCCCTTCCTGTTGATGTACTCGGTCGCGAGATGGTCTGGAGCCAAAATAGGGATGTGTGTGCCGTCTATGGCTCCCCCGCAGTTAGGGAATCCCATGACAGCAAAGCCGTCCACAATCTCACAAACATTGCCCAACATCACCGTCCTCCGTAGCAGAACGCGATTGATGGCTCGGCACACTTGTGAGAGGGCTAATCCGACGGTGGACCTCCCGACTCCAAACTGGTTTGCAACCGACCGGTAGCAGTCAGGAGTCGCCATCTTCCAGACAGCAATCGCAACATGTTTCTCCATGGTTAGGGCTGACCTCATGTTGGTGTCTTTACGTCGCAGGGCAGGGGCCAACTCTGAACACAGTTCCAGAAAGGTTGCTTTCTGCATTCGAAAGTTCTGTACCCACTGCTCGTCATCCCACAGCTGCATAACAATGCGATCCCACCACTCGGTGCCCGTCTCTCGCGACCAGAAACGGCGTTGCACTGTGTGCAGATGATCGGTGAAGGAGCTGAGCAACAGCTCAGCTGCAGGTGCTGTTGCTCTACAGGGCATCGATCAGCCCCTGCTCCTCGGTGTCCTCGTCTGACTCGGAGCTCATTGCGTACTGAGCAACCAGCCGAGATGTATTCAGAATGTTGAAGGCGACAGTGGAGATCAGAGCAGGATCCATGCTGTCGCTGTTGTGATTGCTCGCAAGTAGTGCGTCACTGCACTGTTGAAAATAGGCGCGAGTTGCTATTGGCAACAAGGAAGATGCAAGGGGAACACAGTGCACCACGGGAAACTGAGAGTTTACCCATGGTGCTTTGCGTTCCTTTCCTTCATCCCATGATTCCAAGCGCCAATTGCGGGAAAATTGAACTGTGGGATAGGTGCCCAGAATTCATTGCGCTACACCGCGATATTGCAGAGAATTCTGTTGCGTTGCAAGGAGCGACGTGTGTACGCGCTATCCCGCAATAAAGGTCACGTGTTTTTTATAGCGCGATTGCCATGTTGCGCTTTAATCTGATCGTGTGTACATAGCCTCAGTGTGTCAAAGTTTAGGCCTGAAGAAATTTGTTAGTTTTTAAGGTGCCACAGGACTTTCATTTTTTCTCATGTATGTTATCTACGGGTGTGTCTACGCTTGTAAATTAAGTCGACTTAAGCCTTATTTACTCTGCGTCTACACTACAATTTCCTTAAGTTGACTTAAGCTGCTGCTTAAGTTGATTTAAGGAAATTTTAAGTCGACTTTATTAAAACTAGTATAAAGTCGACTTTACTGGCTAAGTTGACTTTATTAAATCGACTTAGCCAATGTAGATGTGGATTAGCCCTAAGTCGACTTTAAGTCGACTTAAAGGGTGCCCAGGGCTCCCCCACTGACCTCCCTGCCAGGGTGGCTGGCACAGCCAGAGCCTGGCGTGCCCACCCACAGGGCAGGACACAGCCCTGCCCACCCTGCTCCTATGCCCTGCCCCTGTCCCTGTCCTGCTCAGTCTCATTGTAGCCAGGTACAATGGGGCAAATGCTGAGCCCCCTGGCACTTTGAAAAGGGGTGCCCCCCACCACCACCACCGTGGACCAGTCCCAGGTCCACCTAGCCCCTACGAGTCGACTTAGGCGTCCAGTGTGGACACTTTAAGTCGATTTGGCAAGGTCCCCTTTAAATCAGCCTAATTTTATAGTGTAGACGTGCTATGTCGACTTAACAAAGTCGACTTATTTGTGGCCGAGTGTAGACTTAGCTCACTGTATCCTGCTAACAGCAACAACAATCCATATATGTTCACTGAGCAATGATTCTCAGTTTTCTTTTTAATTCAATACCTAATTCTGACCACAGAGTGAAATTCCCCCCTTGTACTCAAGCTGTGAAAACCATGTGATAGACAGATATCTTTTATATCCATACACCGCATAACGACTCAAAATAACTGCTTGGCTGCAGCCCTTTGACATAACAGTCACATCTCTGTCGTCTCTGCCAGCGGGGACACTCCTCCATTCTGCACAAGGAAGAAAGGTTGCGATTGTGCACACCACGAGACAAGCCCCGAATGAACGGTATCGTGACATGCACAGGATGGACACAAACTGAGAGCTGTGCTGATACCATGGCCAGGGATGACAAGCAACACCACGGACTGGGCGTAAAGTAACAAGATCTAACCCAGATTTACAACTGTAATACACATTTGAAATGGACAGTGCAAAGGACCATATTTGATGTGAAAATGAAAACTCCCTTCTCTTGCCATAATGGTGTCATACAAGAAAGTTAAAGTCCTGACATGATTCTGTCCAAACGAGGCTGCACGATAGCTGCATTGCCAGAAGCGGGGAAAGGAATGAAACGTGGACGCCACCTGGAAGAGGAGAACGGTGAATTTTGTACTCTGAGACAGCTGCTACGTCCTATCCAAATGTTTTTTCATCCTTTCTCTTCCCAGTGCATTCGGAATGTTCTTAGTGCCGACGGTCTGTGTGTGTCTTTAACAACAGCACTAAATCTTTGAAAGTCCTTGTTCGAGACCGTTGTTGATCATTCTCCATTTTTATTTTTGCTACACGGTGAGGCCCTTGAGGTCACGACCAGGAGTGCAAAGGATACGAGTGGCCCCAGAGTGCACCAACGACCTCTATTGGTCCTTGGACTGGCATGGCAGTGTCTCGTTTTTCACATCTCGTTCCTGTTTTTCTTTTGGTTGGTTTGTGTTGATTTGTTTCCTTACTTCCTTTTCTTCTGTTTTTAAAATAGACATCAGGTTGTGGTAGTGTGGCTGTGAAATCACAGGACAGTGTTCAATGTGCCTAGCACATACGGGCTGACTGAGAACATTCATCAAGAGAAATGCAAAGTCTGGCTGGAACCAGAACTCCTGCAGAGCGGTGGGCCGGTCAGCCCTGGGAATTGGGGCGACTGGCTCTAACTTGGCACAAAGAAGGGATCCCAGTGCGTCCTGGCAGCCGCAGCTTATCTTACAAGGGGCGTGGAAGCATTTCTACTTGCAATAAGTCAGCCTGGGAGGTGGCAAAGAAAACGTCTGCAGTGATTGCTCAATTCGGATGGCCACAGCAGATACTGTCAGGTCACGGTTCTGAACCCAATACGAAGGTAATGACTTACTTGTGAGGTTCCTTTTACTATTAAGTGTTATTAAGTCGACGGAAGGAAGCGCCCAGTGTGGACGCAACAGTCTGTAGGTCAACTTAAGTGTCCTTCGGTCGACTTAAAGGCGCCAGTGTGGACGTAGCCTAGGGATCTAAACTGAACCTGACAACCAGAATGTCACCTTTCCACTACTCTATGGCTTGGGCCACGCTCTGAGAATTACATGGTAAGTGGACGGAATTCCCATCAGCTTCATGTAAATACATTGTTCTGGGGGTCTTCCTTTGGCAAACACAGCCCTTCCTCCGCTTGTTTGCAAAGCTACCAAATTTCAGTGAATTCACTGGAGACAACAAAGAGTATAGCGTCAGTCTGAAATCTGGAAAGGACGCTGATGCTGCATTGGCTTTGAGTAATATTTCCAAAGCACAAGAAAAATAGCAAATACCATAAGCTAGAATTCAAATTCCAAAGGGGTAGCCGTGTTAGTCTATTGTAGAAAGACAACAGAGTCCTGTGGCACTTTTAAAGACTAACAGATTTATTTATCGCATGAGCTTTCATGGGAGAAAATCCCACTTCGTCAGATGCTTTGAAGATGGGAAAGTTACAGAATGGGAGGAAATTAAATGCAGGGGAGTGTATGACATAGCATCAGGTCAGGCTGTAACAGCAAATCAAAATAGGTGTTAGGATTCAAACACTGGGGAACAGCACATAGAGGAGGGGGAGGTCAAATCATTTGTTGTAATGAGAGAAAAATCCATAGTCCCTGTTTAACCCCAAGACAACTGAGTCAAATTTGCATATAAGTTCGAGTTCTGCAGTCTCTCTTTGAAGCTGTGATTTGTTATTCATCTGTTTCAACACAGCTATTAACAAGTCGTCAAGGGAGTGAGCAGGGAGATTGAAGTGTTCCCCTACAGGTTTTGCAGTGTTGCAATTTCTCATGTCAGATTTGTGTCCATTGATTCTTTGGCGCAGAGACTGTCCTGTTTGTCCAATATATAAGGCAGAGGGGCATTTCCGGCACATGATGGCATAAATCACATTGGTGGATGAGCAGGTGAACGAGCCCTGGATGGAGTAGGTGGCATGATTAGGCCCTGTGATGGTGTCATCAGTGTAGATATGAGGGCAAAGTTGGCAGCGTGGTCTGTTGCAGGGATATGTTCCTGCTTTAGTGTTTCTGTTGTATGATCTGTAGTTGCTGGTGAGTATCCTTTTAAGGTTGGGGGGCTGTCTGAAAGCAAGGAGAGGTCTGTCTCCTAAGGCTTGAGAGAGTGAGGGATCATCTTGTAAAATAGGCTGTAGATCTTTGACGATGTGATGAAGAGGTCTGGCTTGGGGGTTGTAGGTGGTGACCAGTGGCGTTCTGTTGTTATTTTTCATGGGCTTCTCCTGCAGTAGTTGACTTCTGGGTACCCATCTGGCTCTGTCAATTTGTTTCTTCACTTCTGCGGGTGGGTACTGTAGTTTTAAGAATGCCTGGTAGAGATCCTGAAGATGTCTGTCCCTGTCTAAAGGGTCAGAGCAACTGTGGTTATATCTTAGGGCTTGACTGTACACAATGGATCGTGTGGTGTGTCGAGGATGGAAGCTCGAGGGATGTAGGTAACTACACCGATCAGTAGGTTTGCGGTATAGATTTGTAAATATGGGAAATTTGTAAATATGGGAAAATACCATTTGTGGTTGGGGACTGTGTAATGCTACTGAATACAAGAAAGAGAATGAGAAAGGGACACTGCAACTTACCTATCGTGGACCATACACAGTTCCCACTGTAGTGGGTAAAAGAGTTCAGCTGGAAACCGTCTCAGGGAAACTCTTAGGATCTATGTAAGTTACACCCACTTAAGCCATGTAAAGAAACAGCAACATTTGATGCTCAAAAAGGAGCTGAGGAAAACATTGAAGTAGAAACTGCCATTGGGGACACTGAAAAAACCCAAACCCTCGGAACAGTTTGGAAAGGGCGGCGATGAAGACTCCCAACAGCAGAGTGATAAATGCAGAGACCAGAGACAGAGAAGGGGCAGGCACAGCGGAAGGAGGTGCAAGCCGCAATAAAAGCGATGTTGAAGACCGGCTTATGGAGGACGGGAAGACAAAGAAAGGTTCTGAAAGGTAAAAACGACACCTTTTTTACAAAAAAATTGCTAACATACTTCCATTTCTGAAATATGTTAAAAGTTTTCATATAAAAATGGTAAATCAGAGGAAGGATCCTGTTACCATGCATGTCAGATGTGTAACATTTTTTCCTAGTACATTTTTACAGCCCCACCAGGATACGGAGACTGGCGCCAAGTGAGAAATCCCAGTTTGTGTAACAGTTCTTTTCATGGCCCAAAGCCAGAAGATGGCTGGGTGATGAGCTACATTTTAACAGCAGCAAACATGGACAGTGCCTGGATTGATCAGTCAAATCATACTGGAGTTTTACCTATTTTTCATCACGTTTTGTAGGTTATTGATATGTTTTTGTGTTGTGCAGTCAAGAAAGCAAGTGGAAAGGCAGGCCACTATTGAGACAGTACGTAGAAATATCAACGCTATCAATAATTAAGCTATCAGATGAATAAGGGGGGAAAACATATTTAAATCCAAATAGCCTCAAAGTTTGAATACTGTAGAACCTCGGAGTTACAAACACCAGAGCTACAGAAACCAAAAAAAAAGGAAGAAGCAAATACAATGCAAACTACTAAAAATATAAAAGGAAAATTAAAAAAGATTTCACAGGGCAAGGAAAATTTCTGTGCTTGTTTAATTTAAAGTAAGATGGCGAAAAGCCGTGTTTTTCTTCTCCATAGGAAAGTTTCAAAGCTGTATTAAGTCAATGTTCAGTCGTAAACTTTTGAAAGAACACCCCTAATGTTTTGCTCCGAGTTACGAACATTTCACAGTCACAAACAACCTCCACGCCCACCTGAGGTGTTTGGACTGCTGCGGTTCTACTTGCGGCATTCCCGGTACTCTCTGCTGGCAAACGTGGCCCCGCAACTCTTTGGAGGCGTATACCGGACATACGGTCCTGGCCATGTGGAACGCCACAGTACGTTTGTCATATGGTGGGGCCATGACTTCCGCACTGTACATACACTGGTTAGTCAGTTTTCAAAGTGCCACATGCAGACTTCAGAAAGAAGGGTTGTAACCCACCTTCCATCGCTTATTTGTAGCAGGAAGGACCCCTTGCGTGCACATATGTCTCTCTGTACTACCGCGCGTTCTTTATGCACCATTGAAAACCTGCTTGTGTGTCACCAGGTATAAGCCGTCTCCTCCGTCGGTTCCAGTACCCTTCTATCCGGCCGAGCAAGAGAAACGAAACTGAAGAAAGTAAATGGGAACGAGCTTTTCTGCCAATGTGGGCAAAGCACATTCTCATGAACGCAGTTCAGCACAGTCCGAAGAAACATCACAGACACAATGTACCCTGGGAAATGAGTAATAGTAAGACACTGGGAAACACAGCGTAGTCCACGTTGCTGGGTGTGTCTCACGGCCAATGCGAACAGCATTTCTCCTGTATTTTTCCATGAGCACGGAGTGGAGTTAGGCAAAGAGATATAGCATTGCTTCCTTTCCACGCACCGAGGCATGGGTTTATTCCACTGTTGCTCTTCAGGATAGTCTGCACTAAACAGAGCTGCACCACAGGCATAGCAGCGAGAGGCTTTCCTGCATTGTGGGTTTTCAACATAAATACAAATACTTCAGTGTAACTCTTGAAATCCTGAGGACTGCATTTTAAAAAATAAAACGTCAGTGTGAAGACTGTCATGACCATGATGCTCTTAACGTACATTTTAAAAATACAGCCTGTAGTGTTCCCATCAAAGAATTCACAATATGACTTTGTGTTGTGTGTTAGTGAACATTACAGTGAGAAAATCTGTGTGCAACGGTTTGAGAAAGTGTTATGGAAATGATCATATGACCAATAAAATGCATATATGGACTTACAGAGAACACTGATGGACAGCAAAGAATTGTTAAAAACTGACCCCTTGCGCGATGAGACAACATATAAAAGAGCCTTCCTGAGGAACGGGAAGAGATTTTTAGATGCTGTTTTTCACGGGTCACATGTGGTGTGAGTGTGAAACTATTTCAATAAATGTAACAATAGTGAGGCTAATATATTCCTGCTAGCTACACAGAAACACGGAGCAGCCTGTACTTGTCATGACTGTCCTACTGATGGAGATGGAGTGAACTGTTGCCCAACTATGTCACTGAAGGTGGGAATGTAGCACGAGTGAGGAGGTGCTGTTCGCGCGACGGACACAAGTGATGGATGGGGACACAGCAGATCGAGGGATGTGATAATTCCCCTCTATTCGACACTGGTCAGGCCGCATCTGGAATACTGTGTCCAGTTTTGGGCTCCCCACTACAGAAAGGATGTGGACAAATTAGAAAGAGTCCAGCGGAGGGCAACAAAAATGATTAGGGGGCTGGGGCACATGACTTATGAGGAGAGACTGAAGGAACTAGGCTTATTTAGTCTACAGAAGAGAAGACTGAGGGGAGATTTGATAGCAACCTTCAACTACTTGAAGGGGTGCTCCAAAGAGGAGGGAGTTAGGCTGTTCTTGAGGGTAACAGAGGACAGAACAAGGAGCAATGGTTTCAAATTACAGCTGGGGAGGTCAAGGTTGGATATTAGGAAAAACTTTCTCACTAGGAGGGTGGTGAAGCATTGGAATGGGCTATCTAGGGAGGTGGTGGGATCTCCGTCTTTGGAGATTTTTAAGGCTCGGTTAGACAAACCCCTGGCTGGGGTGATTTAGGGAGAGTGGTCCTGCTTTTTAGCAGGGGGTTGGACTAGATGACCTCGTGAGGTCCCTTCCAACCCTATTATTCTATGATTCTATGATTCTATGATATATCGTGTAAGACTGATGCGATAATGTATATATGTGAGCACTCCGTCATTGCAACCATTCAGTAAAGAGAAAAAGAAAGAAGTGCTACACACATACAGAAACTGTAAAAAAACCAAACCCCACTTCTACCATGGGCTACCGTGCTCCCTACAGATTTCAGATCCTTCATCTACAGAGAAACTGGGAAATCCACAATGGACTGGAAAACAAAAAACAAGAGACAAACGGATGGGGCTACTGTGGACCACTCATCCGAAAGGTATTCAATCCTGAAGTTTCCTTGTTATTTGTTATTGACGTGTAACTATGGTGGGATTTTTAAATACAAGCGGTATAAGTTTAAAGAAATGTATTTACAGCATAAAGATATCAGACCTGTTGAAACCACACAAGAGGCTGTGAACACGTTTAAAAGAAAACCAGCAATTTTTTAATGAAGGAGCCAGGTAAGAACTCGGTTATCTGTCCCTAGGGAGCCTGGAGGAGATGGGAAGATAAGAGTAAGAGTGGAATTACAGCAGTTACCTGAATACCACTTCGGGGAGTATGTCATGGGTTTGTTTCTGGAATGGTGACAATCTCTGAACAGTTCCAGAGGGGTGGCCACATTCGTCTATTTCAGCAAAACAAACAAGGAATCCTGAGTCACTTTAAAGACTGACAAATATATTTAATCTCTGAATAATTTCTTCAGGTACCAAAAAATGTGGCAGGAGTGAACGTTTATTCTTGACAGAGCAGTGAAATGTAACGGGATCATTATAGCCCCCAGCAGTAGAGTGACAGGTAAAGAATATTTGCCTGGGGCACCAAATTTAAATCCCCCCCACAGCATATTTACAACCCAGTTAATTAATAGAAATAATGCAGAGCAATGAATACATTAAGATTTCTATGTGGCGTTTTGGTCACAACATAATCCCCCGTTGAGTACATTGTAGAGATTTTCCAGAGTGCGTGGAAGAATCCTTCATATGCTGCAACGTTCTCACTTGCCCCAAAACACCAGATTGCACGATGGTAAGAAACACAAGATTGTACGAGGAACACGTACCGTGTGTTGGAGCAGATACGTCGTCGGAATAGGATTGTTTGTGATCCAAGAATAAAAGTCAGGGCCCAACACTGAGCTACTTCTATACAGACCCAACCTAAGAACCTGCTGAAGGGTGGGAGTTCCTGTAATAAATCCACATTTCCCCTGCTGCTGATCCTCCTCTCTCGAGTACTGAGTGTACGCAAAAGGAATACATTTATTTAATAAGTGCATAGGAAGAATAGTCACCTTGCTAGCTCTGTGATCTCATTTCTCATGTGGTACTTATGGCTGCATCTACACTACAGTTTCCTTAAGTTGACTTCAGCAAGCTGCTTAAGTCGACTTAAGGAAAATAAAGTTGACTTAATTAAAATCAAGTCAACTTTATAAAACCCCCTTCCTAGTAGACCTAAGGCTTAAGTCAACTCCCTAGAGTCGACTTAAGCCAGTGTAGACGTGGGGTAGCCCTAAGTCAACTTCCCCAGGACTACACCAATGCCCTCCCTGGGGGGGGGGCACAGAGGGAGCTTGGCATGCCCCCCCACCTGGCAGGGCAGAGCCCTGCCCACCCTGCCCCTATGCCCTGCCAGGGTCCCTGTCCCCCTTTGCCCCATCGTACCTAGGTACAACCTAGGTTAGGTACAACCCTAACCCTAACCCTAACCTAGGTACAGTGGGGCAAAGGCTGAGCCCCCTGCCCCCGTGGATCTCCCCTAGGTCCCCCTAAGCCCCCAGAAGTCGACCTAGACTTCCAATGTGGACACTCTAGGTTGACTTTTGAAGTTCCCCTTTAAGTCGACTTTATTTTAAAGTGTGGACACACTAAGTCGACTTAGTTAAAGTCGACTTAAATTAACAAGTGTAGACATAGCCTATCAGAGGTCCAGTGTGAGTCTTTGTAAGAGGTGGGCGCACGTGTCCTGCCTTCCACGGGGAACCAATGGAGAACGAGCACAGGTGCAACAAGTGTGCATAGTTCAGGTGTTTACCAAAAGTGTCCTTTGCCTAATGGTTTTATGCAGAGAATAGTTTTGCTTTCTTGGAATAACACAGCTGGAATATAAATGAAAAATAGCGACATTTAATTCTGCCCTCATTTCAATGGAGGGAAAAAGATATTAATAAGTCGGAAGGTATACCCCAAATGAAAACACAGAAAGAGGGTGAAAGGTTTTGCTGTGGGTAAACAACCAAGTAAAAGAAGCAGTGAGGCAGAAAGGCATCCTCTAAAAAATGGAAATGAAATCCTATTGAGGAAAATAAAAAGGAACATAAACTCCGGCAAGTGAAGTGTCCAGCTCTAGGTAGGAGGGCAGACCAGGAATTTGAAGAGCAGCCAGCCAAACACTCCGAAAGGGATGGGGAAATGTGGGGAAAGTACACTGGAAGCCAGACGGCTGCCTGCTAGCCAACAAGAGGGGCCAGGTAGCGAATTGTGACAGAGGTGCCCTGTCTGCACCACACCTGCCCTGATCCCTCCCTGGCTCCCCCCATGGGGCTGCCAGATCCTCTCCCCAGCCAGTGCCTCCCAGCCGAGAGGGGAGCTGGGGCTCCTGCCGCCCAGCCAGGGTCAGCATCACAGGCCTGCCTTGTCCTGTGGGGCTCAGCAGGGGTCGGGCCTTTTATGGGCTCCCACCTGCAGCCAGGACAGGTAGGGCTGGGCCCGGCCGTGCGGGAACCTGTCATTTAGCCTGCAGGGTCATTGGATTGCCAGCCCTGGCCCACCCCATCCCCCTTTGGGATCCCCCTGAGGGCTGGGCAGAGCAGAGGTAACAGGGTCTGTGATTAGCTGGGCAGGGAGCAGGGACTGGCAGACTTCGCTGTGTAATGACAGGCTTCTGCCTTCCCACCCAGCCCCCTGCAGAGCGGCAGCCTTTGTGCGGTGGGCTGCGAAGGGGCCGAAATTACAGCTCTGATCATGCCCCACTCGTTGCCCCGGGCTGGGATGCACCGAGACACCCTGAGAAAGGAATGGGCGCCGCGTGGCCTCTGGGGTTCATCGACTCCTTCCATTCCTCTCGGCCGGGACAAGGGCAGAAAGACAGACAGACAGAGAGCACGTTCTGCCTCTCCCATAGAGCCACTGGCCGCAAGGTGCCCTGGGCAGGCCTCTCGCAGGGATCATCGCCTGTCTCCCCCTGTGTGGTGCAGAGATGTCAGGGCCCTGGCTACACCCTGGTGCAGACAGCATCCCGTCTCAAAGAGCCGCGCCTCCCCAGGCCCTGCTGGCTCAGACGGTGCCCGGAAATCGAGGCTCTCCAAGCATCTCATTTCCACTCATCCCCTGACTCTGCTGGCGCCAGGCACAGGCTGCAGCTGGCCTGCTGTCTGGGAGGGGGCAGAGCAGAGACCAGCCCGCTAAACTCTTCTGCAAGGAGTCCAGATCCCCAGGGTGGGGCCACGCCATGGGGCGAACACATTAGCTCGCTGGGCCCCGGCAATGCCAGAGGATGGCTGCGCCAGGGGCTGGTGGGGCCCAGCGGAGGAGAGCATAGCTATGCCTGGAAGGGGAGACAGATCCAAGGCGGGGAAGGAGTTCGGTGCACAGGTGGTTTTCTCCTCGATCCTCCCGGTCAAGGGTAGGGGCCCGAGCAGAGACAGATGCATCCTGGAGGTGAATGCCTGGCTGCGGAGATGGTGTTACCAGGAGGGCTTTGGCTTCCTCGACCATGGGGTGCTGTTTCAGGAAGAAGGACTGCTAGGCAGAGACGGACTCCACCTATCCAGGAAGGGAAAGAGCGTATTTGGAAGCAGACTGGCTAACCTGGTGAGGAGGGCTTTAAACTAGGTCCGAAGGGGGAAGATGACCAACACCCACAGGTAAGTGAAACTGAGGGAAACCTGGGGGAAGGGATGGAACTTGGGGGATGCTGGGGCTGTAACAGCAGGAATAAAAGACGGGGTAGTTGGAACTGGGGGCAGGGGTCAAATAATTGTTTATTTCTTGATAAAGTCATAATACCTCAGGTGAGTGGGGAAGGACGACACCGGAAGAAATTGCAAGGGGGAAGATGCGACAGGAGGGAGAATCGACAGGGCAAAGTAGGGCAATGGGCCCGGTATCTTAGGTGCCTGTACACAAATGCGAGGAGCCTGGGAAACAAGCAGGAAGAATTGGTAGTACTGGCACAGACAAGGAACTATGATATAATTGGAATAACAGAAACGTGGTGGAATAACTTGCATGACTGGAGCACTGCCATGGATGGATATAAATTGTTCAGGAAGGACAGGCAGGGAAAAAGGGGGGGAGGAGTAGCGTTATATGTAAAAGAGCTGTACGACTGCTCGGAGCTCCACTATGAAAGTGGAAACAAGATGGTTGAAAGCTTGTGGGTTAAGTTTAGGGGAGAATGCAACAAGGGGGATGTTGTGGTGGGTGTCTGCTACAGACCGCCAGACCAGAAAGAGGAGGTGGATGAGGCATTCTATGGACAACTAACAGAAGTTTCCAGATCGTCGCAGGCCCTGGTTCTTATGGGGGACTTCAATTATCCTGATGTCTGCTGGGAAGATAATACAGCAGTGCACAGGCAATCCAGGAAGTTTTTGGAGAATATTGAAGACAACTTCCTAGTACAAATGCTGGAGGAACCAACTAGGGGCCTTGCACCTCTAGACCTATTGCTCACAAACAGAGAAGAATTGATCGGGGAAGTAGAAGTAAATGGCAACCTGGGCAGCAGCGACCATGAGATGGTAGAGTTCAGGATCCTGATCAATGGAAGGAAGGAAAGAAGCAGAACACACACCCTGGACTTCAGAAAAGCAGATTTTGGCTCCCTTAGGGAGCTGATGGGCAGGGTCCCATGGGAAGCTGATCTGAAGGGGAAAGGTGTCCAAGACAGCTGGCTGTATTTTAAAGAAACCCTGTTAAAGGCACAGGAAGATAACATTCCGATGTGCAGAAAGAACAGCAAATGTGGACGGCGACCAGCGTGGCTTAGCAGGGAACTCTGCGGGGAGCTGAAACATAAAAGGGAAGCTTACAAGAAGTGGAAGCTTGGACAGATGACAAGGGAGGCGTATAAAGATATTGCTCGGGACTGCAGGGATCAAATCAGAAAGGCCAAAGGACAATTGGAGTTGCAGCTAGCAAGAGATGTGAAGGATAACAGAAAGGGATTCTATAAGTATATCAGCAACAAGAAAAGGATCAGAGGTGGTGTAGGTCCCTTACTGAATGGGGCAGGCATCCTCGTGGAGGATGATGCGGAAAAGGCTGAAGTACTCAATGCTTTTTTTACTTCAGTCTTCACAGGGCGGGCCAGCTCCCAGGCTACTACACGGGGTAACGCGGACTGGAGAGAAGAGTGGCCCTCAGTGATGGAAAGTCAGGTTAGGGAACACTTAATGAAATTGGAAGTGCACAAGTCCATGGGGCCGGATGAACTGCATCCGAGGGTGCTGAGGGAGTTGGGGGAAGTGATTGCAGAGCCGCTGGCCATTATCTTTGAGAACTCGTGGCGAACGGGGGTGGTCCCGGAGGATTGGAAAAAGGCAAATATAGTACCTATCTTTAAGAAAGGGAAAAAGGAGGATCCGGGGAACTACAGACCGGTCAGCCTCACCTCAATCCCTGGGAAAATCATGGAGCAGGTCCTCAAGGAATCCATCCTGAAACACTTGGAGGAAAATAGAGTGATCAGGAACAGTCAACATGGATTCACCAAGGGCAAATCGTGCCTGACCAACCTGATCTCCTTCTATGATGAGATGACTGGATTTGTGGATGCGGGAAGAGTCGTTGACGTGATATACCTTGACTTTAGCAAGGCTTTTGATACGGTTTCCCACAACATTCTCGTTGGCAAGTTAAGGAAGTATGGGTTGGATGAGTGGACCGTAAGGTGGATCGAAAACTGGTTAGATCAACGGGCTCAGCGGGTAGGAATCAATGGCTCGATGTCTGGTTGGCAACCGGTAACGAGTGGAGTGCCCCAGGGGTCGGTCCTGGGGCCGGTTCTATTCAACATCTTCATTAATGATCTTGATGATGGAATAGACTGCGTGCTTAGTAAGTTTGCGGATGACACCAAGTTGGGGGGAATGGTAGATACTCTGGAGGGCAGGGACAGGATCCAGAGAGACTTGGACAAATTGGAACAGTGGGCCGAAAGAAACCTCATGAGGTTCAACAAAGACAAGTGCAAAGTCCTGCACTTAGGACGGAAAAATCCCATGCACTGCTACAGGCTGGGGACCGATCAGCTAAGTAGCAGCGCTGTAGAAAAGGACCTGGGAGTTATGGTGGACGGGAAGATGAATATGAGCCAACAGTGTGCCCTTGTTGCCAAAAAGGCCAATGGCATATTAGGCTGCATCAGTAGGAGTATTGCCAGCAGATCGAGGGATGTGATAATTCCCCTCTATTCGACACTGGTCAGGCCGCATCTGGAGTACTGTGTCCAGTTTTGGGCTCCCCACTACAGAAAGGATGTGGACAAATTAGAAAGAGTCCAGCGGAGGGCAACAAAAATGATTAGGGGGCTGGGGCACATGACTTATGAGGAGAGACTGAAGGAACTAGGCTTATTTAGTCTAGAGAAGAGAAGACTGAGGGGAGATTTGATAGCAACCTTCAACTACTTGAAGGGTTGCTCCAAAGAGGAGGGAGCTAGGCTGTTCTCGAGGGTAACAGACGACAGAACAAGGAGCAATGGTTTCAAATTACAGCTGGGGAGGTCAAGGTTGGATATTAGGAAAAACTTTCTCACGAGGAGGGTGGTGAAGCATTGGAATGGGCTATCTAGGGAGGTGGTAGAATCTTCATCTTTGGAGATTTTTAAGGCTCGGTTAGACAAAACTCTGGCTGGGATAATTTAGGGGGAGTGGTCCTGCTTTTTAGCAGGGGGTTGGACTAGATGACCTCGTGAGGTCCCTTCCAACCCTATTATTCTATGATTCTATGATTCTATGATTCTAAGTGCCAGGATCTAACCAGCAGTACGCACCCTGCAGCCTGGCATCCCACACACCCTGGCTCTACGCCCGCCCTGTGTGTGACACGGCCCCAGAGGAGGGAGCCCCCCCCCACCCTGGCCTGGGGCCTCACTCTGAGCTGCAGGGACCCCTCCTCCTGGGTGCCCGCATGTGCCGGGTCCCAGCAATGGCCCTATTTAGCAGGGGTGCCCAGGCCTGGCTCATCACACTGAGAGTGGCCCCTGTGCGGTACCAATCAGTCCTGCCCGCCCCCCCCTCGCCCAGCTTTGTGAATGTGGGACTCGCTGCCCCTTTGCCAGCTCTGCATGGTGCCCACGCTGGGTGGGTCCCTGCTCTGTATGCCAGCACTGCGCCAAATGCTGATGCCACCCAGCGGAGGAACAAGGGTTCTGGGGGTGACCCTTCCCCCCGACCACCTCCTGCTGACACTATGCAGCAAGGGCAGCGATCCACTCTTGGCAGGGCCCCCGGGAGGGGGAGACACTTGGGGACGGGGCAGAGCGTGGCCCAGGCCAGCAGCAGTCATGGAGAAGAGAGCCGGAGGGCTGTGGGCGCACAGGCTAGATGCCCTCCCCTGCCATACACCTGGCGTCTCGCCTGGGGCAGTCGGCTGCAGAGCTGAGCCAGAGGTAGGAAGGGACTCTACAGTGGGGCCTGTGGGCCCGTCGTTGGAGGACAGCAATGGTGCCTGGGAGCAGGGCTGGCCTAGGTTCCCCGCCCGTCGCTCCCCAGGGCTCACTGGCAGCAGGGATGGCTGTATTAGCGGCTCCTCTCCTGGTGGGGATCACAGCCAGTGAACACAGAGCCGTGCTGGCCTCCTGGGGGTCGCCCCGAGGCCCTGCGACTCCCCACCCCATCTAGTGCATGCACGACAGGGCCAACGGGGTCAGCAGCTTCAGTGTTTGAGACGATGCCTCTGCTGCCGCGGTACTGCCAGCTGCTGGCGCTTGCGGGACCCAGCCCTGGCTGGGGGGTGACGCCCGGTGCTGGGTTAGGAGGGAAGTGCTGTCCATTTGTGCTACCAGCCCCCCAATTTCAACTGGCCCTCAGAGAGTCAAGCCTGGCTGGCATCGCCTGAGCCACGGCGTGGGCAGGCCTCGCAGCGCCCTCCGGTACCCCTGACCGCACCCGCAGCAGCACCGCCCTCCACAAGCTCACACTGCAGCCCCGGCTCTGGAGCACAGTGAGCAATTCTGGACCTCCCCATCTCCCGCCTCCAAGGAGGGAACGCTGGTTGGAGTCTGCCAGCCCCGACTCTGACACACCAGGGGCCGGCGCCCGCCCTGTTCAGAGCAGAATCACAGCTAAGCCAGCAGCCTTCTGTGAAAACCCTCCATGGCTGCTCCGATTTGGCACCCTCGGGCATTGCCCCCCCCCAGCAGGGAAGGAAACCGAAGCAGCCCACCTGGGGCACCCCTTGCACTCAGGGCTATTGCCCGCCCAGGACACGCTGGCTTCCAGCAGGCTGTGAGCACTCCAGGGCGGAACGGCAGCCGTTGCTCCTTGTCTGCGGGCACCCTGTGGCCCTGAAAGCCCCTCGGCGCAGCGGAAAGCCCAGTGTCACCATGAGGGCCAAGATCTCCCATCCGCCCAGCATTTCTGACTCCCAGGCCATGGCCATGCAGGCGTGGCTACCCTATCGCCAACCAGCGCTTCCACTCTGGGCACCAGGCTGCAGCCGAGGGCTGCTCGTCACTTCACGCTCTCAGCCCAGCCCCGTCCAAACCAGCCCTGCCACGGGAGGATCTGTGACACCAAACTACGCCGTTCAGATCCCCCCCAGCGAAGCCAGCTGTACGGTCCTCCACATCCCCTGGGACGGACGCTCCTGGCCATGCATCCTGAGCTGGACGGGCCCCATCCTGAGCTGAGATGGCCTCTGGCAAGGCACCCCTGTCTCTGCTGGGCTGCAGGCAGGGCGCTGAGGGCGACAGCCAGTCCTCCCAGGGGCTGGTCCAGTACAAGGCCCAGCAGGCTCCCAGCAGGGGAATTCTCCAGCCCCATGTCCCAGGAGCCGGGCCTGCACCCTGGTGGTGTGACAGGCCGGGGAAGGATTCCACACACTGGTGATGTCGTGCCCCACAGGTTCAAGAAGAAGAAAGGGGCTGTGGCGAGGACAGCTGGTGTGGAGTCTCAGGTTACCGGGGCCATTGGGGGGTGCCATAGTGATAAATGGGAGGGTTGTTGAGGGCTCAGGTAAACCTGTGTGTCTGCGGGCAGTCCTGGCCAGACATGCTAAATAAAGCTTAATAAGGGAACTCTGAAGCCTGCTATGTCTATTGATCATTATTTAATCCTAATACGTGACACTGATGACAAAGGTGGGATGATGAGATAACATCTGTGAACCCAGGAAATCCTGAGCTACGTAAGAATGATTTTTTCCCCCTCACTGTTTGCACACCTGTGCTATGTGCCTGGAGGGGGATGACTGGAGTTGAAATCTGGTCTATTGTTTGGTGAAGCCAAGGGACAGGAGATAAACAACCACAAGAGGGAACCATAGTTCCACTCACTGGGGCAACCACGGCTTCACTCACAGCTTGTCCGGAAACCTTTGATTCTACCACCTCCACTTGGAAACTCTATATAGCACACTTTCAAAACTTCCATGGTAGCGAATGATATACACGATGAAAAGAAGGTACCTGTTTTCTTGACCGTTATAAGTGCTAAGACCTATAATTTGCTATCTAATTTGCTTTATCCGGAGAAACCAGTGGCAAAATCATATGATGATCTTGTGGAAGTTCTAGGAGCACATTTATCCCCAACATCATTGGTAATAGCAGAGAGATACCGGTTCTATCACAGGAATCAAGGTGAAGGTGAATCCATTGCACAATTCGTAGCAGCTCTCAGGGAGCCGGCAAACACTTTGATTTCAAGAACATGTTGGATGAAATGCTACGTGACAGGCTAGTGTGTGGTCTGCACTGTGAATCAACAACGAAACGCCTGCTAACCGAAGCTCACTTACCTTGCAGAAAGCCATTGATATTGCAGTCTCTATGGAACGGGCCATGCAGGAGATGCAAAAAAGTGGATAAGGAAAAGTTGTTTAAATACTCCCATAATACAAGAACCAGGGGTCACCAAATGAAACTGATAGGTAGCAGGTTCAAAACAAATAAAAGGAAGTTCTTCTTCACACAACGCACAGTCAACTTGTGGAACTCCTTACCTGAGGAGGTTGTGAAGGCTGGGACTATAACAATATTTAAAAGGGAACTGGATAAGTTCATGGGGGCTAAGTCCATAAATGGCTATTAGCCAGAAAGGGGTTAAGAATAGTGTCCCTAGCCTCTGCTTATCAGAGGATGGAGACAGATGGCAGGAGAGTGATCACTTGATCATTGCCTGTTGGGTTCACTCCCTCGGGCACCTGGCACTGGCCACTGTCGGTAGACAGATACTGGGCTAGATGGACCTCTGGTCTGACCCAGTACGGCCTTTCTTATGTTCTTATGTTCTTAACTAATCAGGGCGAATGCAGGGATGCATAAGGTATCCAAAGAACCTACCACTCGACCTCTGGGAAGGCGGGAATGTCACCGGTGTGGAAAAACGGGTCATCATGCATCGGAGTGCTGGTGTAAGAAACTACTGTGTCGACGATGTGGCAAGAAGGGACACATGGAACATGCTTGCAAACAAAAGAGGTCTGAGCCATGCAAAAAAGGCAGACTGGAGAACAATGAGCAGGCGGTCCGATGGAACGAGAGGGAAGTTCTACATGCAGTAGAACAGGCAGAAGGTGATCATGGCGACACCCATTCTGAAGAGGAAGAGTCACTTCATGTTTTGTCTATAACAGCCGGCCCACACCAATTCTGGGTGACACCGCTGGTGGACGGCAAACTTGTACGCATGGAACTGGGCACTGGTGCAGCTATTTCATTACTTTCCAACATCGTGTATGAGAACTTTAGACATCTGCCTCTTAAACCAACGACAGATATTTTGAAAACGTACACAGGGGAGGCTGTACCCCTGTTGGGTACTACTGATGTGAAAGTAGAGCTCAATGGACAGGCCGTAAGGCTACCACTCTTTGTTATGAAAGGCAATTACCCAGCCTTAATGAGAAGGTCTTGGGTTAGGAAGATCCAACTCAATTGGGCAGAAGTGCATCAATTGACTGGAGAAGAAATAAACCTGGCAACGATACTAGCGAAACAGGCTGCTGTTTTCGGAGAGGACTTAGGCAGCATAAAGGGAATCACTGTGAAGTTGCATATTAAACCTGACTGCCAACGGAAATGTTTGAAGGCCAGACCAGTGCCATTTGCCATCAGGTCCAAGGTTGAAGCAGATTTGGAGCAACTTGTCAAGGAGGGAGCCTTAACACCAGTTACTCACAGCCAGTGGGTGACACCAGGCGTCCCAATAGTGAAGAAAGATGGCTCCATTCGGATTTGTGGAGATTTTAAGGTCACCGTTAACCCAGTGTTATGTGCAGAACAATACCCCCTTCCTCACATCGAGGACCTCTTCATGGTTTGGCTGGGGGACAAAAATTCAGCAAGATTGATTTGAGGCAAGCGTATCTACAGATGCATGTTGAAGGCGAATCTCAAGAGTTGTTGACTATTGTAACATATAAGAGGCTGTACAGATCCTGTCGCTTGCCTTTTGGGATTACTTCGGCCCCAGCCTTGTTCCAGAGGGCCATGGACCAGCTCTTGTGTGGCTTATCGGGAGTACAGTGCTATCTTGACGACATCCTGGTCACCAGGAAGAATGAAGAGGAAGACCGTACGAACTTAAGAGCCACCCTACAAAAATTGGAGGAACACGGCCTATGTGTCCGCCAAGACAAATGTGAATTTTTTTGGCCCTCTGTTGAATATTTGGGACATATAATTGATGTTGCTGGCCTTCATAAGTCTCCAGCCAAGATGACGGCAATCGTGGAGGCGCCACTGCCTCAGAACGTGAGCCAGCTTCGCTCTTTTTTAGGGTTACTAAACTATTATGGCAAGTTTATTCCACAGTTAGCAATGCTTCTGAAACCCTAACATGAGCTCCTTGGGTCAAACGGGAACTGGAACTGGACTGAAGCCTGTGATGTTGCATTCAACAAAGCTAAACTCACATTGACTAATTCAAGGGTTCTGGCACACTTTGATCTGTCCTTACCCCTACAGCTAGCCTGCAACGCCTTCCCTTATGGAGTTGGGGCCATGCTGTCCCACGTTATGCCTTCAGGAGAAGAAAGGCCCATCGCTTTTGCTTCACGTACTTTGACCAAGGCAGAGACTGATTATGCCCAAATTGAATGTGAGGCACTGGGAATTGTTTTTGGTGTCCGGAAATTCCACCAGTACCTGTATGGAAAGAAATTCATCCTCCTCATCGACCCCTAACATCAATTTTGGGACCACACTCAGGCATTCCACCTTTTACTGCTAGTCGTATGCAACGATGGGCATTGATACTTTCTGGATATTCATATGAGATCAAGTATAAGAAATCCTCTTTGCATTGCAATTCAGATGGTCTTTCAAGACTACCATTACCAGTAGCCCATCAAGATTTGGGCCAGGAAGGAATCTTTTACTTTGATCAGGTGGAAAACACACCTATCACGGCTACTCAAATAAGGAGAGCAACACGCGTTGACCCAGTATTGTCTTGAGTTATGGATCTTGTGATGCATGGAACATCATTGCCTGACTCCCAGGTCGTACCTGACTTCAGCCCCATATGTCTAGGCAGATGGAGTTATCAACCCAGTCTGGGTGTTTGTTGTGGGGCATGCGTGTCATTATTCCACCTTCATTAAGACCACATTTGTTGGAACAGCTCCATTCCAGTCACTGTGGCACAGTGCTCATGAAAGAAATCGCACAAAGCTATTTTTGGTGGCCGGGCTTGGACAGGGCTATCAAGGAGATGGCTGGAGCTTGCACCTCATGCCAGAGGGTCCGGAACGCACCTCAGTTAGTGCCTCTTCACCCGTGGGATTGGCCAGAAAGGCCATGGCAATGTATTCACGTTGATTTTGCTGTCCCATTCGAAGGATGTATGTTTTTAATTGCTGTTGCTGCCCATTCCAAATGGCCGAAAGTCTCTGTAATGCAGTCCACTACTATGGAAAACGCTATCCAAAACCTACATGGCTCCTTTAGTCGTTACGGTCTCCCAGAGCAGCTGGTGAGTGACAATGCACTATGAAGCAAGCTCCAAATCAGCAAGCAGACGCTCATCCCTTCAGAAATGTCTGGACAACTTGTTGTCCTATAGAAACATTTCACAGGCCACGACTAAAGCGTCTCCAGCTTTCCTTATGATGGGACAGCAGTTCCGCTCTTGCTTTGATTTGTTGAAACCACAAGAAACACGACAAGTTGTTCAACGCCAACAGCAGGAGCAGCTCATCAGATGTGCTCTGAGAACGAAGTACCGCACCTTCACAATTGGCCAGCCTGTCCTCACTCAGAACTCTGCTCCGGAGCTAAATGGGTTCCAGCAATAGTCATCACCGAAACAGGACCTGTTTCCATCTCTATCCAGACAGCGGACGGCCTGGCTTGGGGGCGGCATGTTGATCAGTTGTTACCACGTCATACCTGTCCTGAGAGTGCATCCCAAACCAACGTAACTGACTTCACCCTTGTCGGAGATATACCATCGAGTCACAAATCAGCAGTTCATGTCTCTCCTACTCCAGCCACCTCTTCAACACCATCGGCCTCCACCCCAGTCCAACCAGACAGAACATCTTCTCCGAAGCCTGATACTTCTCCGGTAGCTGTGGCCACATTGCCACCGATACCACCTTCTGGTGTGGGCCCACCAGAAATTCACCGCAATCCACCTAGAGTGATGCGGCCGCCTACTCGGCTGGCTGTTTAGCTAGGGGCAACCCCTTCATCAAGGGGCAGAATAATCCCCTGGGGGTTCGCCTGGAGATGGGCCGGTGTAATGTTTATTCTTTGGGGGGGGCATTTTGGGGGGGTGTTTTCATTTGAGGGGGACACCACATATCTCAGGTTACTGGGGCCATTGGGGGTGCTGTAGTGATAAATGGGAGGGTTGTTAAGGGCTCAGGTAAACCTGTGTGTCTGCATTGTCCCTGCCCCTCTCCCGCTGGCTTTAGTGTGGCATTAGCTGGCGGCCCAGGGATCAAACGGCACCACTGAGAGGAGGAGCCGGGGAGGGCAGCATAGCCAGTGGGGGGAATCACTGCTGCCCCAGAGACCCGTGAAGCGGAACTTCCTGGGGCACCCAGCATGGGGCGCCATGGGCGTTGGGTGCAACAGGCGTCACTGTGTTGGACCCTCTGGGAGGCACGGTGTTTTGTGTCACCCGGAGTCCCGCTGCAAAACCCGCCTAGGATTCAGCCAGAGGGGCAAGGCTTGAACCCCCAGCCTCTGGGCAAGAGCACAGGCCAGGCCCGGAATGAGGACCCTGCATGGCCTTTCCTCTGCAAAACTTTGCACTGCTCCAACCAGGCGTCGAACACAGCGAGGCCTGTGCAAAGCAGGCAGCGCTCACAGGCCCCATGTGACGCCCTGGGACGGGGATTGTGCCCCGCTTCGTTGGCTGTCTGCATAGCACCCGGCTCCCCAGGGCCCAACCCTAGCTGGGGCTGCTGACCGGACTTAGCATCCAGCCGTTAGCACGGGGAGCCTGTCACTGGCGAGGCCGGGAGCCCAGCTATCTGCGGTGCTGGAGGAAGCCCAAGACGGACCCTCCCGGCCCTCGGGCCGTGCATAGGGACAAGAGGCACGTGATGGGGTTAGCTGGAGTGCAGCCTTCCTGTGCTGGCCAGCTGGGTTCCAGGTCGGGTCTGTTTATTTGTTATGGTGATTGCTGGCGGGAGGGGGGCTGCCTCGCAGAGGTCACTGACGGACAATGTGTTTATCAACAGTAGGAAACGGCTTTGTTCCCAAGGGGAGTAGTGCCTGATTGGAGGGAACCGCTCCAGCCAGCACGTGGACAGGCCACGCACTAGCACCTCCCTGCTAGGCCCCGGGACTCGGGAGCGGATCCCAAACACCGCCTCCACCACTTGCCAGCTCGGGAACCGGCAGCAGAGAGACCCAAGGATGCTGATACGGCGGAGCCGGCGTTGGAGCTGACTTGGCCAGGGAGCCCAAGTGCCCTTGAGAAGTTGTCCTTGATTCCCAACCCTCCCGGCCCCAGTCCCAGAGCACCGTGGCACTGATGGCCAGGGCAGGCACCCACTCAAACATCTGGCTCAATCACCGGTGCTTTGTCACGATTAGTGCACATGTGCAGCACCTGGCACCAGCGGCCCGGGCCCTATCCGGAGCTGTGCTCAGAAAACAACTCAGCCCATTGGTGCTGAGCCAGGCCCGGGGCCAGGGCAGGCAGTGGGAGACAGAGCCACCTGCCACCTGGCTGCCCAGCATTCAGCACCCAAGCGCTTGGCTGCTCCTGGCAGAGAAGTGAGACCCCGCACAAGGCTCAGTCCCATGGGGGGGCAGATGTGCCCCAGGGCGATACAGTGCTGGGAGGGTTGGCTGCCCCCCCCCAGGGGCCCATTGACCAGTGTGTGTCCTGGGCTACCCTGTGCATAGGACAGAAGCAGGAGCTACACACCCTCTTCCCCAAGAGCAGCTGCATTTCCAGGGCTGGCCACAGAGAGGCCGTTCTCTGTGTCAATACTCCGCCGCACTGGAGCTCCGAGGATGGCTCTGGGCTCCCACGCCCAGCTGGGGGGAGCTGGCACAGCGCCACTGGTACGCATCAGTTGTTGGCCACCACAGGGGCGCCGGCCGGTGCTCTGCTACGGGGATGGGACTTGGGGCTGGGTGGGGCACAGGGTGCAGCCCTGGGCCTTTGCTTCCCCAGTGGCCCTCCCCAAGCTGGGTAACCGCCCAGCGCTCCACAAACATTCCCTCGCTGGGGCCACGGTAAATATTATTGTAGGGCAAATAGAGTGAATCAGCCTCCAGTGTTCTGGGGAACCCGAGGGCCCGGCTTGTTCCTGGGCTGTTTAATAGCCCTCCAGCTGTGTACCCTGGAGCTACTCATTAACCTTGAACCGCAGATGTGGGGGGGGGGGGGGCGGCGTGCCAACAGGAAACAGTTTGCCAGCACAGAGCAGGGGCTCCATGCAAACAATGGCCCCATTTAGCCAGGGCTTGCCTGAGGAGCGTCCCCCGAATAGCCCCTTTGGGAGGCCAGCCGTCACCAGCCCATGAGCAGGGTCCGTTCGGCCTCCCGGGATGTCAACGGAGCAGCACCCCAGCCTTACCCCCAGCCAGGCTCTGGGCATGGCGGGGGACTGCGGAGAAAGGTACCTTAATTTCACCTGACGCTGAAATCATTGAATGGCTGCTGAGCACATGCAACCCCGTGCCCGTGGACAGACAGACAGCTGCACCCCAGATACCCCAGCCTGATGGACGCGACCACACGGAATACCCCAAGCAGATTCAATGCAAAATAAACTTGGTACAAAAAGCTGAGTGACTTCTCCAACGGGGACCAGCCGCCTGTCGGCTTCTGCTGGTGGGGCCCAGGACCATCCAGCACTCAGGGCTCGGTCAGTAACAGCGCCCAGCTGGGGGCACGTTTTGCGCATCTCTGGCAGACAAATGGCATCAGTTGTGCTGTGCCTCTCTGTCAGCTTTTCTCATCCTCAGCAAAGGCCGGGGTCCCCACCTGGGCAGGGCCAAATGTTTCCCTGCGAGCTGGCCTTGACCGCTGCGACGGAAAGGTCCTGTAGAAAAAGCCCAAGTAACTCCATGCGAGAGGCAGAGAGAGGTGCAGTAGCCCCTGCCCACAAACCCAGGGGTGAGACATGTCGGCCCCACAGCGTAACTAACGAAGGTGTCCAGAGCCTTGGTCCGGAGCACACCGGGTGCAAGGCTCAGCACTGGGATAGCAAAAGAGCGGAGGGTCAGGAGCTTTAGGGCTCTGGCTGTGGATGCGGTGCCCACCCCATCTCAGAGAACCCATGTGAACGTCTCGCTGGGCACCTGCCCTCTCTGCTGCTGGGAGTGCCGGGGTGGGAACGGGGCAGCTGGGCCATGCACTGCGGGGGAACTGCTGGGGTCCTCAGATCTCACTGCTGCTCTCTGTCCTTGACCTTCCGGAGCACTCGCCAGACTTTCCCACACTTACCTGCTAACCTTTGCTGTGTGCCCAGCCCTTCCCCAGGGGTTAGCGGGGTTACCGCAGCACAAGCCGGACTGAAAGGCAGCAGGTGAGACAGCATGCCCCGAGGCAGTGCCAGCCCAGGACTGAGTTGGTGAAACAATAACCCTCCACGTTCCCACCCTGGTCTGGAGCTAAACAAATCAACCCCTCACACACCAGCACCGCAGGCCTGGCTCATGCCGGATACAAGGCAACACCAGGGAATCCCCCACGCTCACCCCTGTGCCAAGGGCTGGGACCCAGCTAAGCATTCCTGGGGGGTCTCACAGGGACAGGGCAGGCATCGCACCTGCCTCCTTCCACCAGCCCCAACCCAATGGACCCAGCCAACCTCTGGGTGCCCTGGATGCCTCCTCCTTCCCCAGGCTGGCCCTGGCACCTGCCCTTGCTGCCAGGCAAATGTCCACTGAACACTGCCTTGCGCTGAGGGGCAGGAGCATCTCCTACTCATGCATTGACCAGACTCCACCCCTGAGGTCAGTGACTCCACCCCCTGAGGGCCGTGACTCCACCCCAAGGTCAGTGACTCCACCCCTGAGGTCAGTGACTCCACCCCCTGAGGGCCGTGACTCCGCCCCAAGGTCAGTGACTCCACCCCAAGGTCAGTGACTCCACCCCTGAGGGCCGTGACTCCATCCCTTGCAGTTTTGGCTTCATCCTTCCTGGTGGTACATGAAGGCGTCTGAGGATAAACGGCTGGTCAGGAAGCGGAGAGGCAGCTGTGCATGTCAGCTCATCTCTCCATTCCCCCAAGGGCACAGTACCAGCGTGCACGTCCCATCATGCTCTGCCCAGCTGGCCCCAGCCCTGGCCTTGGCCTCCCCGATTCGTCCCCAGGAGTTTGGAATAGCCAGAGCAGAGAAGCCCCATGCAGAGCCCAGTCCCCGTCTCATTGTGTCCCTCCTCCCTCACCCATGGAGCTGGCAAAATGCGCTCCTCCCCTGGCTGGGCGCCCCCACCGACACTGAGCCATAGGATCCCCTCTGGCCCTGGTTTCTCTGAGTCTGGCTCCCCAAGCCTGGGGACATTTCCCCCCATCCAGGACACGCCCCATATGCACGGCCAGTGTCGCCCTTCTGGCTCAGCAGCAGGTTCCCGTCAGGGCAGGGCCACTCCTTCGCTGGTGATGTTTGAGCAGGATTAGCGCAGGCCGGGCCCTGCCCTGCATGGGGATGGGGAAGGAGCCCTCCTGGCTTTGTGGGCACAAGCAAACAGGCTGGGTCAATATCCTGGCACAGCAACCCACTGAGCATCACTGCCCTACGCCGTACCCAGACGCTTCTAGGGGCACACCCCCCATGGCAGGTGGATGGGAGACACAGCGCCTGGGAGGAGGCACCAGCGGGAAGCTGCTGATCCAAGAAAGATGAGCCAGAGCCCATTGGATTGCTGAGCAGACATCATCTCCCGTGCCTTCCTCTCCGTGTTCCTCCTGTGCCCCACACCCCCTGAGCAGGGCTGGGCGTCTATGCTGCGGCTGAAGACAGCCTGGCTAGCAATCATCTGACCCTTTGCTCATTAAGGAACACGGCTCTTTAGATCCCGGAGGCCTTCGAATCAGCCCACAACTCGATGGGCAAGGGGCATGCCTCACTCCCGGCCCTGCCCCACTCCGCCAGCTCGCAGGCACGTCCCCTGGGGCTAGGCCCAGGAGGAAAGGGGCTGCTCCCAAAGACCCCATACATCCAGCCGGCAGGTGGACACATCCCCCTGCACAGCTCTGGCAGCCGGGAGAGGACGGCCGCTCTTTAGGAGGCTTTGATGCCATGACATCCAAGGATCCTGTTCTCAGTTCTGGGCGTCTCCTTCCCAGAAGACACTACCCCACACTGGGAGTCAGGGGAGCCGGGGGTGCAGGGGCTGAGCACAGAGCAGACGTGTCTGGAAGGGCCAAGGAGGGACGGGGGAGCCTCAGACACATGGGGGCATTAAAGACAATCCAGGAGTGATGAGGCCCAACTGGAGCCAGGCCCTGGGGAATGCAGGGAATGATCCCAAACTCCACCCGCCCTGCAGGCAGCAGCACTGGAGACCCCACCAAGGTGGAAACTCAGCAGGGCCTCCAGGGCTGCCGGAGAAGAAAGCCCACCTTTCCCATCCGAGGGGGGTCGCTGGGGCCAGTGTGGCAGGGGACTGCACTGGGGGCAGCGAGGGAAGAAGAGGGGACCTGGCTGCAGCTCTGCTCTGCTGCGATGGTGTGCGGGGAACAGGCTGCACTCGGCAATTGGGCTCACAACCTCCAGCTGGGCTGGCATCCAGCCGTGCCCAGGGATGAGGGATCTGCCAGCGATTGGCCACCCGCCCCATCCAGAGCTCCTCCCAGGGAGCCGCCCAGGCTGGCTGGCCCCATCTCGCTCACTCACGCTGCCCTGGTGTGCGCTGCCGAGGACACCCAGTAGGAAGCAGGCAGAGACCTTGCCGGGGAACCCACCCGCACTGGGCTGGACCTGAGGATGCTGCGTGGGGCAGAGCCAGGCTGTGGCAGGCATGTCTGACATGCCATCACCCCCAGTGCAAATGGGGCCTGCCTGGGCCGGGTGGCGGCTGCAGGAGAACTCTCGGTGACCAGGGAAAGATGGCAAGGGGGGGGGGGCCCTGTGGCAGGCCCTGGGATGGACTCAGGAGATCGGCATCGTTTTCTGCTGCCCGACCAGGGAACAACGAGCAAGGGGCAGGAGGACGATATGATCCCAGGGAGGCTGAGGCCTCTGCGGGAGCAGGAGGAGGTCAGCTATGGCTTACTGACCCAGCAGAGCAGGCTGTGGGTCCTGCTATCTGTCCCAGCACTGGCAGAACAGCCCTGGCTATTCCGAGTCTCACCCCACACACACGCTCCATCGACTCAGGACACAGCATCCCCGTGGGAGACGCAGCCAGGACAGGTGCAGGCCTGCCCCATGCAGGATCTGTCCACAGGGGCATGTGACACCCACCCCCAGAGGCAGGCGGGTGCCTTCTCATGCCCTGCAAGGAATACAAGGCTGGGCAGTGCGAGACTGGCTGATTCTCCTGGTGACTGGCTCCCTCTTGTGCTGACGCAGGGTTTTGCACGTGTCCCTCTGGTGTTTTCTCACACCAACTGGGGGGCTGCACATGCTCGAGTTGCCAACCGTCGGTAACTTTACGGACAGTCAGTTAAAAATGAACAATATGAACAGCCAGTGAACCCGTACAGAAAATGAAAACGTCCGTAGAAATGAAACATCTTGTATTTTCACATTGATTGTCGTTGTTCAGAAACCCTTCTAGTATCATAAAACCGCACCCTTCGTGACTTTATCATTTCTGTTATGGCACAGGCCCAAAGAACCCGACTGATCAATTAACCGCAGCTAAAACAACTGCATCATTTCCAATTCCTGTATACAGAATAGCGCGAGTGAGTCCACATTTTGTGACATTGTTATATTGTTTACGGTATTTTTACTGATGTCAGTGAAAAATGTACTGGCAGTAAAAAAATCAACTTCAGATTTTCACGTCAGTAAAAATTAAAATGCAGGGTTGGTAATCCTGGCACCTCTGGTGCCCCACAGCTGTGTCATGCCTGCCCCAAATCCAGGCACAGATTCAGACCAGAGGGCACCATGAGACTGGATGAAAACGAAAGGGGGCAAACTCAGAAGGGTAAAAAGCGGGTGAGGCCACATCTTTCATTGGACCAGCTGCCCTCTGCGAAAGAGACAAGATTCCAAGACTCTTCTCCAGGGCTGTGAAAGGTGCTCTCAGTGTCAGCTGTTTACACGGTGGCAGTGTTAACATGTATTTCAAGGGACCTTTCAAGGTGAAGGGGCCCATGAACACCCCTCCAGCATTGGGTTCCAGATTGTTAGCAGAAGTTGTAACGGAGGCAGCTCTGTTCAGTTCATGGTTTTTGGAGTCTAGCAGAGTTGTGAATTTAAGCCCCCAGGTCTGTCTTTTGAAAGCATTGTCCAGGCTGAGGATGGACAGGACAAATACAGAGTGATGAGGAAAGACACGCTAAAGCCTATGAACATCACTACTGCTGGACAGCAAGGAGGCCAGAACTCAGCGATTCCCATATTTCATTTTTGGGATGGGAAGGTCAGATCTGCACACAGTACTCAAGATGTGGGCATACCCAAGATTTAGAATGTGATCTATTCTTTCTTAATATCTATCCCTTTCCTAATGATTTCCAACATGCTGTTAGTTTTTTTCCCTGTCACTGCACATTAAGTGCCTATTTTCAGAGAACTATCTGAAGTGACTCCAAAATCTCTTCCTTGAGTGACAACAGCTAATTTAGACCCCATTATTGTATAGCTATAGTTGGGATTATGTTTTCTAAAGTGCATCATTTTGCATTTATCAACATTGAATTTTATCTGCCATTTTGTATCCCCGTCACCCAGCTTAGTGAGCTCCCTTTGTAACTCTTCACAGTCTACTTTGGATTGAACTAACTTGAGTAGTTTTGTATCACCTGCAAATTTTCCCACCTCACTGTTTACCCCTTTTTCCAGATCATTTATGAAAATGTTGAACAGCACTGGTCCCAGCAGAGATCCTTGGGGGACAGCACTATTTACCTCTCTCCATTCTGAAAACTGACCATTTATTCCTACCCTTTGTTTCCTATCTTTTAACCATTTATTGATCCAGGAGAGGACCTTCCCTCTTACCCCATGAATGCTTACTTTGCTTCAGAGCCTTTGGTGAGGGACCTTGTCAAAGGTTTTCTGAAAATCCAAGTACACTATATTCACTGGATCAAGCTTGTCAACATGCTTGTTGATCCCATCAAAGAATTCTAGTAGATTGGTGAGGCATGATTTCCCTTTACAAAACAATGCTGACTCTTCCCCAACACTAACAGATCATGTTCATCTGTGTGTCTGATAATTCTCTTCTTTACTAAAGTTTCAACCAATCTGCCCGGTACTGACGTTAAGTTTACTGCCCTAAAAGTGCCAGGATCACCTCTGGAGCCCTTTTTAAAAATTATCATCCCACTAGCTATCCTCCAGTCATCTGGTACAAAAGCTGATTTAAGGGACATACCATGGTTAGTAGTTCTACAATTTCATATATGAGTTCCCTCAAAACTCTTGGGTGAATACCATCTGATCCTGGTGACTTATTACTGCTTAATTTATCCATTTATCTCAAAACTTCCTTTAATGATAACTCCGTCTAGGACAGTTCCTGAAATTTGTCACATTAAAACAATGGCTCAGGTTTGTAACTCTCCCTAATATCCTCAGACATGAACACTGATGCAAATAATTCACTTAGTTTCTCCACAATAGTCTTATCTTCCTTGAGTGTTCCTTTATCATCTCATTTGTCCAGTGGCCCCACTGGTTGCTTCTGATGTTCTTAAAAATGTTTTTGCTGTTACTTTTCTTCTTTGAGCGGTCAATTAGCATGTTCTTAATCTATTTAACAAATACTATATTGATATTGTATAGAGCTACATTTTCAGTGAAAATGTTGTGCAATTCTAAGTCAAATGCCTTCCCAAAGTCTAAGTCCAATATATTACATCAACTTAGCTATCGTTATCAACCAAATTTGTGATCTCAACAAAAAATGAAATCAGGTTTGGTCAATGAGATATATTTATATAAAAACACGTTGACTGGCATTAATTAAATTCCTATCAGGGTAAATTGACTGCCATGCCAACTTCGTCATTATCTTGTCAAGACTGATGGAAGGCTAACCGGCCTATAATTACCCAGGTCATCCCACTTGCCCTTTGCAAATATTGTCAGAGTCTTAGCACTCATCAATCCAGAAATCTCTTCAGCCAGCTCTTCTAAGACTCTTGGATGCCTGTTATCCAGACCAGCTGATCTAAAAATGTTTCTCCCTGGTCGATGCTGTTTAATATCTTCCTTAGCTACTAACAGATCAGAAGGTACATGATGACCCTTGTTTGACACAAGTGCTTCATCTTACTTCTTTCCAAAAGACAGAACAGAACTATTTATTGAATATTTGTGCCTTTTCTGCATCATTAGTAATAACTTTACCATCTCCCTCTAGAAATGGGGCAACACTGTTCAGATTTATTTTGTTCCTGATGGACTTACAGTTCCCTTCTTATTGTTCTGTCAGCCATGGATTTTTCCCTGATGTCTTTAGCATCCCTTATCAGTCTTCTATACTTCATAGCTTCTAATTTATATTGACTGCTGCCTCATTCCCTTTCCCTACTCCCAGGTCTTATATGTTACTTTTGTATTTCCAATTTCTGCATTCACTCGACCACTGACCTAGAACAGACTGCTAGCCAAATTCAGCCACTTTCTTTAATGGAATCGAGAGTTTAGGGGCATCTAACAAACACTTCTTTAAGAACTCCCAATTTTCATTCACATTTTCTGGCTAACCTTTTCTTCCCAATCACTTCTGCTCATAGCTTTCCTCAGCTTTGGGAACCTAGCTTTGTGAAGCACCAAGCACATATATATATATATGTTGCTGGCTGGCCTCTCCTCAGTTTGTCCATAGCAAAAGCAATCATCATCCCCAGGCCCTGGCAACCACCTTCTCATACCGACCCACCCTCCCATAAACCCTAAAGCTGAGCCCTGGCTGCTCAGGGAACTGTCCCAGCTCAATGCCACTCACACTAACTAGTCTGCAAATCTCCAGCGTTCCCTGGGGGTTCACATTTCATTCACCAAGCTCTAAGTCCTCTCCCTAAACAGGGTCCCCCTATGGGAGCCAACATCAATGAACCTTGAAACAACCATGAAAGCACCTCTGAACAGGCCAGAGGGGTGGGTGACAGACAGCCAGGGCTGCTCAAGGCTCTTATATTCAGAGAGCTAAGGGCAGGAGGGGCCATTGTGATCATCTAGTCTGACCCTCTGCGTAGCCCAGGCCCCAGAACTGCTCCAGAGGCGCCTGCACTGAGCCCAGTAACACATGGGGGAGCTGGAGTGTCTTTAGACAGCCCTCTGGGTTTAAAGACTCCATGGCCCAGAGTCTAGATCTAGAGTGATTTCAATGGTCAATTTCCCTCTCTATTAAAACACACATCCCATTTCCACTCTGAGTTTGTCTGGCTTCAGCTGCCAGCCACCGGCTCTCATCTGGCCTTTGCCTGCTCAATTAAAGATCCCAGCAATGTCCCCCAGGGTAAGTACCTGCAGGCCCTGCCCCAGTCACCCCGATCCTGCTCTGGGATAAGCTGAAATCAGGGAGAGGCTCAAGGAGCTGAATGTAAAGCGAGGTTTTTAGAGCTCAAATAACTGTTAACTGAGACTCACACCCTCTAGATTCACCTAAATGTCTTATTTCCCAGCTATAAAAATGCTAAAGCACCTGTTTGTCAAAGAACAGGAACCACCCATTCTGTAACCCCACCACTACTATTCAACATAAATGCATGGGGTGTGTCCTTTTATATAGTCTGGTCTCTGTGACCACACCCCCTTCTGTCCTGGGCCTTCCCTTCCCCCAGGCTGGTGTGACATCAATCCCCTTCCCCCACACTCAGCCCCCCCCCCCCCATTGCAGAAAGGTTCCTACCTAGCTGACAGCAAAGTTTAACCCCGAGAGATCACAGAGAGAGTGCAGGAGGTGCCCCTATGTTGCTGATTGCTGCTGCCTTGCTGTAAAAAAAAAAAAAAAAAAAATCAGGTTGGAAACAAAACCAGGAAAAGGAACGGTTTTGCAGTAGAGGACAGCCAGGCCCAGCGGTACAGTGCAGCTGGCCAGAAGGTGCCAGGCTGTTCCCTGGTGAGACGTGCAGAATGCATGGGCGGCCTCCCTTGTGTGAGATGTGGCTGATCTGCGATGCTGCTGGCGGAGTCATTCGGACCTCAGCAGAGGGATGTGAGCTGCTCCCCCAGGAGATATTCTCGGAGCAGCACATCCACCACTGATTGAGGCCCAGATCTCACCTGGCAGGGGCTCAGCAGGGGCTTCAGACTGGCTCGTGTGCTTTGTTCCTGAAATGCGGGTCCTTTGGCGGCCGGGAGCCCATCCCGAATGGCTGCCTGGAGAGCAGAGGGAGCTGGGACTGGGACAGGCTGAAAAGCTGGTGCAGTGGAGCCAGTCATTACTGTTGCCAGGATGCTGCCCCTCGGGAAGGAAAGGCGAGTGGGGAAGGGGCTGCTTTCCATAGGCTGGCAGCACCCCCAGCGCCCCCACACTACGCCCATGGGTCTGTCCCACGCTCTGTCCCATGCTTCTGCTTCCAGGGCACTCGGAAGGAGCCAGACTGGCGCACGTGGAGGGCTGCAGTGCTTAGTCATGGAAAGCAAATCCACGGGCCAGGCTGCCCCCGCCACACGTCCCCCCATTGCTCTGCGTAGTCACCGTGTGAAGCACAGCACCCCAGAGGTCCCAGAGGTATTGCCCGGAGAGCTACAGTTGCCCAGGAAGCCTGCCTTGAGCTGGGCGCTACGGGAGATCTGCCCTGGATTGGGCACTACAGGAGAGATGCCCCAGGCTGGGTGCTATGGGAGAGATGCCCCGGGCTGGGTGCTACGGGAGAGATGCCCCGGGCT
>ML685977.1:801278-818467 GCA_007922175.1 Pelusios castaneus
ACACAGAGCGGTGCCCATCTACACCAGCAGCAGGGGTTGCCTGGCACGGGGGCACACAGAGCGGTGCCCATCTACACCAGCAGCAGGGGTTGCCGGGCACGGGGGGACACAGAGCGGTGCCCATCTACACCAGCAGCAGGGGTTGCCTGGGCAGCAGATAACAGGCATAGCAGCCATAACTCTTGCTGCCCGTTGATGCCCTCTGGTCGGGGCTGTTGGGTTGGGGGACGGGAGGGAGGGCTGGGAGGGCTCTGGCTAAGCCGGCCAGCAGGTGGCCCGTGGGGGGACTCAGGCCTAGGATCTGGAAGGCATGAAGCCGCCCACTTGGCCCCTGTGAGGCACACACCTGGATCTGGGGCCATGGGCTTCAGCGGAGAGGAGCAGAGCCTGTTTGCTCCCTGGCCAGACAGAACTGGGGGCCAGCACCCCAGAGGGATGGCCAGGGGGCCAAGCGCAAGGGAATGGACAGGCCGGTAGGAGGGATGGTGCAGACAGCGAAGGTTAGCCATGGGCATGGCCATGAGGAGAGTGCAGGCTCGTTGAAGTCACATCTGTACAGGGCCGAGCACTCTGGGCAGCACCATGTCCCACCTGTGATGAAATGGGGATACTTTGGGGATTTTCTCTGGGTGCTACTTGTGTGCCTCAGTTTCCCCACATAAGTTGCTCACGCATGTCGGTGATGGGACCCGGGTGTGTAATCAGTGCAGAGACCACTAGAGGGAGGTTGGCCTTCCCCACGCACCTGTGGGCAGTGGGAACTGGGAAGGATATAAAGGGCTGGGAGGACTAGAGCTCTGGTCTGGGGGTGGCTGGGGAAGAGATCAGTGAGTTCCCCAGGAGAGGTGTGACAAGGAGCACACCCCAAGAAAGGGCCTCCCCAGCTGGTCACTGCGCTTTCTGCACTGCGCCCCTGAGAACTACTAAACCCTTCTGACTTCCACACGGCTGGGAATCGCTCTGACGGCGGAGGCGAGGTGCAGGACCCGTTGGGAGCATGGCAATGGACATCGCTGGCACTGGACACGCAGGCAGGCACTGACTGTCCTGCCGAGTGCCCAAGTATTTTTTGTAAGTATCAACAGCCCTGGGGCATGGAGGGTTTCACAATATGGGGCTCTCACAGGAGGTGTCCTAAGAGAAGCAGAAGTGCTAAACAGTTCGGGGTCTGACGAAAGAGATGACTTTGCAGGTTTGGGGGAGCCCAGAGGTGGCAGACCCCTCCCAAAGCTCTTTCGTCCTGTCTGGCTGCGCCGAGAAGAGGGTAGGTGCATGGAGACCCGGGAGGACTGGAGCAGACTCCACTCTGGCAGAGCCCTGAGCCACAAGGAGAAGAGAAGACCAGAGCACGATTCCCCCATCTTCAAAGCGTCTGACGAAGTGGGATTTTCTCCCATGAAAGCTCATGTCATAAATAACTGTGTTAGTCTTTAAAAGTGCCCCAGGACTCCTTGTTTGTTTTGCTGAACTAGACTAACACAGCTCCTGCTTTGGAAGTTGTCTGCGGAGTTTCCCAGAATCAGATAAGTTGAAATACAGATATAACAAACATATTCCTAACTTCTGATACAGAGATGATGCCTACCTATAAACCATATAATCATTCCCAGCCAATCAGATCTTTCTATTGACACCAAATATGGCCTATCTCATACAAATTATTGCAGTTATGAAATATTAATATGAAAAACATCATAAATGGTCCCCTAAATCCAGACAGCATCACAGGGACCCAGGTGCGATTCCTGAGAGGCTCTGTCACACCACCACATCCTGTGACATTGGCCTGGCCCTGGCTGGGTGGCGTGGCATGCTGTGTGGGAGAATGCCTGGCAGACATACAGTCCCTTGGCTTGGTAGCTCCCTGTGTAGACTGGAAGGTGAAGGATTCACTCCACTGGCTGTTTGGCTGGAGGCAGAAGAGTCCCCAAGGATTTCTGCTGGGTACCAAAGTCACAGGGTCGTTGTTCCCCTTAGGACTCTCCGGAAGGGTTGCTCAGCCCTGGGCTTGCTGGAGAACTCCTGGGAGGACTCAGGGAGGTGGCTGGGAGGCTAGAGGCACCAGCGGGCATGGGGGTTTGTAACACAGGCTGCTTTCTCCCAAGTGTTTCTCAGGTGTTCAATGGAAATAGCTGGGGACATGCAGAGAGCTGGCGATACCAAATCACTTCCTCTTCCAGCAGAGGGGGAGGAGGCAACTCCAACCCTGTTCCAGAGATGCACACCCTCCCCTGGGGCCCTGTAGCCCCTATAGCTCAGGATCCGAACCAGGAGGTGGTTTGACTTGGGTGCCAGCAGGGACATGGCAGCGGGTTCCTGCGTCTGTTCTCACACACAGGGTGTCAGCGGGAGGGTGTGTTTCCTGCAGGGTGGGGAGTTCCCAGCACTGGGGGTGGGAGCGTCAGGCTGGGGACTTCGTTCCTTTCTAGGGATCGTGGATGTCCCGACCCACGTCAGCCAGCATCAGGACATGGAAATCTCATCTTGCCCTGTGGGGCAGCAGCTCTGGCCTGCAGTGCCCATGTGGGCCGTGCCACCAAGCTGGGAATACAAATGGTCCTGGCCCCCCTCTGTGCCCACTGAGCCAGCTAGGTCTCAGCCCGCAGCCACCGGACAGCGCCAAGATCCAGGGCCATCAGGGAGACACAAGGAAACCCAAGTGGTGCACCCGGCGTGTGCGTGCAGCGCCCCTCCTGCCTCGCCCCTCCTGGGCACCGCTGCGACGCGGATCATCACAACCGGCGTGCTCCCGCTGACACTGCTGTCAATCCAGATTGCCTCCGGCCCCGGCAGTGACGCTCTGCATGATTATGGGGGGAACTCGGAGCTCCCAGCTCCTGAGCTAGCTAGCGTGTCCTGAGCTGACGTGCTGCCCAGCGAGTGCTGATTATTGCCTGAGCCAGCTCAACAGGGAGCATCTGCTACTTGTCCCCGCTGCCCAGGTCTCTCTGCTAACCCCATCCGCGGGCTCACAACAAACACAGCCACTGTAGCCTTTAGCCCCCTCCTCCTCCATCGCCCGCCCCTCCAGGGGAACCATATAATGCCATGGGCCCTGAACAGAGACCTGTGACCCAGGGACCCCTTTCTGCCAAATGGCAGCGGGCACAGGGGGATCCCTGGGTTGGTTATATGCACATTGGTGGCATGGGAGGTCTCTACCATGGGCCAGTAGCCGGCTAGTCGCCTTACTTATTGTAAACGTCCGTACAGCTGAGTTAGCAGCTCTGCGGATGGAGCAGCATGTTCGGCAGGTGGTGGTGTGCAGGCGTCACCGGGGTGGAGACGGAGACGTGTCTCAAATGGGGTCTTTCAGGCCCGAGGTAACTGACAGCTGTCGCCCTGCCAGGTTGTCGGGGGACTGAGTGTGTGGAGTAACCGGGTGTCGCGATATTATCAGGATTGTCCCAATATTAGGGCCTTTGTTTTATATGCACAACCATTACCCCACCCCTGAAAAAGGGGCCCGATTTTCCACCCTGGCCATCTGTGTATCAAATGCCTGTCTGCAAACAGCGCCAGGTGCAGGCGGAGAGACAGAAGAGCCCACAGGAAGAAACAAGCAGCGGGGGCTGCCTGCTAATAAATAAAGATGTGCTGGTGCATCTTCGAGTGCAGAGACACCATGAGCCCTTCACTGAGGAGGCAAATGGACAGCGTGCTCGTCCCATGAGCTAAAGGGTCACAGCCCGCCTGGCTGGGAAGCGTTGCAGGGACTCGGGCAAGCCACGCTCTGCTAGACAGGACGGTAGCTTGGGAATGAAGTCGAGGTTGTAGAACACGCGGAATGATTTGATTTTCTATGCAGTCATTTGTTTCCACCTCCTGCTGCCCAGTGCTCTGCACTGCATGTCCACCCAACTCCATGGGCAGCGGACGTCTCGCCCCCCAGACTCTGCTGGGCATGCTCCAACTGCTGCCCCTCGTGTAAAAGGGGGCAAGCCAGCTCATTCAGGGCTGACCGGTGAGGAGGAAGGAGACGTGCCCAGAACCCGGGAGGCCTGACCGGTGAACAACTGCCCCTCATTGGCAGCCCAGAGCTCCAGAGTGTCACCCTGGGGACCTGCAAGGCAACTCCCACAATGACCGGGTAGGAAGCAGCCTAGGGGGCCTGAATGGTGTAACGGGGGTGGTGCGGAATATGATCCCTGCTGACCGTGCGCTAGACACCAGCCCAGACACCGCTAGGGCCCTAGCCAGGGGCTCAGTGAAGTGGGAGGGCCTGAGCCCCTCTGCCCAGGGCACTACACATACCCGTATTGACTCTGCCCAGTAGGCCATGCTGCACCGACCCAAGGCTACAGCCGCCCGGGAGAATCCCCGGGGATCAATCGAATCCAGGTAGGTACCCGTTTCCCACACGCCCCTTTGACTTTCCCCACCAGGGGGCAAGTGGGCTTACCCTGCAACATGCCTTGACGCCGAGCCAAGCTCTTAAAGAAATGGGTGGTGGGACACTGTAAATGTGTCCAAGTGCTGGGAGTCAGCAGAGCTGGGAAGACAGGCTGTGCTGGTCCTCTGGACACAGTGGATCAGTGAATGCTTCAAGCATCTGGTAGCTGGACCCTCCAGGGGGGCACCCGTAGGGCTTAGGGGTGGATGTGGGAGCTCACAGGGGGCTGGTGGCCAGGGGTGGGAACCTGCACAGGGCTGGGAAGCTGCTGGCATCCTGGGGCCTGTGCGGATCCCTGTGCATATCCAAGGAAAGCGCCCAGGGCCCAGCTCTCCCACTTATGGAGGGACAGCGGCTAAGGACTAAGCGGCAGAGCCCCCACCGGAAATCTGCTCTTGCTCATCAGGTTGGAGGGTGCAGAGGAGCTAATTCTGTACTACTTGGAGGGGTGATCCTGGCGGGGACTAGCCCAGGGCCTAACTGGGCTACCTGGGAAGCTGATCAGAGCTGGCATTAAAGGTGCAATTCACACCAGATGATCACAATCCAGTCAGGGCAAACCAGACGGTCTGTGCTCTACGGCCGTTCCCTGCCACGGTGGCGTAAGTGTAAGTCAACGGATGTAACCTACTGGGCCTTCCAAGGAGTCTTTGACGAGGCCCCTGGAGAGCCGTAGTGAGGAAACGGGCATCGTGGGTCGAGAGAGAAAGTGCTGTCACGGGTTTCAAACCGGCCAGGGACATGCCATGGGGTGCGGAGAACGGGTCAGGCCCCAACATGGGAAATGTCGACAAGGGGACCAGAGGTTCTGGATTGAGCCCAATGTTCTGCCCCAGGCCAGTGCTGCTGCTACGTTTGTTAATGATCTGGAAGGCCGAGGGAACCAAATCTGCAGCCGACACACAATGGTTTTGGGTAGTCAAGGCCTTGAGAAGAGCTCAAATCCACCTGGGATCTTTTCACTCTTGGGGCTGGCGGGCGCCTAGGAGGGGAAATTCGCCCCCCGTGCACAGGGCTGGGCACCACTTGCACAACGTAAGTGGCATTAAATGGCGCCTAGGCTCAGCATCAGCTCCCTGCCCCGTCAGAGAGCCCCAGCCCGGCCACCTGGCAGCTGGAACACACTGCAGTGCAGACTGCTTAGCAAGGCAAAGCCGTGCGGTGGGAGGGAGGACTGGGGTCGGGGGGACTGTGACCTTGAGCACCCCTGCCGGCAGCCCGGCGTGCAGCTCTGCGCGGGCGTCACTGTGGCCAGGAAAGCAAACAAGACGGAGGGGGAAGAAAAATACGGGAAACAGTCTGTGAAGCCATGGGAGGCTGTTGTGTTCCATTCTTAACATCCTGTCTCAGGCAGAGCCGCGGGTGCTCAGACAGAGGACGATGCCAGCCAGGGACCCGGGAAAGAATGGAATTGGTTACTTGGAGCAACGCCCTCTAATGATGAGGCAGGAACGCTGGGCCGCACCATGGGGCCCAAGAACTGGGGTCAGGGGAGGAGAGGCCACGGAAGCTCACACTGAGAAAATGCAGCTTGTTCTCTGTGACGCAGCCCTGGCCTGTTGTGAACCGGCCACCCCAGGAGATTGCAAGGCTGGGAATCAGAAAACCAGACCAGGCACCACTGCCCACGCTGGAGAGACCCAGAGTCAGCAGCCCTGGGCACGCTTCGCCCACCTGGCACCATGCCCAGACCCGGGATAGACAAAGCTGGTGCGTCACTTATGCCCGGGATGCATAGATGTGGGGTGGGCCCTCTGAACGGGGCTCAGCCTCAGGCATGTCCAATCCACCCCCCCCCCCGCCCCATCACGGGCTTTCCATCATGGGTCTGGCATTTCCCCTGGAAACTGGGACTCCCCATAATCTCAGGGTTACTGTTCCCCCACCTCCCCCCAGCTCAGCCACTGAGTGCCAGGGACAGGGGATTCCCAGATTCCCCCTGGCGGTGGAGCCAGGCTTGAATGGGGCAAGGGACTGCAGGGAGGACTCTGGGAGCAGGGAGGCCTGATATTCTTGTGGGCCCAGTGCCTCTGGCAGGGGACACCGCTCCTCTAGCTTCTCCTGTCTCCCGCCTCCCCGAGGGAGCCCCAGCCTGCAGGGAGGGGATGGTCAGGGCCCAAGCTCCAGTTCCTTATTGCTCAGCAGCACCATCCTGAGCAGCCGGCAAACTGGTTCTGCAGCATTCAGTGGGGCTGGATAAACTGACACAGTGGGCTGCAGCTCGGGGCTGGAAGGAGAGTGGGATGCGGGGCTGCCTAGCCCCCTCCCATGCTGGGGGTGATTTCAACCACTTCCCACAGGTCTCACAGCCTGGCACCAGACCCGTGCACTGGAAAGCTGGCACGTTTCACCCCTGCCAGTGCATCCCTGCTGTGCCCAAGGGCGGGTCGCCGTTCCAGGGATGAGCAGTGGGGTGGGGCGTGGTCCCCGCTTCACTGGGCTAAATCTAGGGGAAAGGCAGAGGCCCAGCGGGCGTGTATCTCACCCTGCCACTCAGGGACACACCAGCAGAGCCCAGCAGCCCCAATTTTCCTGAAAGCCCCCCCGGGGCCCAAAAGAGCCTCGTCCCAGCTCGCGCCCCACTGGGTGAGCTGGGAGCAGGGCCAACCCCAGGGCACCTTCCACCCCAAGCCCTACAACTGTAGGGAGAGGTGTGACGAACCCCTTTTAGCTCTGGGGGCGGGGGCGCCTCAGAGGGGAAATCCATCCCCAGTGCAGGGGGCAGATGCCACGTCTGTGCCCCATTTACGGGACATGGGCGGCACTCAGGGGTGTCCAGCCCTGGCATTCAGGCCCTGCCAGGGAGAGCGTTTGCCTTGGCTCTGGGGTTACACAGCGGGGCTCAGGACAGGGCCGATAAACCCTGGCAGAAATGACTCCCCTCCCATATTCACACGGCACCTCTGGCGCAAGGGCACTTTCCTGGCGTTTCCTCTGCCCCCACCTGCAGACCCTTCCCGTCCGCCCCAGCCGCCCCATGTGGCCAAATGGACTCTGCCTCCTGCGGCCGTTTCCTAGGTGACCAGCGAGCGGCCACAATAGGAAGTGAAAAGCGAACCCGACCGTGGGCGTCTGCCCGGCCGTCGGCACTGTGCCAGCTGGCGGAACGGGCTGGGCGGCTGGCACTGCCCCGCGGGTGGGATCGGTGCAAACAGCCAGGGGGCTGGGGGCTGTCTGCTGGCTCACGGACCGGTGCCCACGCCCCACGGCCAGCACTCCCCTCCCCATTGCGGGAGACGCTGCTCGGGCTGCAAGACCCAGGCCTGCCACAGAGCAGGCCAGCGGGCAAGAACCACAGCTGGGCAAGCAGAGGGTGCCGTGGCAATTGGGCCGGGGCAAATCTGCAGCCCGCTGCAGGTCACGAGGGCCCAGGCTGCGGCCGCCGTGCTAGAGAATGGTGGCGATGCCCCACAGCGCCAGTCCCTGAGCAGCATGGATGCCTCATTCGGCGGGTCCTGGGGCAGGAGAGGGGAGCAGATGACCCCTCGGGTCAGTAAACACACCTCCAGGTCTGCACGTGCAGAAGCTGGGATGCCACCTCTCAGCGCCGGCCCCAGGCTGGGTCACCGGACAAGACAGAGCCACCCAGGGCAGAGGAACTTGTGCTCCAGGCTGACCCGCTCCTGGCGTCTCCCAGCCCTCTGTGGCGCGTGGTGCTCTGCCCAGAGAGGCCCAGGGTTTCGAGGCAGCTCCTCAGCTGGGGTGGGTCAGCCCCACGGGAAAGGCCCTCACGCAGCTCACACCAGCGGAGGGGCCCTGCACCACCCAATACCCAGGGAGCTCTGGTGTGCCCGGCCACTCCCTGCCCATCAGGCATCAAGCGGATGGATGGTCAGAGATGAGGAGCGTTGGGAGGAACCTCAGGAGGCATCTAGTCCAGCCCCTGCTCAAAGCAGGACCAGCCCCAACTAACCCACCCCAGCCAGGGCTTTCTCAAGCCGGGCCTTAAAATCCCCTAAGGTTGGAGATTCCCCCACCTCCCCAGGAACCCGTTCCAGTGTTTCACCCCCTCCCAGGGCAGGGGTCGGCAACTCAAAAGATAAGAAGAGCCATTTAAAAAAAAATTCCTTCAATAGCCAAGTGTTTCGAGAGCCGCAATGGGTGTAGCCGCCTGGTGGGGGGAGCTGGTCCAGAGTGCCTGCCGCAGGGTCCCCTGGCGGGGGAGTCTGGAACCAGGAGCAGGTCACCTGCAGTGTCCCCCTGTGGTGGGGGGCCACAAGGGGGCAGCCAAAGAGCCACATGTGGCTGCAGAGCCACAGGTTGTAGACCCCTGTCCTAGGGGAAAAGTTTTCCTAATATCCAACCTAGACCTTCCCCACTGCAACGTGAGACCATTGCTCCTAGTTCTGTCCTCTGCCACCCCTGAGACCAGCCTCGCTCCGTCCTCCCTGGACCCCCTTCTGGTGTTAAAGGCAGCTGTGAAATCCCCCCTCACTCTTCTCTTCTGCAAACTAGACAAGCCCAGTTCCCGCAGCCTCTCCCCATAGGTCATGTGCTTCAGCCTCCTCACCATTTCAGTTGCCCTCAGCTGGACTCTCCAATTAGTCCACATGCTTTCTGCAGTGGGGGCCCAAAACTGGACACAACACTGCAATTGTGGCCTCCCCGTGCTAGAGGGGAATAATCACTTCCCTCCATCTGCGGGGAACGCTCCTCCTAAGGCAGCCCAGTGCGCTGTTAGCCTTCTTGGCAAGAAGGAGACACTGCTGACTCATCTTCAGCTTCTTGTCCACTGCAATCCCCAGGTCCTTCTCTGCAGAACTGCTGCCTGGCCAGTCGGTCCCCGTCTGGATCAGGGCCTGGGATTCTTCCCTCCTGAGTACAGGGCTTTGCACTTGTCCCTGTTGAACCTCATCAGATTTCTTTAGGCCCACTGTTCTGATTTGTGTACGTCACTCTGCATCTTCTCCTTGCCCTGTAGTGTCTTTACCATTTCTCCAGGTTAACGTCACCTGCAAACCTGCTGAGGTGCCTCCACCCCATCCTCCAGATCATTAATGAAGGTGTTGAACAAAACCGGCCTAAGCACCGACCCTGAGGCACTTGCTTGTTACCAGCTGGCAGCTAGACACCAAGCTGTTGATCATTACCACTGAGCCCAATGATCCCAGCTTCCTGTCCACCATTCACCCAACTCATGCTTCTGTGACCGGCTGATCAGAATACTATCAAAAGCTTTGCTAAAGTCCAGGTACATCACGTCCACCGCTTTCGCCACATCCCCAGAGCCAGTCACCTCACCACCGGCCACCAGGTTGGTCAGGCAGAACTTTTCCCTGGTGACTGGGGACAGCCCCACCTGGCATTGAGGTGCTGCCGGCAGAGGACTTGACGCAGACCCTGGTCCTTCCCAAGCCAAGCCCCCTGCGTGGCACTGTGTTCTCATGCCTGGCCGGGGGCAGAGGGGGGGCAGTGAGATCCCGGGGCCATGCCCGTGTTTTGAAGGGATGCGGCGTCACTGGGGGCCTCGCACAGCAGGATAGGTCCACTAATGATGTGAGCAGGAGGCTGCCTGTGTGCTGATGTCGGACGTGCCCTCCCGCTGCGGGAAGGCCACCTGGGGTGGCGGCAGCTGCTGGGGGTGCCAAGGGGTGGCAAGGGGCGGGATGAGGGTGGTGGAGGAGGGGGCTGCATCTGGGAGACATGCAGGGGAGGCTCTTAGAGGCTGGCGGTGAGCTGGCATGCAGTGGGGTGCAGCAGCCATGGGGGGGCCGTAAGGGCAGCGCTGCGTCCAGGGGGCACCAGCCCAGCCATGCTGCTGCCTTGCAGAGAGCGCCACCCTCACTCTGGACAGCTGGGCACAAAGCCCTCCACGCCACTCCCCCCCAAAGCTTTCTCCTCCAGGGACACTGGAGCCAGTGGGGCACAGGGTCCTGGGGAGCTGGGCCGAGGCATTGAGGGGGCTGAGCACGGTCCTTGGAGAGCTGGCAGGGAAGGGACGGATCTGGGGAGTGGGGCGGTGCCTGCGGCTCTGACTCGCCAGAGTTGGGAGTGGGGAGCCAGGATTCGGATCCCAGTCCCGTGGCAGCCTGTCCCGCGTGCTGCTAGCAGGGCGTGTGGCCTGGATATCTTGGCGCCGGCTGGCTCCCCAGATGGCAGCGGGCAGGCGGCAGAGAAGACGCAGCAAGAACATTGGCTGTGACAGGCTCATCTGAGCAGGTTGGGGAACCTGCATGTCTGGGTGCACCTCGCTGTGCCAGGCAAGCCAGCTGGAGTCCACAAGGGCAGGGGAGGGGACCCTCGGCTGCTGTTTGTACCTGCGGTGGGAACAAACTGGTTCCCGTGTGTGTCACCCAGGGCCTTAGCCGGGGCAGACTGAACTGCGACAAGCAATGGGGCTCCCAGCTGGGCCGGCCCTTCCCCCAGGGGCACTGTTCCTGGTGCAGGACCCTGTTGCAGCCCTTCCCTTGAGACGGTGCTTTGGTCGGGATTTTCCGTGTATTGAAATAGCCATTGGTTAAATGGGGAGTGGGGGGAATTCAAGGCCAAACACCTCGGACCATCGGAACAGCCCGGCATTCTGCTCAAGCGCGCTGTCTCCAACTGCCGCCGGCAGCAGGACGGTGCAAGAAACCCCCAGAAGGGCTCTTCCTCATCTCTAATCACCAAAGATTTGCTGAAACAGCCATAGGCAAAGTCCTACACCAAGAAGCAGGGAGGCCGGCCACTCCTCCAGACACAGGGCCCATGTTCTGGTGAGAACCCAGGGATCGGAGTACACAAAAACGCCCCGTGCACTCTCCAGGCCGTGCTGTGTGACCCAAAGGGCTGATGTGATCCTTGGGTGTATGGACACGGAGTGGGGGCAGGGGGGATTTTACCTTTTATACACACCACTGGACGCTGCAACCAGTTCTGGGCTCCACATTTTTATAAGGATGTTGAAAAATTAGAGAAGGAGCAAAAAACAACTGACGGGGCTGGAAGAAATCCCCGACAGTGAGAGGCCAAGAGAGCTTTGTCTGGTTAGCTTCCCAAACCAAAGAGAGGTGACAGTGCCAAGGACCTTCCCAGGGAGAAAATCCCAGGTACTAAAGGGCTTTTTAACCCAGCAGAGAAAAACCTGGACAAGGACCAGTGGCTGGAAGCTGAAGCCAGACAAATTCAATAAGAAATTGGGCCCGTATTGCTCTCTCTCTTTTAATTTTGGTTTATTTTTATTTGTCTAGTTTTTGAGGCTCCACAGTTCATGTTTTCAAGTGTTTTGACATAATCATGAAGGCTAGAAATGTCCTGGTTTCTTCTTCTTCTTCTTCTTCTTCTTCTTCTTCTTCTTCAGGAAGTTTTTCCAAGTTCACAAATGTTTGCCATGTAAATATCATAAACAAGACAGCCATTTCAACCCTGAGCTTGTGTTTAAAGAGACATTATACAATGGCAGATCTTTTTATTTCAGGGGTGTTACCATGTTACCAAGTTCCAGAGCGGTAGCCATTTCAGTCTAGTTCAGGAAAACAAAGAGTCCTGTGCCACTTTTAAAGGTTATTTTAAAGACAATTTTAAATAAAATTGTTAGTCTTTAAAAGTGCCACAGGACTCCTTGTTTTTTTACCATATCACCAGGTGAACATTGTTAAAACACCCAGGTGGTTCCTAGTGAATTTATTAAATTGAATGAAATCTCACATACTGAACACACCATATATGGCTGTTAAATGTTAATATTAAAAAAAAATTGGGTAGGGGTGCTGATTCCTTGCAGGTGAATGTATTTTGTTCTGAGTACTGAATAAAAGGTACATGGATATCTATCTGCCCTCTGTCTATTTTGCTGGGTATGTGGCTGATGTGTTAATTTTTCCATACCCACAACTTCCCCTATTTTTTGAACCGTTCTTCAGTGGCTGAGCTATTTTTCTTTTTCCAATGAGAGGCCACCAGTAGCCACTCATAGATGAGAGATTAATTCTTCATTTCCTCTGGTGTGATCGTTTCTGCAGGGAAGCCTTATTTAGTAATCAATACCCAACCATTCAGGATATTTGCTTGTGGATTGTATGCCATTACTCTCTGCTGACTGGATATCTTCACCATAACTGCGTAAAATCCCGACTTTCATCACAAGTTCTCAAATTCTGATCTCCGTGTGGTGGTTTTTGGTTTTTTTTAAACCTGACTAATGTGAGGTACCACTGATACTATTTAAAAGACATTCAGACTGAGGTTGCTGATATTTTCTTCTCCAGATCAAACCCTGTTCCACCAGGATAATTTGCCTATCCAAGCCTTTTCCCAGCATGCCATATATGGAAGCTATCGTCTTAGGAAAAAGATTGCAAAAATTGACATCAATTAGCTATAATCGTTTTGTTTCCTCATTGACCAGATGCCATTGCTACAATTCAAGTTAGCTTTCTGCATAGGTTTTCTAGAAAGTCGAGAAACAGAAGGTACAAGTACTGGGGAAAGCAGTTAGTTTTGATCTCGAAATAAGTTAGAAAAGTGTCATGATGGCTGGCCAGCCGTGTGTATCCAGGGCTCTCCACATCTTGGAAGCAGTCTAGTTCATGATTTGGGTTAAGCTCAGGGTTATTTTCAGCAGGTGTCACTGATGAGGAAAAAGAATGGATCTGATCTCTAGTTCTATCCCAAATCCACAGAGCAGCCTTTGCAAGGGTATGTGTAAATTTCTGCTGTGATGTTTTTAATTAATCCGTGGTAGCCTCGCAATGTTTACACTGCAACAATTTTCTTGTTCAATAAAGGCCGGTGTTTGGCTTGGTTAGAGCACCGCCTGTCCACTGCAGCGTTGAGCTGGCTGGCTTCGCAGTACCATAGAAGACTTGGAATAGCTGCTAGGCAACCATCCTGTTTAATGGGCCTGTACAAAGTATCTGCTCTCATTCCTGGTCTTTTCTTATTCCCTAGAAATTATAACAACATTCTCTACGCAAAAGAATAAATGGACACAAATCTCACATCAGAAATCACAGCATTCAAAAACCAATAGGGGAACACTTCAATCTCCCTGCTCACTCCATTGATGACTTGCTAATAGCGGTGCTCAAACAAATGTATAACAAATCTCAGCTTCAAAGAAAAACTGCAGAACTGGAATTTATATGCAAATTTGACTCTGTTGCCTCAGGGTTAAACAGGGACTACGGATATTTTTCTCATTACAACAGGTGATTTGACCTCACCTTCCTCTATGTGCTGTTCCCCAGTGTTTGAATCCTTACATCTATTTTGATTTGCTGTTACACCTGACATGATCCTATGTCATACACTCCCCTGCATTTAATTCCCTCCCACTCTGTAAGTTCCCCATCGTCAAAGCGTCTGACGAAGTGGGATTTTCTCCCTCGAAAGTTCATGCGAGAAATAAATGTGTTAATCTTTACAAGTGCCTCAGAACACCTTGTTTGTTTTGCTGACCCAGACTGACCCGGCTTCCCCTTGTTTGTTTTGCTGACCCAGACTAACACGGCCCCCTGGAACATTTCTAGCAGTGAGGCTGATGAACCACTGGAACAATCTAGCAAGGGCAGAGGTGGATTCTCAGTCTCTTGATGAAATGCTCTGGCCTGTGCTATGCAGCAAGTCAGAGTGGATATACTAATGCTCCCCTTTGGCCACAGGATCTATTAATCTGTGAAGTGTATGTGGAGTGGGAACTATGTTCCTTCTCAGACTGTTGGCTATTGTTCAATATTTGCTATTATATGTCACATTGTCTCACTATCCAGATAAGTGTCTGGTGGGTTTTTCAAATCCTGCCAAGTTACAACTTCAGTGGTATCCAGTGGCAGTGAGTTCCACAAGATATTTGTACATTTCCTTTTCTTAGTTCTGAGTCTGTCCATTTTCATTTTCACAGAATGCCCCTGTATTCTTGTATGCAGACACAGGGTGAACAAAAGTTCCCATCTGGCTTGTATGTTCCAATCATCAAATATATTTCTGCTCTGTCCCCCCTTATTCACCCTCCCCCACCTAGATATTTATCCAACCCCATCATTCTTGCCACCCTTCTTTGACCCCCACTCCAGTTCTTGCTCAGAAAGCTGTTTCTTATCCAGAGTGATGGTGGCAGAATAAAGCCCTGTCGGATTTATCTAGCGTTAATATTTTAATGCTGGTCAAAGAAAGCCCCATAATCTTGCTTATTTCTTTGTTGGATCAGCCTTGCAAATAGCCAGCCTTGCTAAAGAGCTCTGTGAACCTGGGCTAAATGCTTTGGAAAGCATGATTTTCTCTATCTGTATTCCTAGAAATAGCTGGTCTGTCTCATGGGCGTTACAGGGGAGCACTTTTCTTTCAAGCATGTGGGCGAGTGGGAGAGACACCTGGGCGAGAAGTGAGGCTGTGGTTGGCCAGCAGGTCCTGTCCACTAATAGAGAGTGTCCAATGGCTCTCTGGCTGCTTGCTTATCACCTGGGCTGGGAAGGAACTGGGTGACACCTGCCCTTGCAGTTCAGGGGTAGGAATGCAAGGCCAGTTTTGCCTGCCTATGGTTCAGGCTCAGAAGAGTTTGCCAGCATTGCCTTGAGGCAATTAGAGCCTTCCAAAAACTGTCCCAAGTGTCCTGCAGCAAGAGGAGCCAGGCAATCGCGTCCCATGGTCTGTGCTGGGAACCTCAAGTGGGATGATCAGGTACTGTCCATAGGCAGACTTCACCCCAGTGCGAAGCAGCCAGCGCAACTCTTCAGTGCCCTCAAGCATGGTTTTCAACTCCATGCCTTCCCCGGCCAGCCAGGCATAAGCAGCGAGACAGTGCCTGGGTGCGTTTTAGGCAGCATGGATGGAGTTCTGTTGCACTCTGTGGGCAGCGTGCAGAAAGGCAGATGGTAGCAAGCAGAAGTGGCACATGCCCCCGCGTCTCACCTTGCTGTCCCTTGATTTGAAGTGCTTCACTATACACACCCTCCAGCCTGCCAGGTTCGGGTTGGGCTTTCCTGCTTTGCTGGGTTTTCCTAAAGGAAAAGCAAATGCTCTGTGCATTGGCCTGGCAGCCTTGGGGAACCAGTGTGGTAGGCAGGGCATTGTGGGGGGGGAGCTCTTACCCCATTGTAGCCCTTTCTCAGGAGGGCACCCTCCCACTCACATGCTTGTCAGCATCTCCTGGCTGGGTTTTCCCCTTTGTCCCAGCGAAGAGGGTGTGGGGGTAAACTCCAGGCTACAAGCAGAGAAAGGGCAGATCAGCCCCCCATGGCCTTGCTGGGCCCAGCACAGCTGGGAGCATTTTGCCAGGGACTGTCTCGACACCGAGGAGTCTGGGCTAGCATTGAGAGCTGAGGACAGGTTCGGGCAGATGTAGAAGAGCACCGTAGCAACGTAGTGCCCCTGAGCCAGCGAGCACCCTTGGACCAGACATAGAGCAGCAGCCAGATCACTGGAAGGCTGGAAGCTCTGAACTGCCGGTTTCTTCCCTGCCCCATGTGAGGTTGGGGGGCACTGTGCCTCAGAGAGTGGGGTGCTGCTCCATCTGCCGGCAGTGCCTTGAGGCTGGGGACCACAGGTCTGTCGGACACTCACACTCAACCACTAAGCTGTGCCTGGATGTCCCAGCCAACCCCCTCCCGCGGGGAAATGACACATCCTCCCTCCTTCCCTTCCTCCGCTCCCTGGCAGCTCAGCCTGGCTTGCTGCTCTGAGGGCTGGCTTCACCCCAGAGGTGGCTGCATTCCCCACAGGGGCCAGGGAGAGGCAGGCCATGTAAACAAAGCTCTCTGTGGGGCAGGGGGAGGAAGGGGCTGCATGAAAGCGGCTTCCATGCTGCCCGGAGCCCCCAGCTGTGCTCTGCCCGGCGCGGCAGAGGGCGGGGCGCACACGCCGAGCCTTCGAGCGTTTACCGGGGGGGGCGCACGTTCCCGGTCCCAATGAGGCGGGATCGCCCCGCACCCAGCCCGTCCCGGCCGGGCTCTGCTCGGAACATCTGGTGCGGATTGGCGGGCGGGCGGGGTGGGATCCTCCGCCGCTCTCCCAGCGCCGTGCCCGGCTCAGCGCGCCTCTGCGCCCCCGGACTCGCCAAGCTCGCGGCGCGCTCCCGGGCCGGGCAGGCGGCGGCGAGCCCGGTGCAGAGAGCCGGGGGCACGGCCGCGGTGTGTCAGACTCAGCCCGTCCGTCTGTCTGTCCGCTCCCCCGCGCCAGGGCCGGCTCCAGGCTCCGTGAAGGCACGCGGGGCGCGCCCGATCCCCCCCGAAGTCTGGGGGGCCCCGGCTCCACCGCACCCCACCCGGCCGGCGAGGGGCGGAGCCAGGGGCGGGGCTTGGCGGGTTTTGCCCCCCAGCTCCCAACTTTCCTCCAAGTCGGCGGCCGGACCGGACCCGCCAAGCGGAGCCACCTGGCCGGGCTGCGCCTCCCGCCAGCGCCGAGCGGCATGGAGCGGGTGAGAGGGGCCGCGGGCACGGGACACCCAGCGCCGGACCCAGGCCCCGAGGCTCAGCTCTGGGGGTCCCGGGGCCAGGCGCGGGGTGGGGGCGGCGACTTGGAGGCGGTGCCCGGGCGGTATAGGGGGCGGGGATGCCAGGACGGTATGGAGGCGGTGCCCGGGGAGGGGGGGATGCCCGGGCGGTATAGGGGACGGTGCCCGGGGAGGGGGGGATGCCCGGGAGGTATAGGGGGACTGGAGTGCCCGGGGGGAGGCACACGGGGGGCGGTACCCGAGGAGGGCGTGCCCGGGCGGAATAGGGAGCGGGGATGACCGGGGCGGGGGTGCCCGGGCGGTATAGGGGGCGGGGATGCCCGGAGAGGGGGATGCCCGGGCGATATAGGGGGCGGGGATGCCCGGGGCGGGGGGTGCCCGGCTGGTATAGGGGGCGGGGAGGCCCGGGGCGGGGGGTGCCCGGGGAGG
>ML685977.1:823467-848634 GCA_007922175.1 Pelusios castaneus
CCGGGCGGTATAGGGAGCGGGGATGTCCGGGGAGGGGGATGCCCGGGCGGTATAGGGGGCGGGGATGCCCGGGCGGTATAGGGGACGGGGATGCCCGGGGAGGGGGGTGTCCGGGCGGTATAGGGGGCGGGGATGCCAGGGGAGGGGGATACCAGGGGAAGGGGGTGCCCGGGCGGTATAGGGGGCGGGGGTGGCCGGGGAGGGGGATGCCCGGACGGCATAGGGGGCGGGGATGCCAGGGGAGGGGGATACCCGGGGAGGGGGATAGCCGGGCGGTATAGGGGACGGGGATGCCCGGGGGGGGCGGGCTGAGCTCGGGGCGGCTCCGCTCCTCGGTTACGGTCGCGGCTCTGGAGCTCGGCGAGCCTGACCCGAACCCTCCCTCCCGGGGCGCCCCAGCCTGCCGTGGGGGGGACGGGCCCCGGGCACGGTGGGTGGGAAGCCCCCGCCCTCCCCGGGCCGCACCTACCCGCCGCCCGCGGGCCCCAGGCTCCGCCCGCCGGGGGTCGGTGGGACGCGCAGGGTCGGGCGGGGGGCCCGAGGGGGGGCGATCTCGGTAATTTTCCACCCGGCATGTGGAGGGGCGGGGCGAAGAGCCGCTACCACGTGGCGGCTGATGTAACACTCCCCCCCTTAAAGGAGCTGCAGCCCCCCACTGGGGAAGGCCTGGGCTCGGCTGGGGGGCGGGGTCTCGCCCCCGTGGTCACTGGCTCCCACCCCCCGAGATGTGGGGTCCCCCCTGGGTCGCTGACACTCGGGTCCCCCCTGGGATCGCTGTGCCCCATAGAGAAGTGGGAGAGTCTCCCCTGGGGTTACTGTGGGGGTCACTCCTGTTTCGGGGTCACTGGTCCCCACAGGGATGTGGGCGCTCTCCTCGGGTCAGTTGCCTGGGCTTGGGTCCAGCTTGTTCTCTGGGGCCCGGGGCCATCAGTCCCATGCCCAGGGGGTGAGACAAGGCGAGTTGGGGGCACCCTGGAGCTGGGTGTGGGGCTGCTGTTCATACAGCCCAGGCCAGAGACCTGCCCCACATGCCGTAGAATAGAGCGGGGAGACCCGTGTCCCCGTGGCCAGTCTACCCTGGGGCAATCACCAGTCGCTTGCTCTCGGGGGAGCTTGTTGCCAGGGGGTTGGCCTCTAGCCACTGCTGATCAGCTGCTGAGGATGGGGGCTGTGAGGGGGTGGCAGAGGGTTCCCCACTGTGGGTCTGGTCAGTCATGCCTATTTGCCGTGTATGTGGGCGTGGGGCAGAGGGACTGCGCTGGACTCAGGGGGGCAGCAGTGGCCTCTTCCCAGGGGGAGCTGGTGAGATTTGGGAGCGAAGGCAGGAGCTGGGCCATGCTGACAAGGGCCTGGAAGAGGTTAGAAGGTGGTACGACCATTATAAGGAGCTCCGCAGACCCTAGCAGAGAAGCCAGGCAGAAAGCGTCGTGGATCTGACTCCTGGAACTCCCTGCCGCGGCTCTCTATAGCGGCCTGTTTGAGTGTGTGACCAGAGCTGTGTGAGCTAAGGGAAGGGGCAGCAGTTTTCATGCTTCAGGGCTGAGCATGTGGGTCAGGAAGGGCTGCAAGTTCACCTGCCCTCTGGGGTGTCCTCCTCCTTCACCCGTGTTTGGAGAGGCAGTCTCTATCCAGCCCTAAGGGGGAACCAGCCCCCCGTGGAGTAGCTTACCAAGGTTTTCCATCCCCGGCCACTCTTCGTTCCAGAGGGAACCAGGCCCTGGTCTGGCATTGCCAGGCCAAAGAGCTCAGGGGGGATGAAGCACCCGCTGGTTCTGACAGGGCCCCCAGCTCATTCTCTGAAGGATGTTTGGTTGGGCACTGGCTGCCTTTGAGGGCCCAATCCTCTTAAAGGAACAGTGTATTCCTTCCACCCTCCACACAGTCTTAGAGAAGCAGGACACCATCCAGAGCCCAGCCCTCTCTAAAGGGGTGGGATCGCTGCCCCCCATCTAGGTCCAAAGGAGACAGAGAGCCCCTTTAACTCTTAAAGGGAGGGTCTGTCTCAGCCCGCCCACATCCCAGGAGGATGTCCTACACCTCCTGGCTAGCATCTGGCAGAGAACAGAACCCAGGGCCGGGAGCTGAATCCAGATAGGTTGTAACGAGAAACAAGGGACACGTGGTGCGGTGCTGAGGGCAACATGGCACTGAGCCAGACACCAAGGGCAGCAGGGTACCCGCCGTCCCCAGGTGCTTTGAGGAATCTGCTTTTGCCAAACAGGAGTTTTGGGCTGGGCCCTAGGTGACGTCCCTGAGCTGTTCTGAATGGGGTGGCACACGAATGGGCCTTTCTGGTCGTGCACCCTGGGTCTCGTGGACTCGGATTTCAGCATTGGGACTGGGTTTTCACCCTGGGCTGGTGCTCTTTCTCCCCCACATGGGAGTGAGCGTGGGTGGTGAAGAGAGAAAAGACACCTGATTTGCATTGCACACGTGCAAATTGCCACAGCCCAGTCATGGAGGTGACCAAAATATTTCCCTGGCATTGTCCAGCCAACAGGATTGCTAGCTGGGCCTGTACCATTCCCTCACCACTGAAATACTGCCACCTCTGGGGTGGGGTGCAGCAGCTCTTTGACCGCTTACGGCAGCGCTGAATAATGGGGTAGGACAAGAAGGGGAAGAAGGCTCCTGTATCTCAAACTGTGGGGGTGGGTCAGAGAGGCAGGGGGCAGTTGCCCACGGTGCTGATCCAGAGCAGCAAGAGGGAAGGCAGGTTGGGGTGGTTAGTGGCCGTGCCCTGGTGTCTCGGTTAGCCCCTCTCTGACATAGATGTGCAGCACCAAGGGTCCCATAAATGCTGGGGCAGCGAGAAGGCAGGCAGAGGTTTTCTAGCATCGTTACTGGAGTGTTGGAGGGGGGCGCTTCAGACTCAGAGCTTGATCCCTCCCCACCCCGCAGAGTGGCCAGCCATGGGGCAGGGCAAGCCTGGGTCTCTTTCTGCCTCCTGGAGGGGGAGAAGGGAGTGGGGAGCATGATCCAGGTTGGGATGAGTACTCGCTCGCACTGTTCCCCGCAGGGCCCACAGCATACCATACCGGCCAGCAGACAGGCAGGGAGGGGATTGTGCCCAGGGTCCGTTCCCTGTGCCCTCACAGCTGCTGCGGTTGTAGGAGCTGTCGGCCCTGGGAAACGCCTGCTCCCTGCACACCGAGCGCCTGATCCTCCCATGTCCTGCCCCTTATCTCTCATGCTCAGGCCTTGTTACAGCACAGCTGGCCTGGCTCCGGGGTCCCCCACCCTGCCCCAGCCCCATTGCCCGCCTCCCTCCCTGCCTGCTCCAGGCACTGCTGCAGGGTGGCCTTACGGCCCTGCTGTCTCTCCTGCGGGGGCTCAAGCTATGCTGGGCGGGAGGGAAAGGCATAGGGGTCTATGGCGGCTGCTGATGTGGTCCCGGCCAGCAGGCTCCTGGTGAGCTGAGGTCGTGGCACGGTGACCAGCGTTGGCAGCCGGGCAGGGTTTTGTGCGGGCAGGAGCAGGGCGCTGAGTGAGGGATGGGGGTGGCCAGCATCCCCCCAGGTTGAGAAGCAGCTGGCAGCTCCGATCTAGGCATAGCACAGAACAGTGCAATGGGGCAGAAGGAAATCGCCTCCCATCTGCGTCCTCTGCGTCAGCGGAGCTCCAGGCTGGCCCCGCTTCGGCCGAGTCCCTTTGCTCCCAGCTCTGGCAGCGCCAGGCACAGCCACGTGCCACCTCCGCAGCCCAGTCTCTGTGTGGGTGAGCATTGGGCAAGCTCTCCCCCCCCCGGCGGTGTCTGTGCCCCTCAATCCGGACCCGATCCCCTGCTTGTCCAGCACTGGGCCTTCTCCTGAATGACTGCTGGCGTATGAAGCATGCAGTGATTATGTGATGGGAAGCAAGGTGGGGAGGGAGGGAGTGTAGGGAAGGTGCCCCCCAGAGGTATGGGGTGGGGGTGCTTCCCAACGGCTCTGTTCCCCCAACCCTGCAAGTCACTCCTGCCTCGTTTCTCCCCAGCTGTCTCACGCACTGTCCATGGATTGAACCGCTTCATGCCAAGGTCTGTGTGCCAGCCGGGTTTAGCCAGCAAGACGGAGAGTGGGCAGAGAGGCAACCCCCTGGCGGGCTGCGTGGGACACGCCTAAGCCCCCAGCCATGGCGGATAAGTGCAGTGAGGGGTTGTTGGTAAGTGCCGGGCCCCCAGGGAGGGCTTTGCTGGGGGGTGGATTGTGCCGCATGCCCTGTGCTCTCCAAGCCAGTGGCTCGCATGGGTGGCTCTGCCCATCAAAGTTGGGGGAGCTCTGGGAACAGCCAAGAAGGCAGCGGGCCCCTTCCCTGCACCCAGCTGTGCAGTGCTTGTGGGGGGCCAGAGACGCCTCCGTACTCTCTGCAGCCTGAGAGCCGATTATTCTGGGCAAGGCTGTCCTGAGGGAGCGGTTGGAGCAGAACTCCTGGGTTCTCTTCCTGGTCCTGCCCATGATTTCCCATGCTGCTCTGTGCCTCGGTTTCCCTGTCGGTGCGGCAGGCGGGCTGGCCGAAGGAGCTGGGGAAATGGCTGTTGTCGCGGTTGCCCTGCCTTGGAGCCTGCCCATGGTGTTTTCGGAGGTTCCGTACGGTGCTCGGTGTCTGTGCTGCTGGAGGGGTTCAGCAGCCCCACCCCACACACCAGCTGGTGCTTGAGCCAAGGCTGGGCTCTGGTATCCTGCTGGGCTGTGCTTGTACTGGTTCTGGAGCAGCCTGTCCTCGTTCCACGGGGTAGTGGCGCAGACACAGGATCCAGGCAGGAGCTGGGCCGGCTGCAGCTTGCAGAGCTGTTTTGATCCTGGCACTGGCTGCTCCCTTTGACATGCGTCGGTTGCACTGCTGGGGAACTGAGCCCCACCAGATCTGCTTCGTCCCCCTCCTAGTCTCTGCCTTCTCTCTGGCTGGCTGGGGCGGGGGCTGGAGCCAGGAGCCCATGGCAGTCTCTGGGAGGGTGGGGGGTGGGCTGGGCTGGGCCAGTTGTCAGGGCTCACGGGTTCCCTCCTGACTCACTGTGAAGGCTCCGCCTGTCTCTGTGCCTCGGTTTCCCCTGGGGAGCAGTAGCAAACACCTACCCTAGTCCTGGCTGCCTCCCCCAACCCACCCAGCTTGGCACATTGCGTGGAACGGCCGATCCCCCGATGTGTCTGGCAGGACCCCAGGCAGCCCTAGGGTACCCGGCTGGGGTCGTGCCCTGCTGGAGTGTGTGGGGTGCCCTCTCAGCCTTTTGTGGCAAGAACCACGATGTGCATGAGTTGCTCGCTCTAGCCACTAGTCCCTGCAGCTGCCCACAGCCCCCCCCCCATGCTCTCTGGTGTGGTGGGGGGCGTGGTGCCCAGCTGTATCACCCCTCCCAGCTGCTCACTTTCTCCCTTATCACCCCACCCCGGGTGCCTCCAGATGCCGTGCGCAGGCCAGAAGGTGCCCCCGGCACAACCATTCCCTCCCCCATCAGTCTCCATTGTGCAGTGGGGGGGAGGGGCAGGGGCGAGTGTGTCGGGGTATCCAGTGCCCGGGTGGGGCCGCGAGCCCCCTTCACATGTCCCCTTGTGTGCTGACGCGTGCCGTGTGGCCCCACAGTGCCTCAGGACCTGTACTGCTCCTAGCGGGGGAAAGTCTCCTAAAGCCCAGGGGCATTAGGAGCTTCCAGGCCCCCTCCCCTATCAGCGACTGGCCCAGCCCTCCTGTTTCCCTGGTACCGGAGGGATAATGTCTCCAGTCCCTGCTGTTATGGGGAAGGAGCAGGTCCTGGCAGGTAAGAGCGGCCCAGCCCTGGCCACTCCCAGAAGCTGGGCTTGGCTGGAGTTCTCCTTGCCCGGGCAGATGGGAATAAAGATCCCGGGATGAATCAGTGACTGGTCCCACCCACTCCCGGAGGCCTCCCAAAATAGCCCCAGCCACAGGGAACAGAGCCAGGACTTCCCTGGGAAGCGGGAGGGCTGGTGAGCAGGGCGCGGTACATGCCAGCTGGGGTTTGGATTGCAGCTGCTCATGCACAGTCCCGACCTCTCAACCTAGGTGCCTGTGTGCACCCCATTCAGGGCAGCCTCCCTTGGCGGGGGGGGAGCGGCACACCCCCTGAGCCTGGCCAAAGGGTCTGGGATTGGCAATGCAGGAGGTGGGGCACTCTGCATCTCTCAGGGAGGCAGCATTCAGGAAAGTGGAAAGGTGGGAGGGATGTTGCACTGTTGCATTCACCTCTGGAACTCCCTGCCACAGGGTGGCTCCAGGGCCAAGAGCTTAACACGACTGACTGAGAGCTGGGAGGTTCTTTTGGACATTGATGTATTTGGCATTACCAGGGTTAGTGTGAAACAGTGCATGGGAAGGGGTAAAGATAAGCCCTCGCCACTGGGGAGCTGGGACCCAGGAGTACCCCACAGCTGCTTCTGCAGGGTCTGCAGCATCTGGGCCTGGGGCTGGAGAGGTCCTGGGGTGAGCAATTTCCCCTGGCTTTGTGGAGTAGATCTGGCTGGGGAGCAGGCCACAGAAGCCCACAGAAACCTTGCCCTGGCCCTTCCCCTGCTGCTGTGGATGCTGCACAGGGCAGGCAAATCCCTCACTCACTCCCATGGCCGCTTGTCGGCTCCGGGCATGTGCACCCGCTCTCGTACAACCTCCCGGGACCGGCGGCACCTTGCAGGGTGAGGTGGGCTGCGGTCGTGGTGCCTGGTTGGCTGGAAGGCCACAGGGGTGGCCACTGAGGTCCAGAGTCTAGCGCTTCCCACTCCCGAATCTGTGTTCTGACACCACGGCCTCATTCTGCTCTGTCAGGTCCCAGAAGAGGAGGAAGCCAGAATGGCACCCTGGCTGCTGAGATTAATCAGAGCCAGGCCTGTGCCAGACTCGCTGGGGGCTGGGGGTGTCTGAGTTTGGGAAGAGGGTGTGCTTGGAAGCTCTGATGCCAGCTGGCCTCTCCAGCCCCATGTGACCAGCTCTGGGGCACAGATGTGCCCTTCCCGCCTCCCATGTGCTCACGTGCCACCCCACTCTCCTTCATGCTGGTACAGCTGCCCCCCAGAACCCCAGCTGCTGCATCATGCTTTCCTGAGCTGGCCGGAGCCCTGCTGTGGTAGGAAGCCAGGCAGGCTTGGCGTCCCAGATCTGCTCCGGGTAAAACTTGAATAGTTTCCTGGTAAATCATGGGCCCAGTGCAGTTTGCGCAGGCAGGATGTTTGGGGGTGGGGCCTCCCTGCAGCTCTGCTGATGCCCCTCAGTCCTGCCCCCCAACATCCAGGGTGTGGAGGCTGGGCCCCCCAGCAGGGCTGAGGTAGAGAGGGCCCCATGGGGGGCAAGCCAGCTGCTGGTGGGCTGGATGAGGCAGGAGCTGCCAGAACTGAGGGGATGAGGGAGGTCGATGCACCCCGTCCCCCAGGCACCTTCTTCTAGTTCCAGTCTCTGCGCTCCCAGCCACGCCTGGAGCTTGGGTGACCTGTGGCTGCTGAGATCTCTGGGCAGCAGGAAGGGAGTTAATCCCCTTGGAAAGCCGCCAGGGTCATGGAAATAGCATCGTAAACCCCGGCCCTGCCCGCTAATCCCGCCAGCAGGTGCAGCCCCCCCGCCCGGTGTGCTCCCCGCAGCAGCCTCTGACCCCGCAGGGCGCTGGTGGCCTGGGGCCAGCCCCATGCAGCCGTGGGGCGGTAACTGCATCCCCATCGCACTGTAGCCTCCGTGCTGTGTCTCCCCCATGCTTGAGAGGTGCGGCCGGGGCATCGAGCCCCAGGGTGCATCTGTGCTGATGCCAGGGCGAGAGGAAGCAAAGTCGGCAAGGCCCGAGAGCCGCGAGTTGCCCTGAGGGGCTGTTCTCCCACTGCTGAGTGAGGACATTGCCAGCGAGCCAGGGGCTGCTGGGCGGGAGAGCAGGGCGGTGCTGGTGGTGGATGGAGGTTCGTGCGGACGCTGAGTCCTGACGTGGGAGCTGGTGCCATCTTGTGCTGGTGCAGGGCTTCTGACGCAGCCCAGGGGCCGCGTCACTCTGGGCACTCGCCCGAGCCACGGACCAGGGGAGGCACAGAGGCCCTGTGCTCGTCCCAGCTGATGCCCCCGCCCGGCTGCAGTGTGGCTGAGCTGTGTGACCGGCACTTGGCTGGAGCGAACTGCCTGGAATAAGAAGGGGCCGTACTTGGGGGGGGGCCACCGGGGGATTTTCTGCCTGAGTGCCCAGGGAAAATGGAGGCCTGGAAAAGTCATCCCAGGGCTGCTGGGCCTGGCATCCGGATCCACTGCCCTGTGGCGCCCCTGCCCCACAAGCAACGGAGCTGTCCCCTCCCCAGGCCCCACTCTTCACCCACCCTCAGGGTTCCTTGGGGACCCAGGCACGTCTCTGGCCCAATGCTCCTACTGGAGGGGGGCTGGGCTACCCCATGGCACCCTCATAGCCTGCTGCCTGCCCCGGCACACTGCCCGGGGTCCTTCCTCGCACTGCCCTGGCCCAGGCCATCCTGGGCTCCAGCTCTGGGCGGGTCGTGATATGGCCGGGGGTGGTTGAAGGTGAAGTGGGGTGCAGGGGACGCAGCTGGGCCCAGGAGGGGTTTGGCAGCATCACTGGGCTGTGGGAGGGTCTCCTCGCAGGGTGTAGGTTGTCCCTGCATCTCTGCCCCGGCAGACCCAGGCGCTCCGTGCCAGCTAGGGCCCAGCACCCAGCCCAGGGCCTGAGCATGGTGGTAGTGGGGCACCATCCTGCTCCATGTGTGCTGCCACTCCAGCTGTGGGTCAGGCCAGGGCATGGGAGTGGGCTCTGGGGTCACCGGATGTGGGTCTTGCTGCAGGGAAACTGGGAGGGGGGAGCCCCCAGAGCAAGACCCCAGGTCCCAGCCCAGATCAGTCCCTAGCCACCAGGAGGGCCAGGGGCCTCTGCCCTGCCAGGCCTGCACTTGGGCACATTGGACACCCCCCACCAGAGGTGCTGTGGGGCAGAGGTGCTGTGGGGCAGCCACCTGCCCCGGCAATGAGGGAGCGCCAGTGCCCCCTGGGAGCAAAAGAAATAAGGGAATATTGGGGAGCTGGGCCAGAGATCCTGAGGGGGAGCAGGAAACAGCCACAATGAGGGGGGCCGGCTGCTGTGGGGAATGAGAGGGGGAGCAGCGGGAAGCCAGGATCCACTGTGCTGGAGGAGAGATTCCCAGGAAAAAGGCAGAGAGGGGTGATGACCCCCAAGACCATCGCGGTGTGGGGAGGTGTCGCAGGAGGTGCCCGTGGTCGGGCAGATGTGGGAGCAGTAGGGAAACCCTGAGTGGTGTGTGTGTGCCCAGCCGTCGCCCAAGAGCACTGCCAGCCTCCAGCCAGCCTGTGCCACCTCTGGGCGGCTGCCACCGCGTCTTTATCGATCTCTCTGGGAATTCTGGTTACCGCACAGAGCTCCAGTCCCACATGGAACCTTGCCCAGTGGCAGTGAGTTCCACAGGCTGATAGGGAGCGCTTTGGCATTTCCCCCCCCCCTTCAGTGTAATTACTTGTCCTTTGGGGCTCAGGCCGTGAGCAAAGCTCTTCACTTTCCATGTTTAGTTGTTGTCAAATTGCCTGGGAGCGTGTTGGTGTCTGTTCTAAAGGAGGGGTGGAAATTGGGGCAACCCCAGGGTCTGGGCAAACATCAGTGTGAGATTAGCGGATGGGGGGACAGAAAAAAGCAGCAGCTGTGAAAGTGTGAGCATTGAAAGCAGACGCAGGGGAGGCTGGGTGTATTTCTGTGTGCTCCCGGTACACACGTGGCCATGGCCATGTGTATCTTCCACTACGTTGCCTCACTTTACCAGCCAGCCCCGCATTTACACTTGGATTCATTTCTGATTAACACACTGGGGGGGGGGGGAGAGCGCACGCTGCTTCCCAGAGATGGGATTATCATAACAGGCTCCATATGCTTGTGGACTGGAGAGGCCTGCAGTTCCGTTGTGACTCAGACCCCCACGAAAAGGAAGGGCTGCAGAAGGGATATGGGGAGAGCTGGTCCCAAGCCCTTGTCTCTGGTCCAGTCAATGTTGTACAGCCTTGGACCCCATCTCTGCTGAGGGCATCGTCCCCATCTCTGTGGGAGAATTGTTCCAGGCCCCGGCTCGTGCCCATCCCTCATCTCTGGCCCCTCCAGCTCCTGAGGAAGTGGGGTGGCTGGCGCTGCAGGCAGGGTCCAGCTGAGGCCATCCCATTGATTTCTGGTGGGGTGAGGAGCAGGGACTCCCCCAGAGGCACTGGGCTGTGGGGACGGGCCAGAACACTGCCAGTGACGTGCCCAGGCTGGGTGCTGGAGGATTGCTCTTGCTGTGGCTGTTTGTGGGGTGTCATGGGGATGTCTGATGGGAACACGACCAGCTGGGCACATCAGGCGTGGCTGGGAGCACTGCAGAGGGGCACCCCATGCCCAGCGGAGACAGCTGGGATGGGACCACTGTGCAATTAGAATTTCAGTCCTCCGCCTGCCCCATCCCATGCGCACACTGCTGCTGGCTTCTCCCTGGCGTCACCGGCAGGCGTCAGTAGCCAGCGTGTGGGCGGTGTGCAGGTGCCCCACGTGTTCCTGCAAGTGACGTCCAGAGCTGGCCCGTGATCATACATGTGTGTGTGTGGTATTCACGTGTGGCTCCCCCAGACCCCAGATGGTCTCTGGAAGCCCGGCCCCCCTCCATGTTCAGTCTCATTCATGCTTCATTGGGCACCTTGGACATGTTCTTCCAAAAGGAGAATGCCAGCTCCTGCCAGCCTGGGAACAGCTGGGGCGCTCCGAGCCAAATAGGGGGTAGGAGGGGGGTCAGTGCCAGCAGGCCGGGCAGCCAGGCGGGGAAATCTCATGGGGGGACCAGGAACTGGCTGGGCAGACGGCCACTGAGCAGTCAGGCTGAGCCGGGATGCAGGGTACTAGTGAGGACCAGCATAGGCGGTGGCTGGGGCAGGAGCTGGGTGAAGAGATGGAGTGGAGATGGTCCTGGTCCCCCACATGACTCCAGGGTGCCAGGGAGGGAGGGGAGCAGCACCCTCCTGGGAGCCAGATGGCCCAGCTGATGGGCAATGATGTTGCAAGATGTTGCCATGGAGACAATGTGATGTCGCAAATGGGGTATGATGATGTCAGGAGAAGCAACTAACAGAGACCCCTGGGGCAGGGCAGGGGGTAGGCTTGGTCCCCCAGATCAGACAGTCACCCCAATTGTGTGGGGTGCCCCACGTCAGGCAGTGCCAGTTCTCCGAGGGGCAGCTGGGCCCAGCAAACCCCCCAGGTCCTGGGTGACCCCCAGGCAGGGTTGGGAGCCCCCAGGGGCGAGTAGTGGTGCCCGGCAGCGTCTCATCTGCCCCGGGCCCTGGCAGCTCCTCCAGCCTGGGGTAGAGTGGTCCATGGAACCCATGCAGGCTGTGCAGTCCCCCCACTCCCTGCCAGCGCTAGCCGGTGACCCCAGCATGTCCTTTGGGGGCATCGGTGGCTGGCACATCCTGAGCCAGGCCTGCCTCAATCTTCCTCACCCATCGCCTTTACCCCAACCCCCTCGGCCCCCCTGGCCTCTCCCCTCTCCCCCATGGCACCCCCTGTGACAAAATGGGGATACTTTGGGGATAGTCTCTGGTTTTAGTTGTGTGCCTCAGTTTCCCCACGTGTTGTTCATGTAAGTCAGTGATGGGACCGAGTGTGTAATCAGTGCCTAGACCACTAGAGGGGGGGATGGGCCTTTCCCAATCACTGTACGCAGACCCCCCTGGGACTCCTGCCTCTGTCCCGACCAGTTGTACAGGTTGGGGCAGTGGCCACTTAGCCTGGGAAGGAGACAAAGGACTGAGGGACTAGAGCTCTGGTCTGGGGACGGCTGGGGGAAGAGTTCAGTCCCGCAGGAGGGGTGTGGCGGGAGATTGCCCTGAGAAGGGATCTTCCCCAGTTGGCCACAGCTCTAACTTCTAATGTCAGCTAGCAAAGCCCTTCTCCTCTGTGATCCTGAGAGCTAATAAACCATTCTGCCTTCATCACTGGCTCTTCATAAGCTACCTGACCGTGGAGGCAGGGTGTATGGCCCACTGGGGGCTTGGAGGGATTCCCTGGGACCCCACAATGGGGGGCTGATGGAGCAGGAGTGCTAAACCCTTTGGGGTCAGATGAAGGAGACGATGTTGCATGTGTGGGGAGAGCCCAGAGGTGGCAGACCCCCTCGCAAGGCACTTTTGTCCTGTCTGGCTGTGCCGAGAAGAGGGGAGGTGTGTGAAGACCCGGGGGGACTGGTGCAGACTCCAGTCTGGCGGAGTCCTGGGCCACAAGAAGAAGGAGCCTCCTGTGAGGCTCTGTCACTTCCTCTCTCCAGTCACTTTTATCTCTTCCCTCTGCCATGGCCTCCTCCCTGGCCCCCAGCTCCCTGCTGCCCTGCCATTCTGTACTGGGGGAAGGGGGTCAATAGTGTCACTGAGGGACCAGCTCTAAGGCCGGGACTTAATGAGCATTAGGGGTGCTTAAATTATGCGAGATTCCAGCTGTGGGTCACATTCATCCTTTAGTTGCCCTTCGCTCTCAGCCTCCGCGGCCACAGGACACGAGTTCTTGGTTAAGCAGCACTGGGCACTGTCCTGGGCCTGCGAGTCACCGCTGCCTGGGTGCAGAGCTGTGTACACTTGCAGTGCACCCTCAAACCAGCCCAGCGCAAAGGCCTGGCCCGTGGCCCCTCTGCCAACATCCCTGCCCATGCTGTTGGCCCCCGGCCTTGACACAGCCACTGCTGCACGTGGCACCTGCCTTATGCCACACCACGTCTTGTGGCACATCTCACGCCACGCCTCCTGCCGGGCTTCCTCCAGCCACGCTTCATGTGGTGCTCCAGGAATGGGCTCTGCTCTTCACAGTGCCCACCCCACCTGGCAGAGGCCCTAAGCATCAGCTCCCAGTGCTGCCCAGCTGGGCAGGCTTGGGCAGGCAGGGCTGGCTAGGGCATACAGTGGGAGCGCCTAGGCAAGATCTCAGCTCCTGTCTTCCAGGACAACCCTCGGGAGGGGAGAGGGGCTGACCTGAATGATGAAACCTTCTCCCCCATCAGTCTGTGGAACTCCCTGCCACAGGAAGTCACAGTCAGGTGCATAAAGAGGTCCCGAGAGGCAGCTGGATACACCCATGTCACCACAGCTCCACCTCTGGCGTTTATGTCTAGAGCAATTATTGTCACAAACTAGCAAACACTGCATCACACAGTAAGTATTGTGATTAACAGCGGTGGGGCGTAGGACCTGCCAGCAGCCAGGGTAGGGCAGAACACGCGTTCCGCTGGACTTTTCTATTTTTAGGGGCCCTGGAACTCTGGCCCCTCAAATTTGTGGGCCCTGGAACTGCGTTCCAGTGCGTTCCCCCTTACTTTAACTCCTGCTCTTGCCCCAGGCCAGCTGCCTCCTGAGTGACTGAAGACCAGGATGGGAGGGACCTTTGTGGGGTTACATCAGCCCCCATTTGCCCTGTAGGGTCTCTGCCTTGTCCTCGGCAGCCCTTGAGGGTGAGCGTGGTCAGAGCTGGAACATGGGACGGCTGAGCCTCGGAGCAGAGCTCCCCCGTCCATCTCTGTGTTCCTAGGAACCCAGAGCCTGTCACACCTCTCTGTTACCCCGTGTCGTGCCAGCTGCAGGCAGGGGATCGGTCACTGGCTTGCCCCCAGTGCATACAGGAAGGGTGTGCACGCATGTGGTGGGGGTGTTGCATGCTCACGCTAGCTGTTCAGCCCCCCACCCTTCCCCAGTCTGCACTGCACCGGCAGGCCCAGAGCTCGGGGGTGCTCCTGAACCAGGTCCCCAGCAGCACCACCAAGCAGGACACCCTGCAACAGGCGCACCCCAGCCAGCCAGGCCAGGCCAGAGGATTTAAATAGCAGCAGGAATGCGCACCCTGGCTGGCGGGAGACAGTGGGGGAAGTGCGCTGGGACTGAATGAGCCAGGCTGCGGACACGAGCCCCCTCACCCCTTGGCGAGGCATGAGCCCCAGGGCAGGCTGGGAGTGCCAGAGCAGCAGCTGCGACAGAGCCAGGCCAGCGGTATGGGGGGGATCGGAGCGGGGGGCAAGGAGGCACAGGTGGGGGGCAGGGCTGCTGGAGGCTCAGGGTCCCCAGCACTGCCAGATGACGCTGATGGGGCAGGTACCAAGAAGCCCAGGCACCAAGGGTCTGAGCTGATTCCCCATCCCCCGCAGTGTCACCCTTGCCAGCCAGTGGTGGGGAGTTCCCCAGGCCCAGGCCGGGCTGCAGGGAGAAAGTCTTCTGGAGCTCGTGGGGCTGGTCGGGGAGATATGGGGCAGAGGGGCCGGGAGAGTGACCGCATAGCCTGGAGTCAGATTGCGGTTTTATCCCAGCTGTGTCCAAACCCCCCTTCCCGTGGCCAGCGGCTCTCGGGGGCAATCGGGGGGGAGGCAGAGCCAGGCTCTCAGTGAGGGGTGCTTGGCTCAGCTGCAGGGGGGCAATGTGGTCAGCTGAGCCCTGGGACTGTTCCCAGCTGGGGGGGCCTGTGCACAAGGGGGTGTCGAGGCCTCCAGCAAAGCCCCCGCCTGCCCCCTCTCATGGCTGTGGATGGGATGCCCAGCAGCCCCCTGATGACCTGCAGTAGCCTGGGTGGGGGGGCAGCTCTGCCAAGGCTCGGGGGAGGGGATGTGAGCAGCTGGATCCCACTAATGAGGCTTCGTCAAAGCCCAGCTGTGCCAGCTGCGCAGCCAGGAAGGGGGAGGGGGCGGCCCTGGCAGAGGGGGGCTGTCTGGGCACCCCACTGGCAGATCAGTTCCCTGGACAAGCCCCGTACTCCCGACCCACAGCCCTCTGCTCTCCCAGGCCTGGACTGGACACTATCCAGCTTTGCCAGCGCCCCGCACTCCTGGCCCTCTGGCAGTGTCCCGCGGGCGAACGCACAGCACCTCCCCAGACGTTATCAGTAAATCCTTCTCCCCAGCAGGGTTGGGGAAGCTGAGTCAGGATGGGGCATGCTGCGGGGGAGAGAATCTTTCCTTAGGTTGCATCCCATGGCGCCCCGCCCCGTGGGATGCTGGCCTCTCTGACTGCACCTGGATCAGGTGCTAGAGACCTGTCCTGAGCTCAGGCCGCTAGCCCCCACAGCCCCCACTGACAGCCCAGGCTGTGTGGGGACACCAGGCGCTCTGCCAGCAGGATGCCAGGGGAGCCCTGGGTGCCACGGGCCCCCTCCCTCGCTGGTGGGGGGAAGCTGTTCTGCTGAGAGCCAGCAGAGCTGGGGGGGGGGGGGGAACCCGGCCCCCCCGGGGGGGCGCCCCCCCCCAGGAACCCCCACCCCCCCCCCGGGGGGGGGGGGGGGGGGGCGGGGGCGGTGCCGCTCGCTCGCTGGCCCCGAGTGTGAATGAAGCTAGAGAATAGTAGCGGCTCCGCGATTCTCCCCCAGGATGTCAGGCGCCAGCGGCGAGGCCCCTCCCGGCCCCGCTGAGCAGGTCAGTGAGGCGTCAGGTTGGGGGAAGGATTTGGGGGGCACTGGGCAGGGGGCCGTCCCCGGGTGAGGGGGAGCTGCACGCCTGGGAACGATGCCCTCCCTCCAAGCCCCTTTGTGCCCGCAGTGAGACGGGGCCCGGGCTGAGGAATGACTGGAATAGTTGTCTCTGCCCAGCGGGCAGGTAGGGGACGGGGCTCACGTGTGGGGCCACTTGCCCCCTTGCTGTGGTCTGGGCACAGGAGAGGATGTTCGATATGGATGTGTCTGGGGATGGAAGTGCAGAAGGGCACAGCGCCCCGGCTGACTTCCTAGGGGGACCAGCCCCCTCTCAAGCCGAGCTGAGTGCCGTGTGCCCAGCCGGGGCCTGGCTCCGAGCCACTAGGCCGCTGGGCAGTGACGGGAAAAACTTCCTTCCCCAGCTTCTCTCGCCAGAGTCACTGAGTGAAGCCGCTCTCCCAGGGCACCAGGAGAGCCCAGCCTGGCCGCGTGGGACAGGCTGGCATATGAGCAGTGCCCTGCCCCATCGCGCCCAGCTGGGTCTGGGCTTCGTGGAACCCACTGACTGGGCTGTGAGTGCGGCGAGGCACATAGGGGTCAGTGTTGGGGGGCCCTGGCTGCTGCCAACCCTGTTTCCTTAGCCCTGCTCTGGTTTATGTACGCAGCGCCCAGCCTGCTGCTCTGCCCATGGCACCACCAACCCTGGAGCCCACTGGGCATCGCTCCTGCCCCAGGCTGCTCGGGCCCTGTGGGCGGAGCTTTGGTATTGTGGGTGGAGTTTAGGTAAGCCCACCTGTGGGCGGGGCTGGCAGCCCCTTACCCCACGGCAGGACACCTATGCCCCTTACATCGCTGGTGAGCGAAGAACCCAGCTGACACCGCTTGGGCTGGCAAAGGATGCTGCTCCCGTGTGCGGGGGGAGTAAAACTCCCTTTGTCGCATCAGTCCGATCGATTAGCTGTGGTACTGGAGCATCTCAGAGTCTTTGTCCCAGACCAGACCCCGTGCGCTAGGCGCTGTGCATGCCCAGAGAGGAGACTCCCTGCCCCAGGGAGCTGACAGTCAAAGCTAAGACGAGAGAGGACCGATGGGTGGGAGGGGGCACAAGGAGACAGTGAGAGGATGTTGGGCATCCAGAGAGGAAAGGTTTCAGCAGTCTGGACCCCTAACCTGACCCTTATTGAGTTGTTTGCAGGCATCACGGCCAAGGCGAACTCTCAGGAAGCCTGGAAAGACTTTGCAACAGTAGGATTGGCTCCTGGCAAGCCATGTGGGGCAGCAGGGGGGAAAACACAAAGGGGCTGGTGTGAACATCCAGCAGGCAGGCGAAGGAAGCTGGCATCACGGGCTGACCGAGGCAGGAGCCGACCTCTTGGCACTGGGTTGGGGGTTGAATGGGCTGTGGGGGGCTGGGAAATGACCACATGCCACTTCTGTCTAGTGGGCTGGAGACCAGGGAGAGTGAGGGGCTAGGATGGTGTTTCTCCCCCTGGGGGTCCCAACCTTCAGGGGTCAAAAGGCTGCTAGGAGTTGCGGGGGGGGTATTTGCAAAAGCAGCGGCTGCTGGCCAGATGCCCAGCTCAGAAGGCAGCTGCCAGCAGCTGGGCAAAGGACGGGTAGTGATACCACGCTGTGTCACCCTTCCTTCCACCCAGCTGCTGGGGCTGGGCAGCCGCAGAGCTGTCCCCCCTCCACACCTGGCTCCCATCCCCCTGGCAGTGCCTCTGTTTGGGAGCCTGCAATAGGAGGGAGGGTCTGAGTCAAACACCCAGGTTACAAGGCCAAGTGGCAGGCCGGGGTGGGGCTGCCTCCTGCCAAAGAGAAGTGGGGACCAGACCAGGCAAGAGGAGGTTCCCGTGGCTTTGGAGTGTACTAAAGTTGGTGCCTCAGTGCTCAGGTGCCTTCTTGCCTCTGCCTGACATTGGCTTCAGCATCCCCAGCCCGCTCAGTGCCTCAGTTTCCCTTTTGTAGAGCAGATGGAGGCAAGCCATGGAGGCTGTGCCTGGTCCAGGAGCAAAGGGTGGAAAATACCAGGTGGGAGCAGACCCTCCAGCTGCGGACTTGGGGGGGTGGTGGAGGACACGACCTTCCACTTGACAGTCTCTGGCTGGGACCTCGCTCTCCCCAGTCCTGTACTGTGAGCCTCTGGCTCACCCATCATTGAGATGCAGCCAGCCCTTAGTGGGCAGGGAAAGCAGATCCCAGGGAAGATGTAGGAGGCTGGGGAGAGCCCAGAAGGCTGTGATTGGCCTCAGCTGCTTACCAGGGACATGGGGAAGATGGGAGAGATTTTCCCCAAACCTCCTGGCTGCAGGGGCCCCACATCTCGAGGCAGGAAGAGCAGTGTAAGGGCTGCGGATGGCTTGGTGGGGTCACTTGCCCCTGGGCTACACATCCACACTGCGGTTTTCGCCAGTGTCTCCATGTAGCCAAGCCCTCAGTGTGGGGAGCCCAGGGCTGGACAAGCAGGCGCTGTGGGTCAGGAGTGAGGGGCATTGGCACCCCACCCTGAATGGGGCCCGCCTGCTGGCTAGTGAGGTGGGCCCTGGCCCTAACCCCCCATAGCTCTGCTCTGGGGTCCTCACTGCGCTGGCCGGGAACAGCTCGAACCCGTGGCTGGGCTGAGCTTGGGTCTCCATCAGGCCTCCAGGGGGAAAAGGCTGAGCTGCCCACCTGGGCAGACCCATGCAGGGGACACCCAGCGGGCGTGGGCTCAGTAGGTGGCAGGCAGCCCCCACAGTCAGGGCTGGCCCCGATTCCTCAAGGCGGCCCTCGGGGGAGCTTCTGTGTGTGTGGAAGGAGCCGTAGCAACCAGCAGTCATTAGTGGCCCTTAGGCCCAGCGCCCTGCGCGGCTGCCGTGGAGCAACTGGGTGCCACATTGTCCACCCGCCTGTGCAAATCCCTGCTCCGGGCACTTCCTGCTGCTGCCCCAAGCTGGTGCTGTAGGGGATTTCCATTTCCTCTGCAACCCTGGGGCATGTTGCTGTGTGCTGGAGAGCCACAGCTGCCATGTCCCACCCCAGAGGTGGCTCATTTCAGTGGTGGCTGATGAACAGAAAAGAAAACCCCCCGTGGTCAGAGCGAGAGGCTGAACCTGTGCTGCTCCGGCCGGGCGTGTGCTCGTGCGTGCGTGTCCAAGGGAAATTCTCCCTCTCACACTGCACAGGGACGTGGGCCGCACGCTCTGTGTTAGGCGGAGCCTGGGGCGACAGGACTGATTCCTTCCCCACTCCCACCAGTCGCACTGGGATTCATTCGCATGCCATGACGCCAGGCAGCTCTGGGGCCTCACTCAGCGCCACGCCTGGCCGTACTGCGCGTGGTTTAACTCCCTGGGGCGGCTGGCAGGGAGCCCGTAGCTAGTTGCCCCCTTCCCCGTCAGTCCAGACTCAAGGGCCGGAGGGGACGGGCACACATCAGCCTATCTGCCTTGTGCAGCATTCGGGAGCAGGTGGCTGTGGCGGGACCCATGTCTGCCCCTCCCCTCAATGCACGTGTCTCACACAGGGCCAGCTCCCGTCTGGCCCAAGAGGCTACTTTGCCCCTTGTCCCCAATGCCACCCATGGACCAGATCCCCCCCCACAGGCCACCTCGTAGCTGCAGTTCCTGCGGCTGGCACCTCGGCCCCTCGCAAGGGCAGCAGCTGGCCCCTTGTTAGCGGTGCTTCCTCTGCTCTGCAAGTCCGATGGCGTTAGCCCACTCCCCTGGGCACCCCAGGTCAGCTGCCCCATGCCCTGCTGACCAGTGGTCTTGGCAAAGAGGCTGGGAGGACCCCAGGGCCTGCCCACACTCAAGAGGGGGCTGTGGGGTGGAGGGGCTGCGGGGCTGGCATGCTGGGGAAATGCGGAAATGAGCTGATGGCTACTTTCCATCAGCTGCGTCCCAAATGCCTGCACAATGATGCACCTTATGGCCACGCGGATTGGGCATGCAGGCGTGAAATGCCGCCAATTGGGCGTGCAGACACGCTGTGCTGCGGCCCCTGCGACTCATCGGGGGCTCTGCCAGGTGTGGGGCACAGCCGAGGGGTTTAGGGAGACAGGGTGAGAGCTGAGGGAGCGATCCCAGGACCTGCCCCTCCCCGGCCTGGCGCCTTGGTCGCAGACGGTCTCTGGGCAGATGGGGGGCTGCAGCCCCATGTGACCTCAGTGGAGTGACACAGATTTACCCTGCAGGGACTGCCGGGGGTTGTATCATCTCCCACTAGCCTGGAAAGTCTGCTTTCCCTGCCCTGCCAGTCGGGGGTCTGGACGGGGCAGTGTCCTGAGAGTGCCCCCCCACACCCTCACGCTGGAACACTCATGCCCAGGTCTGCACCAGCCAGAGACCCCTCTGTGGCCCATTTAGAACAGCAGCCACAACCTGCCCCCATGGGCCCAACAGTGGCCAGCGTTATTGTAGGACCTACCATAAACAGAGGGGTTTCCTCTCGTCCTTGGTCTCCCGACCGGCACACTCCTGCTGCCGGGTGATCAGCTGTCTCTTCCTGTGGGAGGCTTGGCCCTAGCCCCCCACCCCGCTCCCCCATCTGCCTCCCCCACAATCAAATCTAGGAGGCAGAACTCCCCCCGCCCCAGGCCTGGCCTGGCCTGCTGCTTTCTTGCTTCTTCCCCCCTGAGGCTGGGCTCCCCCCAAGCCCCCGTCACACCCGCTATGGGGCAGCACCGAAACCTCTGGGAGCTGTCAAGTGAGCTGTGGGCTGGTAACAGGGCCAGCCCAACCATCTAGGGGCACTAGCCAGTCACCTCGGGTGCCAGGCTTTAAGGGGCACCAAATTAGATGGAAAAGAATTTTTTGCTCTATTTAAAAAAATCTATTAATATGTTCTCTCTTATAACAGGTGGGGAGGGGGGCGCCGAAAACCCTTGGGTCGGCCCTGGCTGGTGACAGCATGGGGCAGGCTGTCATGTGGGGCTGCAGAGTTGCCCTGTGTGCTGTGAGGAGGGCCACACGCCCTGCTCCAGATCTCCTGGGCTCCGAGTGCCCATGCTGGCAGGGGAGGGCCATGGATGGGGCTTGTCAGGAGAAGAGGCTCAAAGTGCCTGTCCCCACCATGTCCTGTGTGCTGGGGGGCCCCTCATTCACAGCCGCGGGGCTGGGACCCCCACTTGTTCATTGGGGCTGGACAAGCCTGCCCGTTCTTCTGCCCACCTTCCCCAGAGCTGGTGGGTCCGGGGGTCACTTGGGGGCACGTGTCTCTCCGGCGCCTGCTCCCAGCAGAGGTTGGTTTGGCGAAGCCGCCCAGGAGTAGCTGGCCCGGCTGCTCGAGGCACTAATTGAATGAGACGGCTCGGCGCCCTGTGCGCCCGAGGCGGATCCGAAGCGACGGTTCCTGTTGGCGGCACACTCGCAGCAGCTGCTAGAGAGCGGACGGCTCACGCGTGGCGGGGGGCATCCCTAGCTCCGAGTACAGAGCTGGGAGCTCGGCCTGTGCCAGGGCTGTGGGGCATGGTCAACGCAGTCAGCTGTGGCTGGTGGGGGTGCTGAGCTCTGTGGGTCGCTGGAACGGTCTGGCCCAGGGGAAGCCAGCCCAGCCTCTGGTCTGTTGCCTGGCTAGGGCCAGAAACGGTTTAGGGCGAGGCTGTGGTGTGTCCTGGGCTCCAGCGTTCTGAGGGGCCCTACAGGTTACACCCCTCACTCCTGGGGAGCTGCCCTGTCCGGCACGTGTCTGGAGCCAGGGGCGCCTCTGCGCGTGCATCTGCCCATCCCTGAGTCGGGGTGGGATGGGCCGGGGGGCTAAACAGCAGAGTGGTGGAGCTGGTTGGCCCCCCAGCTGCCCTGAGCCCCTGCATTGCTGCCCCCATGGCCAGGGCTCGTGGCCAGCAGTGGGAGCACGCGCTGCAGGGGGAGTCATGCAGGACCCTGGGCTGAAGCTCCTGCAGGCAGGCAGGTGCCAGCCCAGCTCCGGGCTCCTTTGTTGAGCTCTGGTGTGAGGCCACATTGTGTGCCTGCCCCGGAGCAGGACAAAGCGCCTTTCTTACCCCCAGAGCACCAGCTGGTCCTGCCCCAAGGCCAGACGCGCCCAGGCACTGGGTAGGGCCCCGTGTACCAGCCGGGGAACCAATGCTGGGCACAAGCGTAACTGAGAGCAGCCCCCGGCCCTCGTCATCTCTGCGGTGTGTTCCCTAGGCAGGGAGTGCTGGGTCCCTCAGGAGAGGGGTGGGGTTCGCAGGGTAAGCACAGACCGCCTGCTCTGGATTTTGTTATAAGGGGATCTCAGCCAGACCCCGCTTGTCATCCCTCTGCTGACCCAGGCGACCCCCCTCTGCGGCACAAAGCATTGAGTGAGGTCCCACAAGCCGGGCCCAACCACTGATTCCCTGCATCTTCAGCGTGTCCAGGGTGCCCACCCCGGGCATCCTCAGCACGAGGCCCATCCAGCACTGGGGGATCAGGAATCCCATGGCCCCAACACACACCTCGTCCTCCTTTTGGACGCTGAGTCTGTGACCTCGCCAACTCACTGTGGCAGTGAGTTCCGCAGGCTAACACATGCTACGGGGTCCGTTGGTTGTGTGGGAACTCCCTGCCTGGTTCGCTTTGGGTGAGACAGGGAGGACAGGCCCAATCTTCCTTCCCTTGCCCAGAGCGAACATCAGCTCATGCAGATCAGTGGGGGTTGTGGGTCACAAGTGGAGGCCCAGCATTGGGGGTGGCAAGCAGGGCAACTGCCTGGGGCCAGGTGCCATAGGAGGGCTACAGAGCTAAGCTATATGCCTGAGCCCTGGGCAATGTGACCCGGGTTTCAGCAACCTCTGAACCGTCCGTCCAGGTTCCCACCCTGCTGGCTTTGTGTGAGACGCAGCTGTCGAGTGGGGCACAGCGCACGTGTTTCCCTGAGTTTGCAAGCGAGTCATTTTCTAGCGCGGGGAAGCCTGGGGGATGAAGGCTCAGCAGCCATCTGCACGGGGGGCCGCAGCCGGAGCCAGGGAAGGATATTGCATGGGGGGTTCTGCCACTCTGCAACCCAGCAGACAAGTGGGGGCTGCTGAGTGAAAAGTTCTTTCCCCTCCCACAGCTCTGAGCAGTGGACCCACTCCACACTGGGAGCCAGGGCCTCTAACCCAGGAATTCTGGCCCTCAGCCCTACCTGCTCTACGCCCTCAATCTCCCACTGCCCCCTGAGCTGGGATTCGAACCCAGGAGCCAAGATGAGTGGCACAGGGCTGGGGGTTGATCCCCCCTCCCCCGGCTCTAGGCTCTCAGGGCCAGAGGCTGCGGCTGTCCAGCGGGGCCCCTCCGTCTGTGCCGGGGGTGGTGCAGTGGGAACAGAGGCGTCTTTGTGCGGCCTCCACGCAGCCCTGCTTTGTATGACTTGCAGCCTCCCGCTTCCCTGCAGCCTGCTGGGCAGGGCTGAGCCCATCCATGGGGGCGGGGGGGTGCACAGCTGGGGGACACCAGCCTCCGCCTCCCTGGTGGGAGCCCGGCACTGGGGCAGGGGGACTGGAGCAGTCCTGGGAGCCAGGATGGGAAGTGCACAGAAGAGTCCCCATTCCACCCCCAGCCATGGGGCTGTTTCAAGCTGGGGTGTCTAGCTGGGCTGGGCTGTGGGGGGGCAGGGCCCCTAGCTAACGGTGCCTTGCTCCTCCTCCCTGCAGAACGGCGCCGTCCCGGGCGAGGCCACCAAGCGAGATGAGAACGTGAAACGGGGCAACTGGGGCAATCAGATCGAGTTTGTGTTGACCAGCGTGGGCTACGCCGTGGGGCTGGGCAACGTCTGGCGCTTCCCCTACCTCTGCTACCGCAACGGGGGAGGTGCGTGGCAGCAGGGGCCTGGGCTGTGGGGGTGGGCAGGGTCAAGAGGAGGCGCTCTCCTAGTGCCCCCAGAGGTGCCAGCGACTGACTCAAATCTCCCTGGGTTTCCCCTCCACTTCCCTCTGGCTGCTGTGGCTGTTAACAGCTGCTGCATCCCTCCCCAGAGGTGGCTGCCTGCAAATACTGGGCAGATGCAGAGGGCTCTGGGCTGGTCAGGTGGAGGTTTGAAGGGGCCCCCCCATGCTGGGAGCCCCCAGGAGGCGGGGCCTGACATGCCAGGACCTCCAGGACTGCCCAGAGGTGCTTTTGCCTCATCTCCAGGGCAGCAGGGGGGGCTGGCAGGGTGGGGGCAGGGCTGGATCTCAGGGCCAGAGGCCGATGGGTCCCCACCCCACCCTGGCTGTGCACCCCCAGGCCCCTCACCTCTCTGCGCTTCCCCCCAGGAGCCTTCATGTTTCCCTACTTCATCATGCTGGTGTTCTGTGGCATCCCCCTCTTCTTCATGGAGCTGTCCTTCGGCCAGTTCGCCAGCCAGGGCTGCCTGGGCGTCTGGAGGGTCAGCCCCATGTTCAAAGGTGAGAGCCGCACACTCCTGTGCATTCGCCCACTCACACCCCTCTCTGCTCTCCTGCTCCAGCACTGAGCCCAAACCTTCCCACATCCCATGGGCTGCACATGCTCAGGCCTCTTCACTCACCTGTGCTGCACACACGTGCTAACTCCCTTACCCTTGCACACTTGTACCTGTAAACACACCCAGCTTGTCCGTTCACATGCATGCGCTTGTACTTCACTGCTGTACATGAGCAGCTCACTTCTGAACAGAGCTTCACTGCGTCCTCACGTCTGTTCACACGTGATCCTTAACACACTCTTGTACATGCACACATGCGTTTGCGTGCTTGGTCCTCTATCTGCCCACACTCTTTGGACCTCTGTCCTGTGTGTGCACACCTGGGGTACATATACCTGCATACACACTTGGTGCACATTTCCTGTACATACACACTTGATGCACACTTGCCTGCACACACACTTAGTGCACACTTACCTGTATGCACACATTTGGTATACACCTGTGTGCACACTTGGTACATATTTTCCTGTGTGCACACATGTAGTGCACACTTACCTGTGCATGCACTTGGTGCCCACTTTCCTGCATGCACATGTCATGCACACTTACCTGAATGCACACTTGGTGCACACTTACATTTGATGCATACCTATTTGTGCACCCTCACTTGCTCTAATACAAGCCCCCACTCTTGTCACACACGCACCCTCAATCCTGTTGCACACATGCTCATACACACTCACCCCCTGGGGCCCTGCCCCTGCTGACACAGTCCCTCCCCCCAGGTGTGGGATACGGGATGATGGTTGTCTCTACGTACATCGGCATCTACTACAACGTGGTGATCAGCCTCGCCTTCTACTACTTCTTCTCCTCCATGACGCGGGTGCTGCCTTGGACATACTGCACCAACCCCTGGAACACGCCCGACTGCACCGGGGTGCTGGACGCCACCAATGGCTCCATGGCGCCCTCCCTCAACCTCAGCCAGCTCCTCAACCACACACTCCGGCGTACCAGCCCCAGCGAGGAGTTCTGGAGGTGCTGGCCCGCGGGGTCCCCACAGTGTGCAGAGGGATGGGGGCAGAGGGGACGGCATGGCCAGGGAAAGGGGTCCACTGCTTGAGCAGGGGTGATGGGGTCCCCGGGTGGGGAGGGAGGATACAGTCCCACCATGCTGGGGCCCCCCTTGTGAGGGGGGTCTCCTCAAGGCAGGCAGGACAGCCAGAGTCTCACAGGCTGTCTCTGTGGTGCAGGAGGTACGTGCTGAAGATCTCAGATGACATTGGGAACCTGGGCGAGGTGCGGCTCCCGCTGCTGGGCTGCCTCGGCATCTCCTGGGTCGTCGTCTTCCTCTGTCTCATCAAGGGCGTCAAGTCGTCAGGAAAAGCAAGTAGAGTCCAATCTCCTGCACACTTCCCTGTAGCTCCTCCCCTCCTGTGCCTAGCCCTGCCCCTTCTCATAGCTCCTCCCCT
>ML685977.1:882590-900612 GCA_007922175.1 Pelusios castaneus
GGGCAGCAGTGACCATGGGATGGTCACGTTCAGGGTCTGGAGAAAGGAGAACAGCAGGATACGGACCCTGCACTTCAGCAAAGCCGACTCTGACTCCCTCGGGGCGCTGATGGGCAGGGCCCCTGGGAGGCTAATATGAGGGCAAAGGAGTCCAAGAGAGCTGGCTGCGTTTTGAAGAGACCTTATGAGGGCACAGGAACAAACATCCCAGTGTGCAGAAAGAACAGCAAATGGGGCAGGGACCAGCTCGGCTTAACAGAGAAATCTTTGGTGAGCTTCAGCACAAAACGGAAGCTGACGAGAAGTGGAAGCTCGGTCGGATGGCTAGCGAGGATAAAAATACTGCTCCCACATGCAGGCGTGCGATCAGGAAGGCCCACGCACAATGGGAGATGCCGCCGGCCAGGGACGCGAAGAGTTGCTACAGGTGTGCTGGTAACAAGGTGGGGATGAGGGGAAGCGTGGGCCCCTTACAGAATGGGGGAAGGAACCTAGTGACAGATGATGTGGAAAAAGCTGAAGGCCTCAGATCTTTTTCTGCCTGTCTTCCCAGACACGGTCAGCTCCCAGACTGCCGCACTGGGCAGCACAGAATAGGGAGGAGGCGAGCAGCCCTCAGTGGTGAAAGAACAGGGTCAGGACTGTTTCGAAAGGCTGGACATGCCCAAGTCCACGGGCCGGATGCAATGCACTGGAGGGGGCTGAGGGAGTTGGCTGATGTGGCTGTAGAGCCATTATCTGAAAACTCACAATGAGTAGGGGAGGTCGCGGACGTTTGGAAAATGGCAAATATAGAGCTGGTCTTCAGAAAAAGGGAAGGAGGAACTACTGTCCAGTCACCCTCACCTCAATCCCTGAAAAACTCATGGAGCAGGTTCTCAAGGAATCCATTTTGAGGCACTTGGAGGAGAGGAAGGAGATCAGGAACAGTCAGCCTGGATTCACCACGGGCAAGTCATGTCTGACCAACCTGATCATCTTCTGTGATATCAGAGACAACAGGCTCTGGGGATGTGAGGAAAGCGGCGGATGTGGTAGACCTTGACTTTAGCAAAGCTGTTGATGTGGTCTCCCACAGTATTCTGGCCAGCCAGTTACAGAAGTATGGTTGGAGGAATGGACTATCAGGTGGGCAGAAGCTGGCTAGATCATCAGGCTCAACGAGGCATGATCCATGGCTCCATGTCTAGTTTGCAGGTAGTGACAAGGGCAGTTGGTCCTGGGGCTGATTTCGTTCAATGTCTTCATTAAATGATCTGGAGGAGGGAGTAAATTGCGCCCTCGGCAAGTTAGCAGATGTCCCAAGCTGGGGGAGTGATAGATGTGCTGCAGGGCAGGGATGGTCCAGAGAGACCTAGACAAATTGGACAATGGGGTGTAAAGAAATCTGATGAGGTCAGGAAGGACAAGTGCAGAGTCCTGCACATAGGACGGAAGGATCCCAGGCCCTGCTCCAGACGGGGACCGACTGGCCAGGCAGCAGGTCTGCAGAAAAGGACCCAGGGTTACAGTGGACAAGAAGCTGGATAGGAGTCCGCAGTGTGTCATTGCCAAGGCCAGCGCCATATTGGGCTGTTAGTAGGAGCGTGGCCAGCAGGTGCAGGGATGGGATTATTCCCATTTAGCACCAGTGAGGCCACAGCTGGAGTACGGTGTCCAGTTTGGGGACAGTACAGGAAGGATGTGGCCAAAGTGGAGAGAGTCCAGCAGAGGGCAAAGAAAATGATGAGGGGCTGGAGCACACGACGTATGGGGAGAGGCTGAGGGAACTGGGCGTGGCTAGGCTGCAGAAGAGAAGACCGAGGGAGTCGGAGGTGGGATTTGTTAACAGCTTTCAACTACCCAAAGCGGCTTCAGGGAGGATGGAGCTGGGCTGCTGTCAGGTTGCAGATGGCAGGACAAGGAATGGTCTCAAGTTGCAGTGGGGAGGTCGAGGTTGGACATGAGGAAAAGCTTTTCCCCTAGGAGGTGGTGAAGCACTGGACTGGGTTACCTGTGGAGGTGGTGAATCTCCAGCTGTAGAGGTTTTAAAGCCCTGGCTGGGATGGTTTAGTGGGGTAGGGAGTGGGACTAGATACCTCCTGAGGTGCCTTCCACTCCTCATCGTCTGATTCCACGGTAGGGAGATCGTATCTTTTATTGGCTCAGGGTTGGGGGTGGAAGAGAGACTTCCAGTGTAGAAGAGTCCTGTGTGGCTCAACAGCTTGTTTCTATCACCCCCAGATGCTGGGCCAATAAAAGGTGTTACCACCTCTGAATGCCTCACTGAACAATTATGGCTGCTTCTCTGCTGGGGGCTCCCCCGGCTTTTTCAATAGACGCCGCCCTTCCCAGCTGTAAAAATTGTGTCTCTGGCCCTGGAGGCAAAAAGGTTGGGCACCACTGCTCGAAGCTCTTTTCAAGCACTGGAGGGTCCGACCAGCAAGCCTAGGAGACAGACTTGGGCTTGAAAATGGCCAGTTTCCCAGGGCTGAAAATAATCTTGAGCAACATTGACTGGGAGGGAGGATGCATGCCCTGTGCTGTTCCTCTGCTGGTTAGCAACAGGCACATCCAAGCCTCACCTGGTGAGCATATCCCTGGCCCCTCCAGCTCCTGGCCCACTGGACACACAGGATTTACTGCTGTGCTATTTCCAAAGGAGCAGGGCCCCGCAGCTTGCTTTCCACCACCGGCTCCTCGCTCCACTCTCCCCACTGCACCCAGTCAGGCTCACAGTGCAATCAGGTGTCCGTTTACTTACTGCAGGAGGGAGATTCCAGAAGACACCTGTAAAATTAATGGAACCAAATGGTTCCATCTAACAAAACAATCACCTGCTTTCTGGGGGCTAAATCTAGCTAACAAGACAGGCTCCTGTCTCAAATTTTAGCTCACCCCAAACCTTTCTCCAGCATTAACTAACTGTGCTCTTCGGTTCGTAAGCGAGGCCTGCTGTGAGCTCATCCCCTAGGAGGATATGTGGGTGTACCTCTGCACCCCCAGATGGAGTTCCAACCGTCCCTTGGCTTCACTTGTAAAAAGGGTAACGCCAGGTAACAGAGCTGGAGAAATAGAGAATTGTCTCCTGCCTGAAAGAAACTTGTTTATCACCGTCTGCGCTGCACAACTATCGTCTTCATAACTCACTGCATCTTCGCCGTGCGCAGTGGGGAGCTCTCCTAGTGAGAGCATCTTTGCTAAAGCACTACAAGAGCGCGGCTGCAGGACAAGCCTTGTGACCGAGCGGCAGTGATCCCCAAGGGTGAGGTCGGGTGCACTGGGGCCCTTGCTACAGCTCAGAAGGAGCAGCACCCCCATTTCCCGTCCAGCCACAGGAAGCGTGTATGTTTCAGGGGTGCGTGTAACAAACAGTACCATGAGGATGGCAGTAGCAACAGACGACCAATGACCCGACCAGGATGGAGATGGTATATCCGACGTGATCAGGAAGATTAGACAGGCTACTAAAACTGAAAACCCAGGAACACTGGGTACATGCCAGCTCAGGGCAGGATGTAGAGAGAATTCCTGGACACCATTTTTCTTTGCTTTTTGGAGTAGCTAGTCCTGGAACCTGGAGGGGAGGAGGCAATTCTTGATTTACTGTTAAGTGGAGCACAGGATCTGGTTTATGAGGTGAATATAGATGGTACTAATGGGCATAACGTAATTAAATTTAACATTTCAGGGCGGTGGAAGAGATACCAAAGAAACCAGCCACAGCAGAATTTAACTTTTAAAAAATGAAAAAGGAGTGGGGGGAATCCACAAAAACATGGCACTAGTTATAAAGAAATGAAAAGCAACAGTGAAAATGACAATGAAATTCACAAAACTATTTAAAACCACCATAGAGGCTCAAACTGGCTATATACCCAAATAGGGAAAAAGACAGTAACAGGACCAACCAACCTGGCTAAACGGTAAAAAAGCTGGTTCACGGCAAAAATTGGAAGTCAAATATTACTGAGGAAAATAAAGGAGCACAGACTCTGGAGAAACAAGTGAAAAAGTAAAATTAGGAGGGCCAAAAAAGAATTAAGAGCAACTAACAAAACAAACGTAAATATATCAGAAGCAGGAAGCCTGGCAAATCAGCAGAACCACTGGATGAGTGAGGTGCTAACAGAGCACTCAAGGACCAGGCCAGTGCAGAGAAGCTGAAGGAATTCTTTGCATCAGTTTTCACAGCTGAAAAAGGGAGAGAGATTCTCAACCCTGACCGTTCCTTTTCAGTGACAAATCTGAGGAACCATCCCAGATCTGTCAGGAAAGAGTTTGGAACAAACTGATTAAACACTAAACAGTAATAAGTCACCACAAGCAGATGGTATCACCCGAGTTCTGAAGGAACTTAACTGTGAAACTACAGTACTGATTGTGGTCTGTAATCGGTCACTGAAATCAGTACAAGATGACTGGAGAACAGCTAACGTGATGCCAATTTTTAAAAAGGCACCAGAGGCGATCCTGACAATTACTGGCCGGTTAGCCTAACTTCAGTACCAGGGCAGTTAGTTGAAATGATAGGAATGAACAGCACTATCAGCTACATAAAGAACAAGACGTGTTAGGAAGAGTCAACACACCTTTTGTAAAGGGAAATCATGCTTCCCCAATCTACTAGAATTCTTTGAGGGGGGGCCAACAAACGTGGACAAGAGCGATCCAGTGTACTTGGACTTTCAGAAAGCCATCGACAAGGTTCTCTCACCAAAAGCTCTGAAGCAAAGTAAGCCAACATGATATGAGGAAGGCCCTCGCCGGGGTCAGGAACTGGTTAAATGGTCGGAATAAATGGTCACACTTTCACATTGAAGAAAGGTAAGTGGTGGTGTCACCCAGGGGTCTGCACTGGGACCAGAGCCGTCCAACATATTCATAAATGATCTGGATAAGGATGCAACAGTGAGGTGACAAAATTTGCAGATGATAAAAGATTACTGAGGGTAGCTAAGTCCAAAGCTGACTGCGAGGAGTTACAAAGGGATCTCATGAAGCTGGGGGACTAGGCAACAAGATGGCAGATGCCAGATGGAATTCAGTGCTGAGAAGAGCAAAGTGATGCAGATTAGAAGAAAACCCAACCGTGCACACGAAATGATGAGCTCTAAATCAGCTGTAAGCTCTCTAGAATGAGCTCTTTGCCTCACCGTGGCTAGATCTTCGCCCTGTGCAGCAGTGTAAAGGGGAACTGTTAGCCACCATTAGGAAAAAGGGAGCGAGAATAAGGCAGAAAATAATTGCCCAGGTCTGCTCATCCCCTCTGAAGCATCTGGCACCAGCCACTGTGGAGACAGGATCCTGGTCTAGTGGGGCCATTGTTGACCCTGTCTGGCTGTTCTTGTGTCGGGCCATTTCCCCAGGGGATGTAAGCAGACACTACTTACCGGTGCCACACAGCAGAGCAGGGGCCGGTCCCCGTCTGCTGCTGGGATGGGGCAGTAACTCCACCTAGTGCTCCTGAAATTAAACCTGCGGCTCATCTCACAGCACAGGTGAAATTCATTTCCCTCTGCTGGGGGGGTCTGGGGGCTGGGTGGGGCTCAACCCGTCCCACAAGGACAGGTGCTCATAGAAAATCCTGCAGCCTCTGGCAATCATCGCACAGAGGTCAAGGCGTGACCAAGCCCTGGAGAGTGAGCTGCCCCCACCACCCTAAGGACGCGTTCCCTCCGGATCGGCTCTGCCCACGAGCTGCAGAAAGCCCTGGCAGGCAGCTCTTTCCTAGCACCCCCGAGCACAGGGCGCTGGCCCAGCTGGAGCAGGGCTGGCCCAGGAACCAGAGCAGATGGGAAAGGTTGGTCTAGATGCACCTGAATGCCTCGTGCAGTGTGGGAAGCACCCCCGGGACCACACCCAGCGTTTGCCCCCTGCCTATCATGCATACAGGTCCCAGGGCATGTTCCCTCGTACAGAGCACGAGGCCTTTCCACCCTGCAGACACGCCAGGGCTGCTGCACGCCCCTTGCCCCAGGGCTGCGTGTGGCCCCACTCCATCACCCAGGGAACCGCTCCCAGCCAGACCCCCCCAAGACACTCCCAGAGCCCAGCCACTGCCTGCCACGGTGCAGCGATGGAGGGGCCATCACAGAACCCATTTCCCAGGATGGCTGCACCTTTCCAGGCCGGAGGAGGCAGCCTGTGTGGGAAGCGCTCTGCACCCAGAGCTCACCGACTCTGTCTCCATCTTCCCCCACCCCCCAAAGGAGACAAGTGGGAACTCTGCTGCCTGGGTCAGTGATTTAGGCCCCTGGACACAGCTTCCAGGGCTCCCCAGCCAGCAGCACCTTCCCCAACATTATACCCTCCTAGAAACATGGTGCCAGTCTGAAGGCATTGCCCCTCAATTCCAACCTCAGTCCCTCTGCCTCCAGGCCCTGGGGCCTCCCGCAGCCTCAGCCGCTCAGGGAAGCCAGCTCCTCCCCCCATCAAGCCATTTGGACGCTGGGCACAAGGTCCACGTCAGCTCCATCGTTTTGTTCTAGAGCCCCTGGCACTAGCAGAGCCTGGAGCCAGGGTTGATAGAGAAGGCCCACAGCAGCGTCCAGGCAGTTCTGAGCTACATCGGGGCTGGCATGGAGCCTGGAGGGGGGGGGGCCCGGGCGTTTCTGGGTAACGGGGGGGGGGGTGGGGGGCGGGGGGGGCCCCCCCCCCCCCACCCCAGCTGGTCCCGCAACCCTGTGCCTAGGGCTGGCAGGCCCACGGCAGTGTACGGCACAGACAGAACGCAGCCGGCGGGGACAGGAACCATGTTTATTTCACGTGACACTGACTTTCACTGGTCGATTGATTTCTACACACACCGGGAACACTCAGGCAGCTCAGCCCCCGCCCCAGTCGCCCGGTTGGGCCGACAGGGAGGGAGCCGAAATCAGAGATTATTTCTCTTGGGGGGCCAGTGGGGCTGGTTCTAGACACCTGGGCTCCTGCACCAGGGCGATGGAGCTGTACCCCCTCCCCCCAACCAGGAAATATAAACATTAAATAAATATGTACAGTCGCACCCTCGGGGGGCCAGGCCGGAGCAGGCAGGGGGCTCAGTCACCCATTTTTACTTTAGATGTCTGCGGAGAGAAAGGAGACAGGTCAGCGCGTGCGCCCCGAATTGCCCTGCTCAGGGACCCCACAGGCTGCTCCTCACTGATCTCTGCGCCCTGGGTCCTGTTGAGCCATGCCCTGCAGCTGCTGCTTGTGCCACCACCCCACCGCCAGGGTTCCTGGCCGGTTCCTCTGTTCACAGGCAGCTGCTGCCCCATCTCTGGGGCCCCTGCAGAGTCGGAAGCCGGGGGCTGGCACACTGAGCCCCACCAAGCAGCACGCAGACAGACTGCCCTGACCTCCAGCGCCTTGGACCCTGGAGCTAGACAAGCCAGGCGGTGCCCCAGGGCCCCTGTGCGCCAGGCAGGGAGCAGCTGGCTGGGTCACAGTGCTGGGGACCAAAGACCCTGCGCTAAACGCCCTCTCCCGCAGCTCGCCAAGCCCCAAGGGTGTGGGCGGAGGAGCAGGGCAATGTGGGGCCCACCCCGTACCTGCAGGATGGCAACGATGACGCCGAAGAGGCCGATGGCGCTGCCGAAGATCTCCACGATGAGGATCTTGACGAAGAGGCTGGGGTTCTGCGCATCAGCCAGCGCGGCCCCGCTGCCCACGATGCCGACGCACACCCCGCAGAACAGGTTGGACAGGCCCACGGTAAGGCCTGCCCCGAACATGGAGTAACCTGCAGGGGGTGGGCAGAGCGTGGTGAGACACAGCGAATCACAGCCTGGCTTGGCACGGGAGTACGGCTCCCCCTCTGAACCCGCTGGGAACTCTCTACAGCTGCTGGGGGCAGAGTTAAGGGAACAGAGCAAAGACAGAGGGAAAATCAAGGCTGCCCCATTCCAATGGGGCCCGGTGCACGCCAGTGGCCCAGACCAGGGCACATGGAGAGGCAGGCGGCACCTGCACCTGAGGGGCAGCAACGTTCCCGGCCCAGCGGGATGCAGAGCTGCAGGGCAGATGGCACCCCATTGGCAGGCTCAGGAAGGGCCCCGGCAGCTGCGTTCTCTCCAGCCCAGACAGTCCCTGCTCCCCACGCGAAGCCAAGCACAGCCTATGCTAGCTGGTGGGGCCATCCTGAACAGCTGCCTCTGCAGGGCCAGAGGTTGGATGCCGCAGAGGAGGGATGCGGTCCCCAGGCCCGGAGAGGGCCGACAGCAGTTCTCAAAGGGATCCAGGCTGGGGGGGTGCACCCTTTGCCCAACACCTAGCACCACAGGAAGGGCTGCACTGCGCACAGCCCACACCAGACTGCCAGCCGGGACCCCTGGGCCACTCAGTAGGGCGAGAGCTTGCTGGAGCGTGCAGCGAGAACAGCCCAGGCATGGGGACGGTGGGAGCAGGGGCTGTAGCATCCCAGGGCCCCCCAGTCTGGAGCAGGCCGGCACCACGTACCTGCATGGTAGTTTTTGGCCCCGATGGTCTCTGGGGTGGTGCCGCTGAAAGGCTAGAAGACGACATGGCGCGGGGTTAGTGGTGGGCACCGCAGCCTCTCCAGGGCTCCCTGCTGTGCGAGGGCACAGAATGCCCAGGACTGGGACCCAAACCTACCCCAGCACCTCAGCTGCCTGCTCCACAGGCTCTTCCCCGCCACGCCCCCCTCCCCACACTCCCACCCATGGCAGCCAGCCCCCAGTAAGGTGTCACCTGCAGGCTGTGCCATCCAGGTGCCAGCCCCACAGAAAGCCAGCAGTGTCCAGAGATGCCCAGCACCTCCGTAGCTCCATCCTGCTGCTGCTTGGCGCAGTGTGCCCCGATCCTGCTCTGCTCACTCAGGGCCCTTCCCAGCAGACAGGCTGGACCCTCTCACCTGCCCCCAGCCCAGGGTGCCCCCATGAAGGCAGGGTGCCCATCTGCGCAGTGCGGCAGGGTGGCGTAGGTACAGCATGGACATGCACCCTTTAGCCTATTCAAGGAATGCCCCACATGCACCCAACCCATTGGGGTGCCAGGCAGTCCCCACCATGCCCCAGGTTCCTGGCACTCCACAGCTGGCACAGGCCAGTTAGAGCCAGGATTGCAAGGGGGGGAACCACGCGATGCGTGATACAGAGGCTGGAGAAGGACTGCCCCCCCCGGCCGGTTTGCTACTCTGGGTGCGGGGAGGGCGGGGGAAGGACACCAGCCCCCATTTCTAGTGATGGGACAGTGAGGGAAGCGATAACGGGGCCCTGGCAGCTGGCTGCGCCCCCAGGGAGGGTGCCCCGAGCCAGGCACAGGTGGTCCCAGTACCTCAGCCATGTTGCTGATGACGATGGCCATGATAATCCCGTAGATGGCCACGGCCTCGCAGAAGATGATGCTGTGGGTGAAAGGCAGCGTTAGTGATCAACAGCCCACCCTCTGCCCCACTGAGCGCCGGACAGCGGCCCCTGGGCTGACACTAGAGCATCTCCCCTGCCTCCAGCTCAGCTGCTGCGACGCCAATCAGACGGGAGCAGCCTTCACCAGCAATGGACCAGGCCCCACACAGCTAACACCCCTCCCCTTCCCAGGACAGGATGCACTGGCTCCTCAGCCTGTTTCACGTCTCCAGTCCCAGGCTGAGGAGCTAAGGGGTCTGGGCAGGAGCTGTTTCCCTCAGATCTGCACTGACAGGTGCCCCTGGGTGAGGGAAGAGGATGGGCTCGCGGGACAGGAGCTGCTCAGTAAGCCAGCCAGACCCTTGGCAGGGGACTCCAACACACTCAGCACGGTATCGCGTCTTGCAGCCCAGCCCAGAGGGGCGAGCGAGCAGCTCAGGTGGGCGCTGCAGCATCCCAGATCCAGGCTTTGTGCCGGTGGTAGTGAGCACTGTCCTGAGGCTGTCCTTACCTGACCAGGTTCTTGGTTTTAATCCTGGGGGCTTTCACCCCCCCGCCAATGATACTGGAGCCCGTGATGTAGATCCCCCTGCAACAGACGGGGCAGGTCAGTGAGGGAGCCTGGGGGACCCTTACAGAGAGCAGCCGCTGCCAGCAAGGAGCCGGCGTCGCCCAGGGCTGACCCGAGAGCTCGCAGCAAGCTCAGGACGTGCTGAACACGCAGATGTTCCGCGCACACCACAGTGAGACGAGCTGGGACGGGCAATGCCTCCACATGGACACCGGGTGGTCGCTGCACAGACCCACGGTGCCAACCAGACACACTGACGTCTTCCAGGCCACCAGCATCCCTGCCTGTTCCCCAGAGCTGCCAGCAGGAGCATGCGGCCTGTTAGGGTCCCCGCCATGATTCCTGCCGCCCCGGGGCACCACCCACGCAGTAGCACGTTTGTGCCCAGGCAGGAGTAGCAGCCGGAGCACATCTCTCCTGCCCCCGGCGGGACCAGGCACCGACTCACCAGGCTGCGCCCACCACGGAGAGCGAGATGGCCAGACCAATGCCCAGGTTGGACCACATGAAGGGGGAGGTTTCCGTCAAGAACCTAGATGCAGAAAGGAGCAGGGTGATGGCTCAGAACCCCCCTTCCCTGGGAGAAGGGCAGCCGGTGCCATGTGTCTGCCACATACCCCCTTCTCCCCCCGCACAAGGCAGGTGCTGCCAGGACAGCAGGGTTTGAGTCACCCCCCATCAAGCACAGAACCTCCCCATACCTGTCCCGTCCCTGGGCACGAGCGGCTGCCCCCACCCTAAAAGGCCAGGGCTGAGCCAGGGGGCAGCTCTCTTTGGGCCTATTGCCAGGGGTGTACAGCAGCTGGACGGGCGTGTGGCGATGGACTTGGGAGTGGCACCAAGATTGCCACGCCGAGCACCCTGCACCAACACAGCTCACACCTGCCACGTGGCCACCCTCGTGTGCGCACAGGGAAAGCTGCTGCCACGGCCAGCCGGGGTCTCCAGCAAGTGAAGACACTTTAATGGCATTTCTGACCACCGGCCCTCCACAGCCCAGCAACCAGCAAGGACACACAGGACACCCGGCCTGCTCCAGGAGACGGGGGATGCGGCAGAGCCATGAGGTTGGGGAGAGATTAGTGTCGATGCTGCTCATCCCTTTGGCCCAGCCTTCACCCCACAGCTCCCATGGCTGGGCAGGATCCTCCAGCACGGGCCAGGAGAACAAAAATCCCAGCAAGAAAGCCCTGTTCCCGCTGCCTTGGAGGAGGAAGGTGTAGGACCGATTGCTGGGGAACCAGCCAGCCCAATCTGGATAGCACCTGCCAGCATCCCACAGCAGCCCTGGGCAGTGCTCAGCACAGGAGAAGGGTCAGGTGGGGCAGCCGAGCACAGCTGGACACTGAGGACAGAGCCACAGGGAGCAGGCTCCAGCAACCAAGGGGACAGCGCACAGTGGGAGTACGCGTCTGCTTGGGTGTCCTCCAGGAGGGGGCACTGCACCGGCTGGCTGCAGCGTGCCCCCGGTCCTGGCTCACAGCCCTGGCAGACAGAGAGGAGCGGCTCCCATGCCAGGGGAGTGCTGAAGGCACTGGATCTTTGCAGCCACAGCTGCCCGGGGCAGGAAGGGCTTGTTCTCCCTGCACAGGCCGAGGACGGCTGCCAGCTACCGAGCAGAGCAGGTGCCGCTTTCCAGTCACCTCCCGCCAGCTGTTGCCCTCAGTGGTGAGCCCTGCCTGGTCCTGAGAGGGTGCCCAGCTGCAGGGGTTGGCATCGGAGAAGCAGCTTACCAGGCCACGTCGAAACGGAAGCCCAGGTCGAATATCGTGTAGCAGATACCTGAAAACAAGAGCAAGAGGAAACCTCCCGTCAACCCAGCTGCTCCCCACCCTGCCCGGCTCGCGTGAACCGCCCACCCCAGTCAATGGCTGCAATGCACAGATGGGAGGGGGAACCCCTGCCATGCAGAGCTCTGGGACACAGCACTCTAGACAGGCAGGGACCCCACCCCAGGCTGGATTCCCCCGGGCGCCCCCTCCCACCGCCCTGTCCTGGTGACTCCCCAGCCAGACGCTCCAGCGTAGCCACAGTCCGGCCCAACCACCTTCGCACACCAAGGGGGAAACTGCACCAATCCTAACGGGAGAGAGATGCTGCGTCTGCTGCCACTGTGCCCATCACCAGGGTGTCTGGCCAAGGGGAGGCTGAGTGCCGTAGCTCTGGTGGCTAGCAAAGGAAGTTGGCTTGGGGCCCAGGGTCGGCAGCGAGACAATCGTCCCCTTCCAGCTGGGCCACAGGTGCCATTTTGGCCCCGAAGATACGGATGAGGTCACCCACCATACCCCTTCCTCTGGCAGGGCAAGGCAGCCCCGCCCGCCCGCCAGCCAGTGCGGGGCTGGGTGACTCAGGGACTGGCTCATTGCTCCCACAGCAGGGCAGTGAGGCGGACAGGCTGTGCCAGCTCCTCACATGCTGCCCAGTCACTTCCTAGCACCCCTCGCAGGCCGTGAGTCACCAGCACTTGTCCCGGAAAGCTGTGCTGGCCCCTTGGGGCACTGGGAGCTCCGTGGGCAAGGCCAGCTGGCAGCCTGCTGGGCACAGCCATCAATGACGGCTCTGGGCTTCCTGCAGCCCCGTCCCTCGGGCACTGGGTCTGACTGTCCTGCGGCTGGCAGGAGCCGAGTGGGGGTCCCAGCACTCAAGTGTTTCGCAAAGCAGTGCCAATGAGGACTGGAACACCACCCTCCCCACGCTCTAACCACTGGACCATACTGCCCCCGAACAGCCTGACCAGGACTGAGGGGCAGGTACCAGCCTCAGCTCACCCGCCGGCTCCTCTTCCCCACAGAATTCCTCTCCTACCCCCTCCAGCTTGTGCACAGCCAGCAGCCACCCCGGACAAGCCCTGCTGGGGACACTAGCCCTAGACAACCACCTGTTCCCACTCTACAAATGGCATCAAGATTCATCCAGCCGTGGCGAGCAGCGTGCAAAGCTCACTCGTCGGCCTTGCCCTGCCAGATCTCAGACCACACCCTGCCCGACATCTCTCCAAACAGACACGTGCTGTCAGAATGGTGCTGGCTTTGCATGGCAGGGACTCAAACGTATTCAAACTTCCTGCCTCCTCCATAGGAGCTGAAAGCCGCCCAGTCCCCAGCCAGCCAGAGGGGACACCAGGGACGGAGGGAGTGGGAGCAGCCACCACTCAGGTCTAGGGTAGCTGCTGCTCAGAGTCCTCACAAGCAACTGCAGCTTGGAATTAACAAGCCTTGGGCAGTTTCCTGCGTCTCCACACGTCTCCTCTTAGGGGCAGAGCTGTCAGCTCACTGCCTGCACGCAGACTCCAAAAGGTGATAGCACCACGGCCAGAAGCCTGACACCACCTCCCGAATTCTGCGGTGGAGGCACCTCGCGCCCCAGGAAGGCTGCTCTCTCTGGTGGCGGTGAGGTGGCTGCTCTGATCTACAGTGGAGGAATTCAGCGAGCTGACTGGGTGATGGGGTCTGACAGCCCCTCGCCTGCTTTTAAAAACTAGCAGCTCTGCAGATATGAGGCAAGGAGCTTTCAGCCACAAAGTCTGAACACTCTCCAACCAATGACAGCTTGACAGGTACATGGAGCAGGAGAGGCCCTGAAACTCAGCATGCTGCGTAGAGGGCCAGAGTAGCAACCGATTCCTGGCTGCAGACTCATCTGTCAGCCAAGAACCCGGGCCACAAATAAGCTCAGCGCAAGGGCCAGCTCCCCTCCCCTGAAAATCACATGCCCGAAACGAGCCACACTCCAGTGCTGGAACATTTGAATCAGAAGGTTCCCAGCAGCTCAGCTCTTCACTGGTTTCTCAGAAGTGCCCCCTCGCCGAAAGCACCAGGGATGTTAGGAGCAGAATCTGGAAAATCCCAGCAGCAGGGTGGAAAAGACAGTCGTTATTGACACAGCCCCAGAAACGTACACGGTGCAGCCAGCCACAGAAGAGGCTGCGGCCCTGCTCTGCGCAGCCAGTAACCGAAGGGAGACGTTATATAACCAGACAAGCAGGGCTGGGTAACGGACATGGCGCAGCGCAGAGCAGGCTTGCTGCCTGAGCGGCACACGCAGGGCCAGTCACACCTTCCGCAAAGCACGTTTGAGGGGACACGGAGGGAGAGAGGGAGGCAAGTCACCTCCGAACCGTTTCCAAATACCTCCCATGAATGCCACCCGCAGAATTCACAGCCTCTCGCCCAGCACGGGCCTGCACACCGTAGTCATGGTCCAGAAACACAGGCCTCTGCGGGAGTGGCTGGAACATCAGACCCTGCCATCAGGCTCAGCCTGGCCCTGCTCCCCTCCCACCATGCCCAGTTTAGGCCTCAGCCCCAAACACGCTGCCCCGATTTAACTAGCTGGTTTCAAAATTGAGTCTGATACGTTTATGGCAGGGATGCTCTGATGGGACACCCCAATCTGACAACTGACTGATCTGGGACTACTTGAGTTAAGTATGCCAGTGGCGTGACGATTGATGGGGGGGTCCTGAGCTACTACAGAGAATTCTTTCCAGGTGTCTGGCTGGTGAGTCTTGTCCACATGTTCAGGGTTTAACTCATCGCCTTATTTGGGGTGGGAAGGAATTCTCCCCCAGGGCAAACTGGCAAAGGCCCTGGGGGTTTTTCACCTTCCTCTGCAGCATGGGGCACAGTTCACTTGCTGGTGGATTCCCCATACCATGGGGTCTTTAAATGTAAATGATTTGAGGACTTTGATAACTCAGTCTTAGGTTAGTGGTCTATTGCAGGGAGGTGTGTGTGAGGTTCTGTGGGCCGGGACAAGGGCAGGCCATTCCTTTGCCCTCTACGGGGCAGTCTGCAGAGATCCGGCCTGGGCCCATGGGAGACACTCCCCCCAAAGAGCCACAGGGCCAGAGTGCCTCTGTTCCGGGAGAGTGGGGTCACCAGCTCAGCTGGGAGAGCTGGGAGGTACCGGCAGGCTACGAGCTTGGTTCCGGCAAGTCAGGCTGTGGGGCACATTATGCTCATGGACACCCCAGAGCCTCTGGCTGGAGTGGCCATGGGGGAGGAGCACAAGAGAGGAAGCAGAACTGTCCCCAGGAGGCACCACCAGGGAAGGAGGAAGGAACGAGTCACTCTTGCCAACTGAGCAAGCGGAACAGCTGCCGAGGCCAGGCCACACAGGGGCAGCTCAGGCACCCTCAGCAGGGCCCACTCCTGTAGCCTGGGCAGAAGCATTTCAGAGCCCCTTTCCCTTCCCCCAACCACCTCCGCCCAGAGGAGCCAGGCACCTCTGCCAGGCACACCTACCAGCCCTGCTGCTGTTTACTGTTTTGGGTTCCACAGATCAGGACACACAACAGCCCCCAGGCCCAGCCAGTCACAGCTGCCGCTGACTGACAAGGCCGAACCCAAAGCAGGCCCCTCCAGAGCAGGGCAGGTTCCTCCAGCACCGTCTCACCCCCTCAGAACACGGTGGCCCCGGATTTTACTTGCAAACGCTGGGTGACAGACACTGGGTCCCAGGAGCTGCACTGCACAGCCATGAGGCCAGATACAGGGATCGCTGCAGGCTGCAGCAGTGAGAAGGAACGGGTGCGCCAAGCAGTAAATCTCCAAAAACACACGAACATAGGTGGGGATCGGTTCCCGTCTGCTCTTTGCTGGAGCTGGGCCTGCACAGGGGACGGGCGGTCGATGCCTGGCCTCAAGTAGAAACTATTTCCTGAGGGGCTCATCGCAGATGGCACGTCTCAGAGCCGCCTGACTCCTGGAGCCAACGCTTGCTGTGGTGTCCACTTGAGCAGGGGCAGACAGAGCGGCGCAGACGACAGGACCCGAAGGAAGATCTTGACAGACCCAGTGATCACCACAACCAACCGCCCTCCCTCTGAGCAGTTGAGAGCAGATGCCCCTCACAGAGGAGCCTGGCAGCTTATTCAGGGCTATGGGATCAGGCACTAACCCGCAACTCCACCCTAGTACAGGACAATTTCTGAGCTCCCTGACCAGGCCTCAGTGCCCAAGGACGCTCTCTAGCCCCACAAGCCCACACTCACCCCACTGCCAGCAGGGCTGCCCTTCCATGGGTGGTCTCCGTTGTTATGCACAATGGCTATGCCCCCGCCCTCAACCCAAAGCTTGGAAGAGCTCATGCACCTACTCTAGACAAGACAGCTCGGACAACCGCTGAGAGCAGCTGGGTTACTGAAATCTGAAAGGCACGGTTGCTGGTTTTCCTGCTCCCTCACACACCGTCCCCCTTCTCATCCAAAGGACAACTTCTCTGGCACTGGATAGACACAGACTAGTCCCACCGCACTGCAGGTTGCCCCCGCTGGACAAATGGGGAAGAGACAAGATTAGGATCCAGGAGGCCTGAAATTAAAAGCCAGAGAAGCGACTATCCAGATCCAGTTGAAGGATCTCTCAGGGGTGCTCTCCAAGAGCAGCTGCAGATTGGTTTAAAGGTCGTGGGGATTCAGCGGGGAAGAGAGATTCCTACCCGAGGAGGTCTCAGCAGGAGAATCCTTGCAGTGACAGAGGACTGGACCCCACTCAGCCTCAGGACAGGGACATCAGACAGCAGTGACACAAACCTGCCACAGCCACCTGCTGACTCCCTCAAGCCTGCCCTGAAGAGCCTCCCCACACTGCAGGTCTTTCCAGAGCACCCAGCACACCATGCTCTGGTCCTGGGCAATGGGGAGCTCAGTGTCTGGCAGCCATTCATCCCAGTCCTCTGCAGAGGATGCCAAGGGGATGTTTGGGGCCTCTCCAAGAAATGGATGGGGTGGGGGGCGAGGCAGAGCCCTGCCTGGAGAGCCCCATCTCTGCCTCCCCAACTCCCCCCACCCTCTCAACTGCACACCCACCGACCTCAGCCCCCAACTCCCCCCACACCCTCTCAACTGCACACCCACCGACCTCAGCCCCCTCTCAGCCCCCAACACCCTCTCAACTGCACACCCACCGACCTCAGCCCCCCTCTCCCCCCACTCCCCCCATATCCTCTCAACTGCACACCCACCGAACTCAGCCCCCCTCTCCCCCCACTCCCCAACTCCTCCTACCCCTCCACACCCTCTCAACTGCACACCCACCGACCTCAGCCCCCTCTCAGCCCCCAACACCCTCTCAACTGCACACCCACCGACCTCAGCCCCCCCTCTCCCCCCACTCCCCAACTCCTCCTACCCCTCCACACCTGCTCGACTACACCCCCACCCACCTCAGGCCCCGCCTCTGCCCCCTCTCACCCCCAACTACCCCCAACTGCCCCCACCTCTGCCCCCTCTCGCCCCCCAAATGACCCGACCCCGCTCACCCACGCCGATGACCGCGGCCCAGAAGGCCAGGCCGAGGCCCGTGTACAGCAGGAGGGGCCCAGACATGGCGACGGCTCCTGCGGGGTACGAACAGCCGCGCGGCTCGAAGGAGCAGGAAGCGAGTCACCTGACTCCCACACACCATGTGACCAGGCGGGCCGCGGCCCCGCCACGTGACTGAAACGCGGCTGGCGATTGGCTCCGGGGAGGACGTGTGGGTGACAGCGCCTCAAACTACAAATCCCACAATGCTCCGCACAGGCCGATTCCTCCCCGCGTGACTCTGCTCTCTCCTTCCATTGGCTGCGACCGCGTCCTCGCTTTAAAACGCGAAGCGATTGGCCAGGAGGGTAGAGTACCGGCTCCTCATTGGCTGGATCTGCCCCTGCCTAGGACTCGCAGTGAGGCTGCTGTGCGGGCCGGGGTCTCTCTGGCCACGTGCTTTGTAGGGGGCTGCGGGTGAGTGGGGATCGGGGCGCGGCGGGGCGGGCGCTCACTCTGGGCCCTAGTGCCGGCCGGGCTCGGGCACCCCGCCCCGCGCTCCGCCTCCCCCCGCTGTCCGGGGCAGGTCACCATGGCGACCCTCTTCAGCAGCGACGGGGCGGCGGTGCAGCGGGCCCCGGTTGCCAAGGAGACGAGAGGCCGCCCGCCCCTCGAGCCGCTCGAGGACTTCTACGAGCTGGAGCGCGCGGCCGCCTTCGTCACGGGCCGCGGATTCCGCCGGGTGAGTGGCGGGCAAGAGACCGGGGCCCCTCCGCCCAGCTCGCCCCGCCCCCGCCCGCGCTCCGCCCCACAGCTGGGGGCCGGGCAGTGGCACTGGAGGGGCTGGGGGAGGTGGGGGCTGGCACTGGAGGGGCT